>CM046956.1:10530901-11130901 GCA_025698475.1 Gossypium anomalum
ATTATCATCAATGGTATTGTGAAAACCTTTATTTAAATTACTGTGTTGTGAAAATTACTATTGTATGGCCTTCTCTGTTTGTAATGTTTGCATCAATTTAAAAATCTCCGTCCGCTTTTCTTATGCAATTTAATTTCTTTCATTAAACAACTTTGAACATCACTAATCTGCAACAAGGTTTGCAACAAATGAAAGAAATAATCTGTAATGACATATAATACTCAATGAAAGATGTTTTTGAATTGGTGCAGACAATACAAACGAAGAAGGTCATTCAATAGTGATTTTCACAACACAATAATTTAAATAAAGACTTTCAAATATTTCAATAACTATTTTATAACTTTTTGAAGTGAAGCTTACTAATAATTTAATCACTTTAAATGTTGGATCCTAATATAATTTATAATGATCTCCTTATAATCACATATCTCATACAAGCGCACATAAAACCTTATTGGCATGTCAATCGTATCCTAACATTTTACTAAGTTCACACGGGCATAAATTATATATATAAGTATTTCCATACCTGCAATCATCTTACTCGTATATTCATACATTGTATCCGGTCACATATGCATTTTCATACCCTATACATTGTTCCATCACATAACAATCATTTATCACATTTCGTTTTGCAATTTAGCACATATATCATTATTTGATCATAATCACAACCATAATCCAATTTATCATCAAATTACATGTACTACTTACCATACAACATGTTTTTTTATCCATTTATCATTTCACATAACATCCTTCAAATATTTCATGCTATTTTTCATTTTGTTCATTTTAGTCGTATATTCCAATATCCCACATCAAACTCAATCAAAACAATTCACATTATCACCAGATACTTACCTCAATGATCAATCAAGAAATTAACATATATATACAAGCAATTAAATCTATCCCAAATCATAAAAGTACAAATTGAGGTTTTGCGCATCACTCTTCAATAGTTATAGTTTTTCCTTTCCCTCGCGACGATTGGTGTTGTCATTAACTAAAAATAATCACAAAACATATCAATTTATCAATTTCTAGCCAAATTAGTATCAAATACCAAATTTCAAATATTTTCAAATTATTCAATTTAGTGCCTAATACTAGGGCAAGCATAACTTTCAATTTAAGGCTTCAGATTAAAATATGATTTCACCAAAACTCATTAGGGACCCTTTATTTTTTTTATTCCTACCAATATTTCACAATAGTTTTGCATTTAATTTGATTTGGTCCTTAATGTACTAAACTAACCATTAGCTTTACAATCTAATCTTTTTCTTAAACTAAGCTTAATTTCTAACAATTTGACACAAATTTCATTCAATTCTCAACAATGACAACTTCCAAAAATTTTAACAGTTTTACAAATTAGTACATGAGCTAGCTAAATCAAAGTTCCCATGATCTCAAATTCATAAAAATTAATGAGAAATGGTTGGGGACTTACCTAAACATGGTGGTCGAATGTGTAAAGCTTTCAAAAGCTTTCTCCCATGGCTTTTAGGGTGGACAGTGATGAAAAGATGAAGAAGATGATGTTTTATAATCTTTTTCCACTATCTTAAGTATATAGTTAGTTTATTTTTATTTTTAATTTAATTAATTAACTTAATCATAACCAATTAATCACTAATCCTTAATTATTATTTTTTTTTGTGAAAAAAAATACAACTCAAAAATTAAACTGTTAGAAAACTCATCGCCTGATTCTTATCAATCAAGCGCAGCCCCGGTTCTCTATCTCGCCTAGTATTGACAATCCTGTTTGCAATTTTATTCTCTTACCTTGAAATATGCTGAATATTCCAGTGGCTAATCCTTAATTATTTTAATCTAATGGTAATTAGCATCGCATTCCACCATCATCCATTTAAAATTTGTCTATTAGTCATTTTAATCCTTTGAAAATTTCTATTTAAGTCCTCAAGCCTTAATCTAATTAAAAATCTGTAGAGATTAAACTTTTACAATTTAGCACCTAAGCCATAATTACTCACAATTTCGGCAAAATCGCTTAACCAAATTTCAATTCATCTATACCCTGACTCCATAAATATTTTTATTTAATATTTACGATCTCGATTTACAAAAATAGAGTCCAAGAATTACATTTTTTGACACCACTGAAAATTAGATCATTACACATTAATGAAAATTTATTTAAAAATACAATAAATATGTGAATTGTAAATTAAATATCATCATCGAGTTACAATTTTTTAAATATTTAATAATTATTATGAAGAATTACTATAAATATAAAAAATTGTAAAGACAAATAAGTAGAGAATTAATGTAAAATTTAATGAGAGTGGAAGCTTTTGTTTTAAGTAGTTGTTTGCCCCACATCTTGTCCATTACTAAGTGGTCTAATTTTAAAAAATGTGTTGTAAATTTATAATAAAAAAAACCAATAAATGTTTGAGGAAAATGGTCAAAGTAAGTGACGTAAAATTTAAATATTGCTCACTAAAAAAAAAGTTAGGGTAAACTACACCCATGATCACTCTAAAATAGAATTTGTCTTATTTTGGTCACTCTAATTTTTTTCTCTCAATTTAGTCACTCTAATTAAGATCATTGTGTTAAAAATTCGTTAATCCACTAACGGATTGCTGACATGGCATATTAACTCATTAAATGATTAACATGTGGTATTTTTTAAAACTTTTTTATTAAATCTAGAAACCTCTCAATAATTAGCTCAAAACATTTTTTTTTTGTTCTTTCTCTTCTCTTGCTTTTGTTTCTTTTTCTTGATGCGGTGGGTCCGGTGGTGTAGTAGGTGGAAATAATAGTGGTTTGATGAACGATTTTTGATTTGGAATCGAGTGGGAGAGATGATGACTCCCAACGTAATGAGAACAAAGTAAACCATGCGGATATGAGAGCAAAAAAATGTTTTGAGCTAATTACTAAGGGATCCCTAGCTTTAGTCAAAACTAAAAAAAAAAAAAAAGCCACATGCTAGTCACTCAATGGGTTAATATACCGCATCTGCAATCTGTTAGTGGATTAATAAAAATTTTAACAATAGTGACTAATTTGGACAATTATCTTAATTAGAATGACTAAATTGAGAAAAAAAAACTAGAGTAACCAAATTAGGACAAACCTTATTTTAGAGTGATTATGGGTGTAGTTTACCCAAAAAGTTATAAATTCTATTATTTTGATTTTGTTAGTGGTCCATCTTGGACGTTGTGTATTAAATAATTATTAAAAAATTATTTATTTTAGGATTTTTCAATTTTTTAAATATTTGTTGACATGGCTTGATCTGAAGCCATGTCATCGCTTAATAGTAGAAATATATGAATTTTTTAACGGAATGATTATTTTACTCTTTGATCTAACATGCAGGCGCTAATTTGCAATTTTTAAGTAGATGGGGCAAATTTCAATTTGACTTCTAATATAATAACTTCCATGATACTTTTAATTCAAAAAATAATATTTTTGCACATCATTTATGAAAGTATATAATATATTCATAAAATAAATTTTGGAGTATTATTATTATTATTCAAGAAAAAAGCTTAAAATAAACTAATATAATGAGTTTTCTAATAATAATTACATTTTCCTTAATTTAAAATGGTTATATTAAAATATTCATTTTAATAAAATTGAATGAAATGACCAATATATGTTGTTTGTAACACCTCTCACCCTGATTAGATCGATATATCATGAGCAATGAATGTTACATTTGGGCATTAAAACTACGCAACTTGATCATCTATTTTAAATTATTCATTTTAACATAATTAAGCTCATTTGGAGTGGTGCGGGTCATTTCCAAGATATGGTCGTAGTTTGGTTGCATTCGAGAGTTATTTAGAACCTTTCAAAGCAAATCAGAGTAAATAGGGTCAATATCACGACATTGGACTAGTGGTGTCGTGACAGTAAGAGCAGAATATTTCTAGTGTCACAACATTGACTATTGGTGTCGCAACACTGAGACCAGATTTGCCCAATGTTGTGACCTTGGCTAATCAACGTTGCAACATCGGAGGTAGATTGCCCAAAGCATGTTTGAAACATCTAAGATCAATTTTAAACTATCATAAGTCATTCCATAGCACTTTTAAACATTATAAAACATTAAACTCCATCAAAACATCATGTAATACAACATATATCTTATCAAAGCTTAACTAAATTCTTAGAGCTTAAAAAAATTCAAGATTCAAAAAGTATTTTCACTAGAAATCTTATAGATATACTTTGATTTATCCTATGAACATGCCATAATTTAATACCAAAATATCAAAATCAAACTCTCTTCTAAGCTTTGAGATGTGACAAGATGAGTTGAGGTTACAACTTCACTCTAGAGCTTCAATTTGAGCCTTTACCTACGTATTAACTTGTGGAAGCTAAGTAAGTATGTCAAAAATTAAACTTACCATTGAAATTAACCATTGTTAACATATAAATACATTATTTATAATAATATACAATGAAACTAAATATAAAATAAAAAGAAATCTCTTATAAGCCACTTACCAATTTTACTAATAAGTCTACTTACTTTTTTTTTTTGGCCCAATTGTAGACTCAAAAGAACACGTAGGATATGCAGAGTAAACACTGAACCACTAGACAAACATGCATACGCTATCTTACATCGAAGTGTAGAGTCAACAACATGCACCGAAGTGTCATTGTCACTAATAAAGAAGTGCAATATCATTGGATTGGACTGAAGTGCCACTATCACTAGTGCGCATAAAAATTTCCTAATGACATGCCATTTAAATCCTATTAGTTCAAATCTTGTCTACATAAGCATTTAATACATTAAATTCATTACATTCACTCAACCAGTAAAGACAATTCAAACTTTACACATTTTACAAGTTAATCCTTATTTATTATTCTTTATAACTTCACTATAATATCACTTTACATTTACTCACTATTACATAGCACTTCGGTCAAGCCCTTTTATCAATATTTTAGTTCACATAACTAATTTTATTCACTTTACAATTTAGTCCCTTCTTACTACTATTTCTGTACACTTAATCTATTCACTTTGTAATTAGAATTCAATTCATATTTTCAGTACTCATTAATAAATTTCATATAAAACATTGACATATTCACATATAAGTTAATCATATAACCATTTTAATATAACTTACACTTAGGTTAAATTAGGTAAAATAAAATTCTTGTAGTACTTACAACCAAGTGTTAGGATGAATTTCCTTCTTCTTCCCTCACTTTTTAGCTACTTCCTTTCCCTTATCACCAACTTGATATTCACATCTCTTCTCTTTTTCTTCATTTCATAAGAAAAATATACAAGATTTAATATAAAAATAATTATCAAATAATGTTTCCATGCACTTTTACTTGAAATAAACATGATTATTTTACTAACTCATGAAGTTAATAATGAAACCTTATCATTCTTACCTTGAACTCTTACCCAAAACCCTAACTTCCCTTTTCTCTTTCTTCCAATATGAGCACTAGTTGACTTTACAAGAAACTAAGCTTTCTATGATATTTCTCTGTTGACTTCACTAAAAATCCATGTAAGAATTTTGAACTGTTCAAGAGAACTTATTTGGAAAGAAAGCAAAAGTTTTCTTCGTACATAAATGAAGGTGGCGTGAAAATGGAGAAAGAAATGATGAAACTCTACATCCTTTTACCAAAAATATCAAATTAATCTAATAAATAAAATATTAAAATATTATAAAAAATCTATCCATCATCATTTCAAATTTAATGACCACAATTTATTCCCAATTTTCAACATCATTAAAAGGTTCATAACTTTCCAACAATTGATGAGATTTTTCTCACAATTAGCTATTTAAGAAAAGACCATTTTACCCCTCATCAATCTCTACAATTCTATCGTTGTTTTGTGATACTCTCTTGGTATAATTACCTTTCCAGTCCTTTCTCTTTCTCTCTTAATTCAATTTAGTCATTTACACTTTTAAAAATTCTCACATTTTTGCTCCAACATTTCACATTATTACGATTTAGTCAATACCTCAAATTAATTTATCTCAATTCTCTATTCTTTTTAATTCTCTACAGTATCCAATTACATTCTCTACTAATACTACTAATTCCTATTTTATATATTCGAAAATTCTAACATGTGTAAATCTTGAAATGACACTATTCTCATCTCATAAGTGTTAGGAATGTTACATTGTTTATATATATATTTTTTAAATTTTAAATTTCTTATAAATTTCTATAATTCTTTATAATTTTTATTTAGTTTTTCTGTATTTTAAAAATTTTAATATATATTGGATTTTTATTTATAATAATTTTTATAATTTTTTACTTTTTATTTTTATTTTTATTTTTCAAATGATTACTTGTGATGTCATCAACTAATAACAAGTGATGGGATTAATTGACTCAAGATCTCATTGATTTTTTTAACGGCAAATGATAAAAACTATGAAAAGTTTCAAAATTGTTACCAAATTATTAGTAAATTTCTTTTTGATAATATAATGACTTATTTGATCTTCTAACTTTATTAAAAAAAAGTCATTTTAGCCCTCTATTTAATTTTTTTTACTTCTTTTAACCCTTAAACTTAGACTGTTTATCAAATCACTTCAAAATGGATGGAAAAGTTAACATCTGTTAACTTTGTTGATATGTTATATACATGTATTTCCACATAGATGTCAAGTTAGCAATTAATTAAATTTTTTAAATATAAAAAATTAAAAAAATATAAAAAATTCAAAATTTATTAAAAATGTATAAAAATAAAAAAATTTGAAAATTTAAATAATTGCTAATGTGGCATACACATGGACTTCCACATGGATGCCACATCAACAGATGTTAACTTTTCCATTTATTTTTGGGAGATTTGACAAACAATACAAGTTTAAAGACTAAAAGAGGTGAAAATTTAAATGAAAGGCTAGAATAGATATTTTGTAAAGTTGGAGGGTTAAATAAATCATTATGCCTTTCTTTTTTGGTCATCCAACTATGTTACAAATTGATTACTCAACTACTCAGTTTTTCTTTTTTGAACACCCAACTACATTGGATTTTTTAGTGTTTCTATTTTTACGTTAGCTAGATAGTGACCATAAAAGATAATTGAATAGTTAGGTGGCCATTTTGTAACTTTTCATAGTTAAGTTTACTAATAGTTGAATGATCATTTTATAACTTTTCATGGATGATTAAAAAAACCATAATTGAGTGACCTCTATTATAATTTATCCTAATAAGAATTTATAGAGCTGAGACAAATATCACAAATCCCAATACAAAATTGGATTTTATTTTCTTATTTTTTAGAGTTTTTCCAAGAAACAACATCAATTATATGGTGATTTTGGTGGATATATTACAATGGCACATTTTCCTAGCTAGATAAAGTTATGAGTAGACTTGTTCATAGGTCGAGTTACCGTCTAAAATTTGGGAGGGTTTAGACAAAAACATTTGGCCTGAAAAATGAACTTGGACAAAAAAATTAGGTCCGTTTAAAATATAGATCTGGCTTAGGCTTGAATATTTAAGGCTAGAGTCCATCCCAATCCATTTTTAAGTTAGTAAAGTTTTATATTATGTTATTTTTATATATTATATAATTTATAATACATAAAAAGTAAATCTATGATGTAAATATTTAAAATTGTTAAGGTGACTATATATAAAATTTTAATAAATAAAAAATGTATAAAATTATTAAATGTTAATTTTAAAATAATATAAATATATATTTTAAAATATTAAAAAATAATATATGTAGACCTAAAATGAGATTAGGTTAGTTATTTATAAATATGGACAGATTTGAATAAAATTTTAGACCCATATTTTAAGTTAAGCCAAGCATGGACAACATAAAATATGTTAATATCATGCATAGATCTATTCGACCTAGTCCATAAACACTTTTAATCATGGGCTAGAGTGTAATCCTAAGATTTCATAACAAAAATTATTGAAGAAAGATAATAACATACATTAGAAAAAATATAAATAAAATTAACTTATTATAGTGTATAAATGAATTAATAATCAAAGTATATTTAGATTAAAATTAAAAGACATCAATTTTATCATTAAGCACAGAATTATTTGAATCGAAAAGGTTTGTTTGTCAATAGACAAAATTTTATCATGGTATATAAAAGGTAACCGATTCCATATAACTGTCATTTTCAGGATAGCTAAGTAATGAGAGAAGACATTAATGAACCAGAGAATTGCACATCTGAGATTACATTACGTGTTCAAGCTAACCCAAATTGACTTTTCCCATAACATACAACATAAATTCTATATGGTCTTTAATAACTGACAATATCACAACAACTACAACTTCAACTTTTGTAAAGGATTGGATTATACTAGTCTGATTCTGTGAATTCCATTTGGTTGGATTTTAATTCTCGGCATGATAATCATGTGTCATTTTATCAATCATTTGATAAGACATTTTCATTTTGTAATTCAAGTGACAAAATCACTACTAAAATCAATACATGACGTGTTGAGAGTCTAACACGGCCGGTCCTCAACAAATATTTATATATATATATATATATCACGATCATCAACATTTTCATAAATTCCACGTACCCAATCTGCAATATTTGTTCAAGGGTCTTTTTCTGCTTTCAAAACCAGAGACTTTCAGTCATTGTAGTGTTGCACACGACATTAATCGTCTACATGAAGCTGAATACAGTGACTGCATGCAGAGTCCTATAAAGAGAGCTTATCTGCAACATCAACTACAAAGAAGAAACAAATGTACATCTGGCTTTAAGTTGCATGCTAAATACGACATATCTATTAATTTCCATACAAATATTCCAAAAAAATAAAATAAAAATAACAGTCCTAACAATTGGCAATTTCTCATAACCTTGAAAATAACTTAACATTTTGATATTTTTGAAAGGCGACTTCGTTTCTCGACAGCTTTGTTTTAGTAATTTCCGGTACATCAAAAACTCTTTCGTCTTGTCAAATTTTAAAGGGTTAATTGCGGTTCTTGACCGGTTGTCTTCTTTTGTGTTTTTTAAAAAATAAATAATTCGTCCAAGTAAAAAATAAATAAATAGAAATGTGGTTTTCTACGGATATAGGAATAAAAATTAATATAAAAAGAAAATTTGTGGGGGGAGATTGGTGTTTTTTTTTCTTAGATATTGGGATTCCACGTAAAAAATTAAATAAATTATACACTAACTGAACTCTGGATTGAGGAAGGAATTGACTTTCTTTTACCAAACCTAGCAATTAATCTCCATCTCCTTCACCTACTATTCAAAGTTACTTTAACTAAAGTTGATGGCTTCAATATCTGGTAATTTAATTTATAAGCAATTTTATTAACCAAACATCTCTTTTCAATTAAGAAAATATTACCATCCAGAATTTCAACTGAAACACAACCTTTTAGGAGTTATGAGAAGTAAGCCAATTAAACTTTAGTAGTTCTTGCCTTTGATCTAATCCTCTTGTTACATATGCTGGGAAAATTATAAAGCAATAGTATAGTTGGATCTCAAGTATTCCTACTTTCTTTCTGCCTTTTGATTTTGTGCTATGTTATCTATAAAGAAGTGCATATATTTGAAATAATGGAGGCTAAAAGCCAGCCATGGTGCTATTAAAAAACGAAGAAAGAAGATCTTGTTAATTGATTCGAAGAAGACTTGGTTTGTTAAAACAAATATGAAAAAATTAATTGAAAATTGGATTATCCAAGCCAAAGAAAATCTCCAAGATAAGCTATCACTGAAGTTACGCAACTTTGTTTGATTCATTACCCTGCAATCTCAATAGCAGGTTAATGGATTTGGAAAGGATTTGTTCAAGTTAATCTAGAAAGAAAACTGGAGAGTAACTAACGTTGACGACAAAACTCAGTTAGTATATAATTATGTAGTCCACATCTCAATAATTTATTGGAGGGGCACAAACATGAGGCAAGGGAATTTTGTTCGAGTAGACGTGTGCAAATTTTTAATTGACATGAATGAAGCAACACCGTTTCGGAGACTCAAAATTTTAGGGTAAACTATACCCAAGGTCATTAAACTATTATTAAATTTACATTTAGGTCACTTAATTTCAAAAAGTTAAAAAATAGTCACTAAACTATTCGAAAGTTTTCATTTAAGTCACTAGGCTGTTAAACTTGTCGTTGTATGGTTGTCTTTTCGTACGACCTGCATCCTTCCCTTTTTCTCTACACTTTAGTTTTTTTCATGAAACAACTTTGAACATTATGAATCTGTGAACCAAAATCCAAACAACATTTTTTTCTTCTGATCTCCAACATTGGTCGTTAGGTCGACTTGGATCTAAGTTATGTTCTGCTACTCATCAATGGGTATTGATCCAATGTACCGATCATCGAATTGTCGCTTGGAGCTAGACTTGATTATGGGTTGGGCCACCAGCCTAGCCTTGAAGGCCGGCTTGAAAAGTGCGAGGGTAAAAATAAAGTATGTTTTCTAAATGGGCCGGGCCTTATGTAAAAAATTTTTGTTCGGGCTTGGCCCGAATCTGGCTAAAAAAATTTTTGTTGTAGTTTTGCTACTGTTTTACTATTGTTTGTTATCATTTTGCTATTATGTTGCTACTATTTTGTTGTTATTGTTTGAATATTATTTAATTTTTATTTTATTGTTAATTTTGCTACTATTTTAGAGGCATTTGCTTGCTAAGTTGCAACTATCTTAATGTTATTTAAGTATAAAAGGTTTTTTTTAATGTATTTTTAATTTGTTGGAAAATATTTATTTTAATGTTCTCAGTTATCAACAAATGGCAAAAACTCACATAAAGAAACAAATCATGTTTCTTATTTTGATTAGCACAAATCATTAGCACCCTTTTATACAGAATTGAGTAGTAACTATCATAAAAGAGTAATAACTACCTAGCTAACAACCAATTGACTTCAGCTAACTACTAACATACTAACTGGCTTGACAAACCAGCTAACTGCTAGTTGTTATCTAACATCCACCCTACTTTTTTTTTTCAAAATCAGTAAGAGCTATAACACTTAATTAATCTCTAAAGCTTTGAAAGCTCCTAGAAGACAAAGGCTTAGTAAGAATGTCTACAACCTGATCATTCTCTGGCACAAAGTTAACTTGTAGTTGACTACGTAACACTCTATCATGAACAAAGTGCAAGTCAATCTCAATATACTTGGCTCGAGCATGAAGAACTGGATTTGCTGTAAGTGAGACAACACTTACATTATCACACCAAATTGTTGGCACTCCAGTAGACATAACTCCAATTTCTGTAAGCAAAGATTGAAACCAAGCAAGCTCAAAAGTGGCATTGGCTAGACTTCGATATTCTGCCACTGTTGTAGAATGAGACACAACAGTCTGCTTTTTGGAGGACCAACCAACAAGATTAGCTCCAAAATACACATAGTAACCAAATGTTAATTTCTTATCCTCCAATGAACTTGCCCAATCTGCATCAGAGAAGCCTGTCAAGGTAATTGCAGATGGTTGAAACTTTAGCCTAAAACCAGTAGTGCCTTTAACATATCTTAGTATCCTCTTTATTGCACACCAATGCTCATCATGAGGAGAGTGCATATCTTGACTGACCTTGTTGACAGCAAAGGAAATGTCCGGTCGAGTTAAGTATAGATACTACAATCTGCCCACAACCTGTTGATACAAAGTTCTATCTGACAGCTTGGTTCCAGTGAGTGAAGACAATGTAGGCACACAAACCATTGGAGTAGCCATTGGCTTAGCATTGCTAATGCTTTCCCGTTCCAACAACTCACGAGCATATTTCTGTTGTGATACGTGCATGCCACTTACTCCTCTACTGACCTCAAGACCAAAGAATTAATGAAGATCCCTAAGACCTCAAGCCAGCAGTTATATTTGTTTCTTGGGCTCCTGTGACAAGTATATCATCAACATACATATGCAAAAACACACATCCAGCTGAGGTTTTCTTAAAAAATAAAGAGGAATTAGCTTTACAACTTTGAAATCCCAATGCATCAGTCAAGAAGTTCTTAAGTGTATCAAACCAAACACAAAGGGCTTGCTTAAGTCGATATAGTGTTTTTTTTAGGTTACACACTAGACTATTACCTTTAGAATCACAAACCTCAAACCTAAGAGGCTGCCTTATATACACTTCTTCAAATAGCTTGCCATTTAAGAAGGCATTTTTCACATCTATTTTGCAAAATTTCCACTGTTGATATATTACCACAGCAAGCACCATGCGAACAATGTTGGCTTTAACAACAGAACTAAAGGTTTCATGGTAATTTGAACCAGCAATTTGAGAAAAACCTTGTGCCACCAATCGAGCTTTATTCCTAGCAACACTCCCATCCAGATTCCTCTTTTTCTTTAGACAACCATTTACATCCTACTAAATTTTGATACTCTAGAGCAGTACCAACTCCCGTGTACCATTCTTGATTAAAGCCCGGTACTCCTCATTAACAGCTTTTTGCCATGAAAGGATCATCATGGCTTTATGAACACTATTAGGTTTAATCATACTTAATTCAGCAACATAGATCTTAGGCTTGAACAATCCCACCTTACTTCTTATGACCATAGGATGTACGTTACTAGGAAAAAATTTTGCAACATCAACAGGACCTACAACATGCTTAGATTAAACATTTGCAACTTGCTCAGGCAAGGACTGGACTCCAGTGTCGAGGGTCTAATTTGCATCATCAGGTTTCACAGATTGAAACCTCTCACTAAAGAAAGAGGAGCTACCAACTTCAACAGCAGATGAGTTGTCAATTATAACACTTGGTAATTTAACAAGCACAAGTAGAAGGGCTAGTGTCCAAGGTGAGTCAACAGCTTGAACATATTTAGATACTAACTTTTGAAAGGGAAACTCATCCTCAGCAAACTTCATATGTCGTGAGATGTAGACTTTTCCATGATGATCTACACATTTATACCCTTTATAGTTGTAAGCATACCCCAAAAATACACAAGGAGTTGACCTAAATTACAGTTTATGATTGTTATAAGGCCTCAGGAAAGGATAACATCTGCATCCAAACACTTTAAGAGATTGCAGATTTGGTTGTTTACCAAACAACCTCATGATAGGAGTAAGTCCTCCTAGTACTTCTGTAGGCAAACAATCCATGAGATACACTGCTGTGGCAAAAGCATCACTCCAGTATGACAAAGGAAGTGAGGCCTGAGCTAAAAGCATCAACCCAGTCTCAACAATTTGGCGATGTCTACGTTCTACCAGTCTATTCTGTTTAGAAGTGTGTAGACAAGAAATTCTATGATGAATGGCAAAGCTTTGAAGGTATAGAATAAAGCTCCTAAAATCACCTCCACCATCTATCTGAACTTGCTTAACTTTGCATCCCAACTGCAACTTAACTTGTTTTTTAAACGTAAGGAATGCAAACAAAGCATCAGAATTCTTAGTCAAGAAATAAATCCATGTATGACAAGCAAAAGCATCAAAAACGGAAATGTAATATTATTTTCCATTTGAAAAGCAAGGTGCAGGACCCTAAAGATTAGCAACAATTAATTCAAGAGGTTCAGTATACATTGTTTGAGACAAAGAGAATGACAGCTTGTGAGATTCGCCCAACTCACAAGCACTACATAGTGACCTAGGTGAGTCTCTAAGAATAGACAAATTACAGAACCTTAAACATTGAACTACAACATCAGCTGAGGGATGTCCAAGCCTCCTATGCCACAATCCAAACTTAGTCATGTCAGGAGCACATGATTTAGTTCCAGTTACATGAAAAGCCACCAAGCTTAGATAGGAAGAAACTGGTTGTAATTTATATAAACCACCACATTCAGTACCTTGCAGCAAGATCTGATGAGTGTGCAGGTCCTTCACATAACAACAATTGGGATGAAACTCAAAGTAAACATTATTATCTTAGTAAACTTTGAGACAGAAAGTAAATTTTTGTTTATTTGAGGCACATGAAAAATATCATTAGCTGCCAAAGAATTCAAAATATAGGAACCAATTTGAGAGATAAAAATAAACCTACCATCACCAATTACAACTCTACCTAATCTATCATATGGCTAAGCCTGCATCAATTTAGATGCATCATTAGTCATATGTGTAGTAGCACTATTGTCAGGGTACCATGCCTGATCAACCACTGTTCGAGGAGTAGCAACTATGGTGGCTAGATTTGCATGAGAATTAGGACCACTTTACTCTGCATATGACATCCTAGGACCAGAAGGACCACATGATGTAGATGACACAGGCTGAGGAGAATAAGCCTGCACCACACGACCTGAACTAGGCTCAACATAATAATATTGAGCCACTGCATGTTGAGAAGGAGCCTGAAAAGAACGTGATGATAGGCCTTCAAAGTCTGCATAATTATCATATCGATAGAAGCATCGACGAGAAACATGTCCTACTCGATCACAAATCTGACATTGAGGACGAGAGCCATGCCTAAATCTTCCTCAAGCACGACCCTTGCTAAAACCAGCTTATCCAAATCGAAAAAACTGAGGTGTTGGTGGTTCAGAGAATGATTGCACATGTATCTTAGTTGTAGCTACTGGAGTCTGTGTAATAATATTAGCAGTAAACATGAAACTTCTATAAGGATGATGCTTGCAATTGCCGCTTTGCGAAATCTAAAAGTACATCAAATTTAAAAAATCTATGAGATTAACTTTTATAAGGTATCTGAGTTGTAGCTACTGGTACTAATGGTTATAGACAAAAGGAAGGCATTGACTACTTTGATACTTTTTCGCCAGTATCCAGGATAACTTCTATAAGGATGATACTTGTAATTGCCACTTTGTGAAATCTAGAAGTACATCAAATGGATGTTAAAATAGCTTTCCTAAATAGAGATCTTGATGAAGAGATTTACATAGAACAACCTAAGGGTCATGTAGTTTCAAGACAAGAAATGAAAGTATGTAAATTGGTGAAGTCTTTGTATGGACTTAAGCAAGAACCAAAGCAATGGCATGAAAAGTTTGATAATGTCATGATGATAATAACTTTAAGATTAATTGGTGTAAAAAAAGTGTGTATGTCAAAACTACCGACATTGGATATATAATTACATGCTTATATATTGATGACATACTCATTGTTGGGAGTAACAATGAAATGGTAAAACGTACCAAAGACATGTTAGATTCAAGATTTGACATGAAAGATATGAGACTAGCTGATGTGATTTTTGGGAGGCAAATCAAGATGTCATCTGAAGGTCTCATATTGACTCAATCACACAATGAGGACAAGATTCTTGGGAAATTTAGCAATGATGATTCTGGTATAGCCAGGACTCCAATAGATACTAACCAACATCTGTCCAAAAACAAAGGTGAAAGTGTTGACCAAGTGGAATATGCAAGGGTTATAGGCAGTCTAATGTACCTTATGAGCTATACTAGACTAGATATTGCTTTCACTGTGAGTAATTTAAGTAGATTCACAAGCAATCCAGGGGAAAACTATTAAGAGAAATTGTAAGGGTATTGAGATATCTTAGATATACTCGGGACTACGGACTGCATTATTTCAGAGATCCTACTGTTTTAGAAGGATTCTCTTATGCCAGTTGGATATCTAATATTCAAGATACCAAAGGCACAAGTGGATATGTTTTTTTCATTGGGATGAGTTGTGTCATAGAAATCCTCAAGACAAACGATTATAACCAGATCCACAATAGAATCTGAGTTTATAGCTTTAGAAAAATCTAGAGAAGAGGTTGAATGACTTCGAAACTTCTTAGAGGATATTCCTAATTGGCCATAGCCTGTGCCCACAATATGCATATATTGTGATAGCCAAACAACAATTGGTAGAGCACAGAACGTAATGTATAATGGTAAGTCGAGACATATGCATCGTCGACACAATACCGTTTCACAACTGATCTCAAATGGAGTTATCTCTATTGATTTTGTAAAATCAAAAGATAATATTGTGAATCCGCTAACTAAAGGCTTAAATCGAGATCAGGTTGATAAAACATTGAAAGGAATGAGACTAAAGCCCATGAAACTTAAAGGCGCTATGTGAAGGAAAACCTAACCTAGTTGATTAGAGATCCTAAGATATAGGTTCAAAAGGACAACCTACTTGCATAGACCTTATGAGGTTACTGTGGGGGTTCTTATCCCAAATCCATTCCTATGATATAAACAGTTATTAAAAGTGGGATAGGTTAAGCAATGCTTTTAATGGCCGTTGTGCGTTTCAGTGAGCTGAGCAACATAAGTCACCTATGAGAGAGTGAAGTGGGACTGCTTCGAGGAAACTATTGGGGCATAATTCTCTCACACTCTTGCAGAATCAGGAGATGTTCACGGCCATATAAACATACCCATGAGAACTAAAATCTTGTGAGGGAGGTAGTTGTGTAAGGTATATCATGTTTTACACAAACGACATAACAGTTCAAGGACATCACGTTTACTGGTCAGCTAGCAAAGTAAATATAATTTCACAAGAGAATGTTCAAGGGTTGATGCCTACCTATCCTATGCAACTATCGATTGTAGATTCTATCACCACATCAAGTCAATGTTTTTCGTTAAAGCTATCAATTTCGTTCATGTGGGGGATTGTTGGAAAAAATAGATTTTCGGAAGCTTTGAGGCATATTCTCGATTAGTAAATGTGGAGTTTTGAATCATAAAATTATGGTTTTATATTCTACCCCATGAGACCATTACAACGATATATCATATGCTAAAAATGGTTGAGTGGTGAATGAAAAATTGATGCTCAAAGTAAGCCACTGGTGAATTATGTTGAGGAAAATGGAAAGCTTAGTCCCACATTGGCTAGATATCAAGTGTGGAATATGTTTATATATATGAACCAACTTGATGGTTATTGAATACTAAGCTAATGCTCCCTTTCGCGGGTAGAGGGGTGCAAATCAAAACCCACCGGGGTTGGTGGCATACCCGCACGACGTGGGCGATGCAAAATATTGAGGTCAATGACTCCTTTAATTCAAACGTTAATTTGAATTTTTAATGACTCTTTAATTCATGGATGTTAATGGCTCATTAGCCAAATTTTCCAAAAGTTCCTTCATTTTTATTTTCATTTAAAACTGAAATAATCTACAGGAAAAAGGACATTGAATTTTTCTTTATTTTCCTGCAAATATTTTGAGATCTTTTGCTTGTATATTTCAAACTTGTTTTCGATGATAGAAGAAAGTTAGGCTACAGTTTGTTGATCACTGCAACCGTGCTACTGTTGTGCTCATCTTGTTGTTGTATCCTGGGAGATAGTTGACCAACATTTCTCTAGCACTAAAGGAGCGGCCGAATCTATCTTAAAGATATTGTGAAAACAGGCCTCAACTACCAGTCAGATTTCTACCTACCTACGAGTACACAATTTCGATCTAGTTTTTATTTCCAATTTCTATTTTCTAGATATTATATATATATATATATATATAGTTCTGGTTCGATCTTATGATTTAAATTAATATTTTACATTACACTTAATTTCACTAATATATATGCAACACCTATCCCAGCCAAGTTGAATGGGACTTTTGAAACCACAATAATTCCTCGTACCTCCTCAATCTCTTGCCTTAACTCTACCTCTCGAATAGGAAGTCTATTAGAATCCCTCACTTCTAATATCTTTTGCACTCGTTTAAGCTTAGTAATCAAACGAAGCTTACTAGAGATGACTTTAAATATATATCAAAATTTTAATAAACATCCAAATGAATACTATTTAAATGATTTGAACGGAAATACTTTATTCAATTATGCCAACTACTCCTGCCCATGACAACCTTAATTTTTTTTTTTTTTTCAGATGATTTCAAATTCCCACTTTTGGCTTTTATTAAAACTATTCAAAAGTATAGCATATAATATCAATTCATCATTTTAAATAGATTTCAATGGTGTCTTCTAAGCTTAGAGTTGAAGAAAGTTCATCGTGGTGATGATGATCAGAAACCATAAACGAAATACTCTCGATTCGGTTCTTTGATAGGATTCATGAGCAAATGAAGAAGAGCAAAGAGGCTGTGGAACTGATGAATAATGTATGCTATTCTCTGTTTTGGTCAAAGAAATACAGTAATTTTGTAGGCGCCAATGGAAGGTTAAAGTGCTTGGGTAGCAAATACTGTGGCAAAATTGATTTTAGGTACTCCTCCGGGGCTGCACTTTTTCCCTTCTCCTATGCCGCAAGTCCTGCACCACCTCAATTGTGATGCGACTACAAATTGTAGGTCCAATGTAGTTTTGGATAGGCAATGTTTTTAGTGCATCCTTTTTTATTACCAAAAAAAAGTCTTCATGAACCTCGTGTATATATTATATATTATTTTTTATAATTAAGTAAAGAAATATTGTAAATATCATATATACATAGAAAATAAGATACATTAAAATTGCGACAAGTGGTGTAATTATATTTTTCTGTTTATTTTTCTAGTTTTTAATTATTCATTAAAACTTTTTTTGTAATAAAATCATAAGTGATTTATTCTTTAAAAAACTCTCTAAAATTTTAAACTAATGTTATAATCACTTATAAATAAATAAAAAAGTTAAATAGATAATTTTTTAAAATTAATAATTTTGGAAATAATAAATTTAACAAATATAATTCTTCTTTTACGGTGACCTTCTATATAATTTTAAGAAAGGTAATCCCATAATTTTTTAAACATTCGTGAAACGTTATAAAATAAATTCATATTTTTATTAAACAAGAAAAAAGTAATTTTCTTTTTGCATCTTTGTAAGCCAGTGGAATACGCGTGTATTGTTTAATTTTTTTCATATGGAATTTTAAAATATTTAATTATATTAAATACATTTAATAAAAATTAATTAATTTAAGTTTAATTATTATAATATAATTCAATAAAATGAAATTAATAAATTTAACCTTGTCTATTAAATGCATTAAATTATATATTTATATTCTTTTTGAATTTTAATCAATTCTATCCATAAAATAAAAATTACTAAATTTAAATTTAATTCGTATCATATAAATTTCTTTTTTTTTTTTTCGTTATGAATAAAATTTGAAGCGTATTGAATAGTGTTAAGGGAAAAATTGTAAGGGAATTAATGGTTTTGGAATAATTTATTATATGATTAAATATTTTTTTTTAAATTAGTAAATTTTGATTAGTTTAAATTTTGCAGGGGAGTTAATTTTTTTTTAAATATATTTAATTTAGATTTTGACTGCAACAATTTTTTCAATCTATTTTCGTTTTTGATTAAATATTTTTCCTATCTTCTAGGTTTGTTTTTTTTAATCAAACTCATATATTTTATATTTTCCTCATTTTAGTTAGAGTTAAAGAAATTGCAAGAGAATTTTTAAACAGTTTTGAAGTTTTTTTTTTTTAAAATTTTACATGGATGTTTACTTATTCTTTAAAAATAAAAGTTTGAAAAATAAATTTCTAAAAATTGAAATAACACATTAAAACTAAATTATTTTAAAATAAAATTTTTGTATATATTTTTTAAAACTTTTTAAAATATAAAAAACAATTGATCAAAAGTTTTATTCATTTTAAAAGTTTCGGAAATTTGAAATATTGTTTTAAAATAATTTTACAAGTTTTTAAATTTTGAAATATTGTTTAGAACTGTTTTTAATAAAAGGTTTTCAACAATTAAATAAAAAATATTTTATCAAAATTTTAATTAATAATAAGTTTAAAGCAATATTTTTTTTTTTTGTAATTGTGACTATTAAATATTTTTAAATAAAATATTTGTAAAACACATGAATAACCCGAAATAAAAAATAATAATTAAAGAATAAAACAAAAAAACTGTTGTTTTCTCGTAATAAATTTGGAGGGCAAACTGGGCATCAAATCAAAGCCCTCACTCCGTCTTGGCATTTCCCACGACACATCGTAAAACCATGTGTAATCTTATGCATTTTTTATTATATATCTAATTAAATTTCATGACATATTATTTTAATCACATCAAAATTCTTAAAAACAGGAATTATCCATAAATTTTAAAAACTAATTATAATGCAATTAAATGGATTAGCAATATGCGGTTATTATCTTTTCTTAAAAATGAAAATTAGAGTCCAATCCTTTTCTTTTAAATTCGTGGATAGTTGGTCGCTATAAAGTAGACCCCCTTTTCCTTCTCCACACTCATTTCACTTTTTCTTTTCTGTCCACCATAACTTTTACGCGCAGGTGCTTACAAATCTATATTGTTTGCCATGAGATCTTTCTTGGACTGGGTTTCATGTTGGAGTACCACTCCTCAAGTGTCCATCAGGGAGGAGGTGGAGACGCCTCCAAGGAAGGAGGAGACAAACTCCTTGATGCCTTTAGATACGAAAGATCTGAGGAAGAAGAAGATTAGGGTAAGGGCAGGGACGAGTCCGCAGTGGAAGCCTACGTTGCGGGCGATAACGGAGGATAACGTCATGGCGAAGAAAACGCCGTCGGAAGCCACGAAAAGGACGGTAGATAAGGTGGGGAAGAGGAAGACCACCGGTGGTTCACGTTCTAAAGTTCATGTTGGAAGCTATAACAATGACACGGGGTAATTTCATTTGCTTTTTTTTTTCTTAGAAGTAATTTAAACCTTTTCTTTCCTTAAATTTTTGTGGTAAAAGAAAATAAAAAATTATAAAATTATTGAGTTATTTACTTATTTAGTTGCTATGTCAACGCTGGGAGATGTTTTGGGTAAGCAATTGGTTTTTTTGAGGTTTAAAAAATATATAATTTTAAATTAATATACATATCTCTTTCATTTGTTTTGTCTCATCTTTCCAATTTGAAATTATTAATTTTTATCCATAAATGATTACTCTTCCTATTTTCCTTACCAAACATACCCCAAATTTATTTTCTTTCCACTCTCTCCTTCCATCTCTCCAATTTTCCATCCAACTAAACACACGATTTAATCTTTCATGACCATCTCCTTTTATAATGATATTAGTAGGTCCAAACTAATAATAACATTAGTTCTTGTTGTTAAAAGTGTTCATGTGAATTTTTTTAAACAATCTAAAAGTATTCGGTTAATATGTAAATTTATTATTAGTTGAACATAGTTAATTGAATTTTCTTGTTGTCCCAATTGCATAGACCAAATAATAAAAAAAAAAAAATTTACGTCATCATTCTAAGCTCAGTAGCTCAAGTGTTTACAATTTGAACTTATTGATAACATTATAAAAGTAGAGGGCATCAAATTGTGTCGAATTAAATTAAAGGGAGTAGCTGGGAAAAGAATTAGAGAGATTAAATCCTAAATTTCAGCATAGTGAAAGGGCTAAATCTAGATCCAAATCATTTTTCGTATATTAATAAATGATGATAGAGAAAGAAAAGGAGATTGGAGGAGAAGTTGTGGTCAGGCATAATTGACCATGAAAATATCTACAATTAATTCGTGGTTGGATTATTATTATTATTTATTTCCTCATAGACAACTTAATCAGTACAATTTATCATGTATGAGTTTTTTGGATGGTAAATTAGATATTAAGAGTTGTTCGGGTAAAATTTGCAGGCGAAAATCGGTGCCAGTGATCCTACCAGCGCTTTCCCCTACACCTTTCATGTTCTAATAATCTTTAATTCCATGGACCCTTTGCTAGTAATTTATTGTATATAATAGTAGGAAGTATTAATCTTGTAACATTTGCAAACGTTTCAATTAAATAGAAATAGTTTGCCTTGGTAAAGAAAAAAAAATGAATATGTTGTCTCCTCATTCATATCCTTCCTAACATCAACCACCTATGGTTTATATTAAAGTTGATTTGAGTTTGGAAATTTTGAGTCTTCATTATTCTTATATTTTGATCATTTAATTTAAAAAAAAATTATAAAATAATTATTGAAAGCTAACCAAAGCTAATCGAAAATAAAGTTATAAAAAAAGTTTAAAATAAAGTTATAAAAGTTTATGTGAGTCTGTTGTATGACTTTTTTTGTTCACACCGTCTGCACTAATCGAAAATTTTCATTCTATTTTTCTACTACAATTCAATTCCTATTATGGAATAATTTTGAATATCACGAATCTGTAAATCAAAATTCAAATCCAACACTGACATTCAGATCTACTCATGAATGGTTACTGATTTAGTGTACTGGTTGTTGAATTGTCACTTAGAGTTCACTAGTCAGATTTAAAAAAGAAAAACTCAACAAACCAATTATTTAAATAAAAACTTTTGAATAATTTAGTGACTTAAAATGAAAATTTGAATAATTCAATTAGCATTTTATAGATGAGTGATTAAAATATAAATTCATTAATAATTTAGTGACTTTAGATAGAGTTTACTCTCGATTTATTTAATTTAAATTATTTCATATGTTATTTTTTAATGGTAAAATATATTCATAATTGAAATAAAACGTAACATGGGGTTTGGTCCGAGATATAAGCAGACCCTTGTACACGATACCACAAAGTCAAAGCTAAAACAGAAAAGGCCAGAAGCAGCCAAAACACCTAGCAAGGCTAAAATCTGATCTAGGTCCCTATGATTTTTACATATTTTGAATTTAGTTCCTTTCTTTTTATTTCAAGGAATTTAGTCTTTTTATTTTTTAAAATTAAAAATACAAGTTTAATTGTTGACACAATTAAATTCTTTTTTGTTAAATTTAGTTTTATTACAGTATATATATATATATTGTTATATGGCCGCTAAGTGAATATTTTTTTATTTCAAAATATCATACTAGAAAATTTAACATAATGATTTTAACAGTGTTAACAATAGGACTTGAATTTTGAAATAAAAGAATAGAAAGACTAAATTCCTGAAAAAAAGTAGATGGATTAAATTTCAAATGTATAAAAAGTACAAGGACTTAGAGCATAATATTATTAAAATTGCTTTGGTTTAGGATTTTTTATTTCTTTTTTTCCCTTGAGGTCAGCACAAGTCTTCAAATTCGAGTGATTGACTTTTTCAAATATGAATTTTCGTATTTATTTTTAATGGATTAATTTTGGTAGAATTGCAAGAGGAATGAGAATATCAGAATTGAAGCTTGAATTTTGTTTTGTGCCAACTTAGCAGCCTAAACCACTGTAGTATGAATTGAGTCTTATATATATATATATATGCATTAATCGAAACCTAGTCCTTTCAACTTTAAGGATTTACAGTTTCAATCCCAATATTTACATCATCATCATCATTATTATTAGCCTTCATGGATTAAGATTTTTTATTGATTATTATTGGCAAATTTTTCCTTAGCCGCCTTTGTTTGCACATGAATACTGTTTTTTTTTTTTTATATTGGATTTATTATTATTTAGGAAAGGAGATTAAATTATTAAAACTTGAATATTGAACTTTGATAATAACAATATCAACTTTATAACTCTAATTATAATATCATTTATTTTGAACATCGTATCGTTGAAAGTAAAAAAAGAAAAAGAAAAAGAAAATGATGCACGTCATTTTTGCCAGATCATCGTAATCATCACAAAATCTTGGGTCAATGTAAACGTAAGTAAAATTCATAAAAGGAAAGAGATTGATTAATATGAGGACTAATTTGCAATTTCGGCTTGACTCAAATTCTCAACTTAGGTCTTCTGTTCATCAACGGTTTCTTTTTCGTACAGTTCATCAATAATCTTAAACCGTTCACAAAACTCTCACTGGACCAGTTAGAAAAAAAGTCAAAGGGCTATTAGAATTATTTCGGCGTGTATTACAATGGTTACAAATTGGTTTTTTTTTTTTACCTAATTGATATAAAAATAATAATTAATTGCGAAAATAGTATAGAAAACAAATTAATTATGAAAATAGGTATTTGCTACAATGCTCTGACAGTGCTGCCTGACATATTAGTGGTACGAGACTAAAATGTGATGACCTAAAATATTCAAAGACCTGATATGTAGGTATTTACCATCTAACTGCTCTAGCTCAAGATTGTTTCAAGGGATAAACATTTCAAAAAAGTTTTTTGTTGCAACAAAGGTACATCAAGAAGATCCTCGAGCGATTTGAGATGCAAGACTCAAAACTAGTAAGTACTCCCTTAATTGCGCATTTTAAACTTCCAATTTTAGATTCATCAAAACGAAGATTAAGAAAGGTACATGTCAAAAATACCTTACTTGAGCGTAACCGGAAGTTTAATGTATGCAATGGTATGCACTCGCCTCCATATTTCACATGCTGTTAGTGTTGTTAGTAGATACATGGAAAAATTGGGTAAGTTACACTGACATGCAATCAAGTGGGTTTTTAGATATTTGCGTGATACTTTAAATATGTGCTTAAAATTTGGAATAAGATAAAAGGGTTTAGTCAGATATGTTGATTCAAATTATACAGGAGACTTAGATCAAAAGAGTTCTCTCACAAGTTATCTTAGAAATTATGCCATTGGTTGGAAAGCAACACTTCAAGCTATAGTGGCCTTATTGATTATTGAAGCAGAATACATGACAATCACTGAAGCTATAAAGGAAGCAGTTTGGTTAAGAGGCCTGTTTAGCGAACTGGTTATTGAGAAAAGGGTAATTGTCGTATATTGTGATTGTAACACCCTCACCCGACCCGATCATCGAATCCGGGTATGGAGTGCCATAATTGGATCGATTTGGATTAAACACAATTTTTAAACTTAACAAATTTGAGGATTGTCTTTATTAAGTAACAATAAACACTTCTTACAATGGAATCTTAATTTAAATTCCAACTTACTATCTTTAGTTTAAAACTTTAAGGGAACTGTTTAACTACATTATATTTGACCTCTAGGTGAAGCCTCTAAAGGTACCCCCTCTTATGTCTATAACACCGAACTAATAATTGCTTATTGATCTATCTCGATCTAGCTGGGTCTCTCATCAAGATCCTTACTCATCCATCAAATCTTACATACATAAGCTCAATTCTGTAAGTTCAAAAGAACTTAGCGAGTTTCTTTACTATACTATGCAAAATAACCTTTAAACTTGTCAGGATAATAAAAAAAAGTAACTAAACACATTTAACTCCCTGATTGTCTTAAGACAATTTCTTTCAATCTGGGTTGGCGATCTTTGATTCATTCCCAAACTTATCTATAAACGATCTTCCCCTGGCTGACCCTACAGCCATTCGACAAGTTTTGGTAGTTTCTCAAGTGTCTCGCCATAACCGCGGACTCTGTCCCTTCTTTACATACATTCTTTCCTTCATCTATCTCCCTTACTAGACATCCTTCTACTCATAATTTTTAATCATTAACCATATAGTTGGATGGTCAATTACCAGTATAGATCATCTTTTTCACCTTGGAATTATAAGGTAGTCTATAACACCCCTCACCCGGTCTGATCTCTGAACCCGAGTAATAAGATGCTACAACAAAAATCAACAATCAACATATTCTTTATTAAACAATATTTAAATATTTATCATCAAATAAAATATAATCAAGCATATTGAAATTTATAACATTACATAAGCCTAATTGAGAATTTCAAGCATGAAAAAGAATTGAAATGAAAGTTTTAAAAGTTTAAAGGTGAATTTCAAAAATACATAGTTGGTATCGATGCCAAAATTCAATTATGTTTTCTTGGCAAAACAAAGGTATTGATATTTATTTTATGGTATCGATATTTTATGACAAGTATAGGTACTCAAATAAAAATCGATACCATTTTGGCATTCTATTTGTTTTAAAATTGTTCATATGGCCATGTATCGATACTAGATGCCAAAGTATCGATACTTAAAAGCAAATATGGTAAAAATCTCATCTTTAGAAAATTCATTCCTTACCAAATTCACATATCAAGCAAGAACTATAATATCATCTAATCAAACACTTAAATGTCAACCCAATATGCCTCAAATGACACCTCAATTTACAATTCAAACAAATTAATATAAGGCAACAAACTATTCAACTACTCATTCATACTAAATTTCCATATTGAACTAATGACCTACCTACCTAAGTCACCAAAATATAAAGCTAAACACATGTAAATCATTCAGCTTAACTAAACATACCAAAACATAGTTTAAACATCAACCATATAAATATAAACACTTATACACTTAGTATTCAATATACTATCACATTACCAAAGCAAACTATTAACCAAAAGACCTCCTAGGTACATGCCATAACAAAATAGAAGCATCACCCACACTTGAAACCGAGATCATTGTTGGATGCTGAGTCGACAGCAAACTGAAATGTACCTAACCTGCATCCATATCACAAAACATACACTAAACATATTTTAATTGTATTTCTATAATCCAAACAATAATTATAATAAATAAAAATGACATGCAAGATTATCAAATTTATTATCAAAATGCATATAAAACCTTTTCCATAACAAAGTCTAATTTCAAATCTTATGGAACATATCATATCAATGTTCCGACTTCAATTCATGTATCATACGTTCATTTCTTATTTCCTTTCATATTCTTTTAGCAATATCGGTTCCTACACATCATTTCATCATTTATATCCTTATAAAAAAGACTCAGACTCGGACGGATACATGAATCCAACCAACACACTAGTTTGGCACCTAATGCCTCATCGGATACATCCGAAGCAAATAATTGCACCCAACGCTATAATAAGTTGACACCCAATGTCTCATCAGTTAAACCGAAGCAAATTGACACCTAGTGCCTCATTGACTCGTAGTCGAAGCAACCCTAAACACTTCCTATCCTATGGCATGTCACCTGTATTCGACTCAGCTTAAACAATTAATAGGGTTTTCATTTCATATCACAATACAACCAATATCTCAATTTCATAAATATTATTAACATGTGAGCATTTTATCCAACTTGAACCCAACCACAATTTCTCAAAATCTATATTCAAATCATACAATTATAAGAATACATATATTTCTCAAATATGCATAATCGAGTCATTTTAATAATCAAATTATTCAAATCAACCCAATTGAACAAGAATTCTCACCTCAATTACTTACCATTCACAAACAAATTAGTACGCAGTAATTTATAATTTAGTTAAGATTATAGAAACACAAACAATAAACTCTGAGCTATTTGCCGACGATCTTGTCTTTTCCCTTCTTTCTCGAGGAATCCAGGTTGGTATTAGCTACGGAATAAAACAAACAACACATTTCATCAATACACAAACAATTTCACATTCAATGTCTAATTTACGTAATTTTTTCACTTTCTTCAATTTAGTCCCTAAAATCGAGACTAGCCTAACTTTCACATTTAACCCTAAATTTTTATACCAATTTCATTCTAAGCCAAGTTCAACTCTATATTTCTAATTTCTACCTATAACTTTTGAAATTTTTCACAACTTGGTCCTTATTGCTTAAAATCAACAATTATTTCACAATTTAGTCCTTTTTTCACTTCCAACCTATAAATCTATCAAATTAATCCCTAAAGCTTTAACTACTCAACATTGGTATCATCTAAAATCTTAAGCAGTATCAAAAAATAAGACATGAATCGGCTACCCCATAGTATCAGGATTCTAAAAACATAAAAATTATAAGAAAATAACTAAATTTAACTAACCAAATCAAGCTCCAAAAATTGTACTCAAAGGCCGAAAGCTTTTTTTTTCCTCTCCAATTCGGCATGCAAAAGATGATAAAAAAATGTTTTTGTTTTGCTTTTTTTATTCTCCACTTTCTTTCTTTTCTTTGTTTTTTATTAACTTAAATTATGTTTTATTTTTGCAATATTTTATAACATTTTAATCTTTCAAACATTAATGTCATCCACTAATAACTAGAACAAATGTATATTTGCTTTGTAAATTATTTAGTTATGTATTACCTTAGAATTTAATTATAATTTAACTTTTGACTCTAATGAGATTTAATCAATGTACCTCAATTACGGAAATGGGGTCCCGAAACCATACTTTCTGCTACTTTTGACTTTCGGGTTGTTACGTAGTCGTCTTGCCTACCACCCTAATAACCCTTTTGTTTTGCCTTCATTGGTGATCAGAGTAAATCTAATTAGCCCTTGGTAGACTCTATTTTCTTACTTTAGTCCTATAGGACTTACTGATACTCCACCAGTGGATCTAGCTAATAAGGACCCATGCCATTTTGGCAAACTAGATTTCATTTCACCTTACATCCAAGTTGCAATGTTGATTGGGTTACACCCTTGTGAATCGCCCTAACAATGATACCTTGCTTTAAAGGCACAAGTCTTTTTGCTATGGACCTCTTTGGTCTATAGTATTTCGACAGACTATCATCTAGGTGACCATTTGAGTTTACAATTTCTCTTATATGATGGTTCTCTACAGAACTAGCCAATTGACTGGTACTTTCTCAATAATATCCCTTTAAAGAGGAATAGTCTTGACAAACATATCTATCACTTGATTATTCATTCTTAGTACTTATTTCTGTCAATGGGTTATAGCCAACCCCTCTTTACTGATTAGTCGATCCGGAGTATAGGCGATTAACCCTCCCCGTACAAATCACAGGTTCACTGAACCTTATATCGGGTACGTATCTCTCAATAACCGTCCAAGGTTCTCCCTTAACATGTAAAACTTCTTTGAACCCTACTTGGTGGTTTTTAATGACAAATCCTTACTCGCGATCTACGAAAATATCCCCTTCCATTGCCTATATACAAGATAGTAACGACACATCATTCCCCCAATAAATCTTAATTAGGTCGTCACCATACACCCTGTTGGCCTTCTTGTTTATCGTGAAGTGGACTTTTCCTATTTATATTACCTTTTTTTCTTTTTTTAGTGGATTCCTTAAATCCGCTGGTTGGCTATCACTTGCCAATACTTGCAATTCTTATCGTTTGCGTGACTTTCCATATTTACAGCCCTGGCGAACCACCTGCATTTATTGTCCTGACGAACTCCATATGCTACCATAGTCGAGCTATGGTTTTACACTTGTAATACCATATTTAATGTCCTTGTAGACGTCCTCCTATTTATTGTCTCGGTACACTACCCTGTGTTTACTGATAACTAGTGTTTATTGTCTCGTTGAACTACCCCGTGTTTATTATCCCGGTGGGCTACCCCATGTTTATTATCCCAATAAACTACTCCGTATTTACTATTCTGATGAACTATACTGCTTGCCATAGTCGAGTTATAGTCTCACACGTTAGACCTCTTTTGAGGTGTCGCCTCGTAGGATCTTACCATCGTAATAATGTCACCCCAACAGCACCGTATGACGATATACAGAAACACAATATCCTGTCCTTGCTTTATCTAACCCGTCAATAGTCTCCTCTCTGTACCCTACTGTTATAATCATATAATGCATGCATTTCACTTACATACTATCATGGAGTACACGATCTTTTAGAAACATGGAATCATAACTAACTTCATGCACATTAAGCTATACTGGTGAATACCCATATACCATACAATCTTACGTATGCTTAACATTCACAATCAATAGAGTTCATGTATCATCCTAGAATTTAACATAGAATCATACCAACCATTCAGCATTTTAGGAATGAAGTACAAAAGCTTACCTGATGATTTTTTACCTTTTTAGCTTAACTTTTCCGAACGTCAGAGTTTCCACTCTCCTAGAAGCTAAGCAGGACAACCAAAATCATGGATTAAGTTTAGAAATTTCAGCTTAAAACTCAATTTTATAGTAACATGCAGAACCATTCAAAGGTTCTTAAAAATTCCTAACTTTGTTTCTTAAATTTACGAGCACCACAGGACTTAGAGCCTTACTAGTTCACTGGATTTTCTACTTTTCTGACTTAAGCCTCCTAATCATCGCCCCATACAGAGCTTCCATAGCTATCTCTTTTTCAAAGCAACCAAGGAAGAAGATGGAGAAGAGGAGAGAATGAAACATAATTGAGAGAAATTCACCTTGAAAATTCACTTAGCTATTTATAGTCCTTCACGCATGATCTTCAACCGTATAGAAACCATCCATTGCTAATCATTTTGTCTTCCACTAATGAACTAATTAGTTTTAATCCAACCGAACCAAAATTGGATCTCAACCACATCCAAAATCAATCACTAAGGTTTCCTGATTTTTCAGTAGAGGCTGTCATTTTATGACTTCTTTCAATTTAACCCCCTAATTATTCTTTAATTTCCAATCTTAAAGGAAACTAGGTGTGACAGTGATAGTCAAAGTGTCATACATCTCACTAAAGATCAGATGCATTACGAAAGGACAAAGTACATAGACATTTGTTATTACTTTGTTCGAGATATGATCATTCAAGGGGATGTTTAGATCCATAAAATTGGCATAGAACACAATTTCGCCGACATGTTGAAAAAAAAGTCTTCTAGTTTCAAAGTTCGTACACTATTTAGACTTGGTAGGTATCCAAAAAAGATCCAATTGGTCCTGTAATAGGACTTGCCAAGAGAGTTAAGTGAAATACAAGTCAAGGTTGATATTTGTGGAAATATACCTCGTATTTTGACCAGAACAGTGAGTGATGTCATAATGAGGGAAGACTCCTTGTCCCAACGTGCAACCAACATCACGACGAGAAGAAGACTTTCGTCTCAACGACGCAGTCATTCTTCATCCCAATGACCAAATGCCACGTCACAATGTGGCGGCGTGTTTCTCAAGCTTCTCGATTTTCTTCTCTTAATTAAAATCTGTTTTAGTTTCCCATTTAAAGTTTGATTAACCTAGGGGTATTCTAGTCATAAATGCTACAAATTTTAGCCTATAAATAGACTTTAGTTACTCTAGGTTTTACAAAATTAAAAATATTAAGATTGAAAGAATTCTATTTTTAATTTTGAAAGGTTTTTTTTTATTCGGGGTTTCGAGTTTTTTTATTTTGATTCTCTCCATCTTTTTGTACTTTTTTTTTATTTAGTGAAATCTCTTTTCGCTTGTGGTTTTTTTTATCCTCATTTAAGGAGTTTTTTCACGTAAAATTTATGTGTTCGATCTGTTCGATTTTATACGTTATTTGCTTGTTTGTTTCATTCACAGGTTAATTCCTTATAACTTCGAAGGGAGGAAGCTTGCAACAATAACTCCATAAGAACATCATCAGCTTAATGTGCAGTATGGAGATGTTTAACCTCAATGTCACTTTGTTGAACTTGTTTACAAACAAAATGAAAGTAAATAACCACATGTTTCATGCGACTATGAAAATCTGAGTTGGAACAAATGTAAATTGTATCGACAATGTCACATAAAATACTTGGAATGACAAAAAGGGAAAGCTAAGCTTACACAGTAGACGTTGAAGCCAATTTATTTATGAAATAGTTGTTGTAACAACATGATAGTTGGGTTCAATTAATGACCAAGACATAAGAACTTTTCTTCTTGGATGACCAATAAGTAGATGTGCTGCCAATTTAGACACTATGAAGCCAACGGTAGAGGTCTGATCAATGGGATCACTAGTCTAATCAGAACTAAAATATGCAATGAATTTGCAATTATCTTGAACAATCTTAATTCTAAAATTAGATGTATGTTGAAGATAATGCAAAAGATGTTTGGTTGCTCACCCATGATTGATACCTGGTCAATGCAGGAATTGAGGTAATTTGTTGATTACAAAGGAGACATTTGGTTGAATGAAGCTTCCCAATTATACATCTATAAAGAGAAGCATCAACAAGGTTATTTTTAGTAGAAGATGAGAAATTCTAAGTAAGAAGTCATGAGGATAGGCACACCTTTGCAATTTGCCATATCAACATCCAACATCAAATCCATGATATACTTATGCTTAGAGCAAAAAAGACCATTAGAACTAGAACAACCTCCACAACAAAAAAAATAATATAGCGGGTCAAAATCTTTAAGGGAGAACCGAGAAAAGCGTACATCAATGATATAGTGAACTCCAAACAAAAAAAGAGTACATCAATGGTATAGCGAACTTCTCGATCATAAATACCCGTGACTATAATATCATCCCCATTAATCAGGACATAGGTAGTAAATCCAAAGTTATATAGTATGGAAAGAGAGGAATCAAGATATCAACAATTCATTAAATACACATGCCAATTCTTTCAATGGAAAAGAGAAAAAAAAAAACATGTAGGTGTAGGGTTTGCATGGGGCCTAAGTTGGATACAACTTCCTTTTATGTCCTCATCCATGACATCTCTTGAAATAGGGGTGTGCATATTTTAGTTTTAATCAAATTAACCGATCAAATCAAATTAGTTTGATTAATCAGTTGGCCATCAGAATTAATTCGGTGGGAGTCGATTAATTTTTTTTTTTGAAATTTCAGTTAACGGTTAATTTAATTTAAAATTAGGTAATTAACCGATTAATCAAATTATTAATAATAAAATATTATAGGCCCAATATATTAGATAGGTCCAATATATTATGTAAGTCCAAAATATAAAAAATAAAAGAATGGGCTGAAAACATAATAAATTTGTACAAATAATTATAATTAGCTTAAAAATTTATATATATTTTTAAATAAAAAATTAACAAAAAATAAAAAAATAAAAGAAAGAAGCCCTAACTTAACCAAAAATTAGTGTAAATCTTGCCACTTAAGTCGTTTTTTTTAATAATCTCATTACATGTTCTAATCATATCTTTTTTTTATATATAATGTTCAAAATTACTCATAGCCTCTCTCCAACCTATAAATAATAGTATAATGCGCTTCAGCGTATTCAAATCCATATTTTTCTGCATTGGCAATAATACTAATGCTTAGCTGAATCGACAATTTTATTTATTTGTTTTCAAAACAAAGTTTGAAAGTATTGGAGTCGCTTGACCTCTTCTTCGTATCTTCACCCTTCCAATTTTTCTTTTGTTTGTTTAAGCATGTGGACTTGACATTAGTTATTGTTTTTATCATGATTATGATTTAGTGTTGTTAATGTATTATTTGTTGTTTTTGATTTTGTTTTCTAATGTAAATAAAAAATAAAAGAAAAAGGAATATTGTAATGAATATTTTTTCATGTTTAAAACTTATTTGAGTAAAAGAAAAAACATGTAAAAATTTTAAATTAATCGAAATTAATTCAGTTAATTAATAGATTTAAAACAATTAAAAATTTTGATTGATTCAATTAATAATAATGAAACAATTTCAAATCCATCGGTTGAGTGCTCAAAAAATACCATCAAAATATACAAAAAGAGGACAGCAATAATCAAAGTGGAAAAACCCTAGTGGCGAGGGTAGAAATATTTTATTCTATGTTGATAAACAAAATATTTAAGGCTTTCATATATTTATTTTTATCATGTGGATAATATTGACCAAATCATGTAATTAATTTTTATGCTCATATAATCAAAATAAAAGTTCATTAGCCTCAATCGACAAAGATGATGTTGCCATGACTTCTCTCCCGCATCTCGAGGTTGTTTATTCATTATCTTTAGCCGCCTACATAAAATAACATTGTATTGTCGAAAATAGAATTAAAAAGATTATTAATTAATAAAAAATATTTTAATTTGAAAGGAGATGACGTCAAAATGTCAAGTGATATCCCTTTTTCATTTTGACTTCTATTCTTTTTAAATTTAGTTACTTTTTGTTTCATAATTTTATAGTGTAGTTGTAATATAATTTTAAATTTCATACATTTTGAAGTTATTCCGTTTAGTTTAATTTATCATAAATTCATTTTTATATGTTCTTGAATTTAATACTATTAAATTCAATCATCAAATTACTTACATCAAGATCAACTATTCTATTAATCCAATAATTTATATGTGACAAATTAGAAATGAGTCAATGGTTCAACTTTATATGTTTTTATCAACAATTGAATTAATTTTAATAATGTACGATAATTAAATTTTAACAAATTAAAGTAAAAAAAATTAATTTCTCAATTTTTTTTATAATGTAAAGAGATAAAAATTTATAATTAGATATTTAAAACAAACTTAACAATACTAGACGTTGTATGATTATAGGAAACATATATGATACAGAAAAAGTAATTAAAACTTGAGAAAACATAAAAAACGTTAACTTATCAAAATTTTCTAAATGCCACATATAATTTGTTGAATTGATTATTTTATTGATTCTTTGCGTATGAATTTGATAAGCAATTGATTTTGAGGTAAATAATTTGACTAACATTTAAATTTGAAAACATATAAAAATCAAATTATAATAAATTAAAATAAATGGACTAACTTTTAATTTCCATAAAATAGTGTATGAAATTCAAAATTATACAACCACCCACTTGTGACTATAAAATTATAAAATTAAGGCTTAAAGGTGTAAAAAGTCCTCAAACTTTTTCAAAAAAAAAAAAAAATTTTAAGCCCCTCATTTTCTTTTGCACTCAATTGAGTACTTGAACTTTCAAAATGCATCAAAAAGACCCTCAAACTTCTTCAAAAAAAATAATTAAGCCCCTGCTTTTTCTCCCACTCAATTGGGTACTTGAACTTTCAAAATGCATAAAAAAGGCCTTCAAAATTTTTCAAAAAAATAATTAAGTCCCTACTCATATTAAAAATTAGAAAAAAAAAGTTATAAAAAATAAAAAAATATATAAAAATTTAATAAAAATATAAAAAATTAAAATATACTATAAATTAGATTTTTTTAATAAAAATCCTAAAAAATAAAATTTTATAAAAATCATAAAAAAATTAATGACCCTTAGATTTTTTCAATTAAAGTCATCATGTATCGCAATACAGTTTAAAGTCATCACGTATCGTAATATAGTTTGACATGTGGCGAAAAGTGATATAAAAATAAAATCAATAAAATTTATAGAAAATTTATAAAATGCTTCTTTAGTATGATAATTTTTATAATTTTTTTTTACAAAATTTATATTTCTTTACATTTTATATAATTTTCTTACGACTTTATAAAATTTTACAATTTTTTATATTTCTATATGTTTTATAATTTTTTACAATTTTTATATATTTTTCTAATTTTTAATAAAATTTTAATATATGAAGTTTTTTATTAAAATTTAACAATATTTATAGCTTTTATTGATTTTAAATTTAATTTTAATTTCTTTCTAATTTTTAATAAATGCATGGGCTTAATTGCTTTTTTTTGAAAAAGTTTGAGGCTCTTTTTTATGCATTTTGAAAGTTCAAGTACCCAATTCAGTGCAAAAAAAAAATAGGGCTTAATGACTTTTTATTTTTATTTTTAAGTTTGAGAGTATTTTTGATGCATTTTGAAAGTTTAAGTACCCAAATGAATGCAAAAAAGTAAAAGCTTAATTTGTTTCAAAAAAAATTGAGGACTTTTTGCACCCTTAAACCTAAAATTAAAATATATAAAAAAAGGTAAAAGTCGATGAAAATGGATGCCTCTTTAAAACAAAATATTATTAATTTATTTATTTTTATTAAAATATTAATTTAGTTGTTTTCTGTATTATTAAAGTAAAAAAAACTGAAATAACCAAATTTTAGGAATATGCCATTTTTAAAAAAAAATAGGTTTTTAAATGGGTTTCTGTGTATTTAAAGTTTGGAAAGAGAAATAGAAAATATGAAGTATTTTTTTAAATATAGCAAAATTCAAGCCAAAACCCTAATTTTTTATAACTGTCATATACCTAAAATTTAGTCTTAATGAAATACATAACCAAAAGGGCTTATTTTTTTAAGTTAACTCAAAATTTTTGATTAATTACAAAAATGACTCAACTTAAAATTCATATACGTAAATGCCCTGATTTCTATAGTGCTTGTCAGTGCCATAGACACACCATCTACATCGACGCCCCATCATTGGGCAATGGTTGCCTTTTAAAAAAAAATTTAGTGGTGCCGCCTGATAAATTAACAGCACGAGATTGAAATGTGATTATATAACATACTCGAGGACCTGAAGAAACAATTACTCTTTTTAAATAGGTTGGAAAAATGTGTCGCCTATCAACATCTCAAGACCAAATTAAATGTTTTTCAACGTTTAATCTATTTTCATGTTAAATCTGTTCTCTTTTAAAATTAAATTTAAATAGCCCTTAAAAAATAATAATTTCTCATTTTTTATTTTCTTTTAAAAATTTAAATTTAAAAATTATACAAATTTTTTATTTAAATTACCCAATCAAATAAATTCAAGCTTATCTAAATTTAAATTTGCTAAGGAATGAATAAAAAATGTTGAATTTAGATAAACTTAAGGAAATTCTTTGAAAGATATTGAGTAATTTAAATAAAAATTTTATATAATTTTTAAAATTTGTTGTTTTTAAAAAATAAAAAATAGAGAATAATTTTTATTTTTGTTATTATCATATATTTTAAGAGTTATTAAAACTTAATTTCAAAAGAAGATAAACCTAATAAACAAATAGGCCAAAAGTTGAAATACAATCTAGAAAAAATAATTGTTTTATCAATAATCACATTTCAATTCGATACACCACTAAAAATATACATTTTAGAACATGTAATCATTAGCGGATGATGAGTTACTTTTATAAAATACCCTAACCAAGGATATCCATTGTCATATCAATGCAGTCAATGTCAATATCATTGGGCCAACGCCCACGCAAGCAGATTTCGGTACGGAGATTCCTTTCTTTTTCTTTTTTTTGACAAAATAAAGAAATTCATCAATATGAGGATCAATTTGTAATTTTGGGGCTCCACTCAAATTCTGCCACAGGAAAAGATCAAATTATTCAATATGTATATTGTTCATCAAAGCTTATTCAACTTGGTTCTCCTATATTTCGTTCATCAACAATCTCAAACCATATAAAACTTGTTTGCCCTTGTTCCCTTACTGAAATCTTGATTTTTCTGATTCTGTTGCAGCGAAAATCCCATTTTGCCAACTTTAAATGCTCAATGATGAAATGAAGCTGCTCTGTGTGACAAATAATTGACACCATTTATATATTCAACTTTCAAGCAAGTTCTCCCTCTTCCAATCCTGTCATTGTGTCATACAATGGCTTGTTTAATGTCTCTGGTAAGTAGTATGCAAGCATTCCTCCAATCAATCCACATACCCCAAACACCAGAAATGGAAAACCACCACCCAAAACCACCACAAATGGTGCCAATATAGCTCCCATTTGGGCTGCTTGAGTTGCACATCCAAGTGCTGCATTTCTCACCACTGTAGGGAAGAGCTCTGCTGTGTAGATAAACAACAAATTGTAAGTCCCAGCCATGCCGAATATCCCCAGAAGCCCACAACACATTCTTATTACTTTGGATATTCCTACATTGCCCATAAGGCTCCCCATGAAGCAGAAGATTGCACTAAACCATTGTGTCCCAATTGCCAATGGCTTCCTTCCAAATTTGTCCAACAGAACTGCTGTTATGGTGAATGCTGGCATTTCAGCTACCGCGTTAAGCAGGACAGTGAGGTAAAGGTTTGTCTCGAGGTTGACGACATTTAAGCTAAGGCCATAGTACACGACGGAGCAGGTGAAGTTGATTCCCACTGCTAAGAATAGTCGAATTCGAGTGATTGGTGATCGGATTACATCTACAATGGAACCACTGATTGCTTCTTTTTCAACTGTTGCTGCTTGCCAAGTTTGATTACCATTTGAAGCATCATTAGCTTCATCATCCAGTGCAAGGATGACCCCATCAGGAAGGTGATGTCCGTTGGCATTAGCTATGGTGCGCATAATTTTCATGGCTTCGTTCATTTTCCCACGAACAAGATACCAACGTGGGGACTCAGAGATGAAAGGGACCACCAGGACAAGGAAAAGGATAGAGGGGACAGACGAGGCAACATAAAGCGCACGCCATGAAGGAAAAATGTACGCTATGCCCGAGAGCAATGCGATTCCGGTCGAAAAGAAATAGAACGTCGACATTCCAGCAACACCACGTTTCGTTGGACCAACAGGTTCAGTGGCCAGGACGAAGGAACAGAGGCCGACACCTCCGGTGCTGAATCCCGTTACGAAGCGGAGTAGGAGATAGGTAGGGTAGTCAGGGGCTAATGATGTAAGGCAACCAAATATGGCATTTAAGATGCAGACCGCGGTTAAGGAACCTTTCCTTCCCAGTTTTGAATCTGATAGATGACCAAAAACCCCTGCACCTGAAAATGTGTGTCCAAAACATTGAATTTCAGTCATGAATTTAATAAACCAGAAGTTCTACAACAGAGAGTTCTCCAGAATTTCAGTGTGTCAGTAATGAGTTATTATTAGATTACTATTATGGTGAAGTACTCGGCGGTGTCCATGGCGCAATAATTATGACTTTAAAATTCCAGTTCCGTAAGGGAAGCTGCCATAAATACATAAAGGTTGATATAGGGACGCCACCTCTCACAGGACATGATGACACAAGTTGAAGAAAGTAGAACACGCCATCGATGTAATGGAGTATGAACAATGTATTCAATACCCAAAGTGATCGACATAAAGATCATGATTTTCATGTTCCGGCACTGTACCTTCCAAATCATGAACTGTTTTTCTTTTCCTCTCTCTCCCTTGAAAATTTTCATCAAATAATCAAAATACCAAAAGGGATTTAGATGATTTCACATTGAGAAGAGAAGTGAATAACAAATTCAAAAAGGAACAAAATCATTTGGGTTTCAACATGAGGGTAAACGACAAAGAAAAGAAGAAGAAAAGTGTACTTAATGGTAGTATATTGCATATTGCCAAAAAGCATCCGGTGTTTCTCTCTTGAGGACAAGGCTTCATAACACTATTCTTAGTACGTTAAGAGACGTGGTAGATTTCTCACCCTCTTCACAGGTTAAGAGGATTGCAATTATTATTTTCTTTCACTTTATGTTTTCCAGATATTGTATCAGGGGAATAATTGCTCGAGGACCACCATGACTAATAGTTGAGAATTCAACATTTTTAGCTCTTGGCCGTGTAAGTTTAGATGCGTCAGAAAAAAGAGAGAGTAAATAAGGATTTAATATTAGATAAGAATTTATACACGGCAGGAAAAGACAAAATATCTTAACTCAGTTAAGATAGATATTGTGAGAATACAAAAAAAACCCTAAATTCGAGTGTGTTAATATGCGTATAAAAAAGTACTTATAAATAATTTTGAACATTATAAAAAAATAATTTAATTGCAATCGAATATTTATTTTTAACGAAAATCCTTTTCGTTACCTTACAGTTTGATTAAGGTAAATTAAGACGAAACTTCCAACAAAGTTCTGATAATAGAAATTAATTATATACCACGAGAATAGTAATCTTTTGTAAGTATCTTTTTAAAATTTTTCCACTTGAGAATTATTTATATGAGTTGGTCCAATATTGCCACTTTGTCCTTATTAGCAATAAATTACAGCTAGAGTTTGACCATCATGAGTTATATGTTTCAAAATTTAAAATTTTCCATTTCTCACATGTGAACCAGATTACAAATCATATGACCATGACAGGAAGCTCCAAGTGGGAAATAACTCATTAAAAAGACAACCAATGCTTTGCTTGCTATACAATATAATTTAATATCATATGCATGCATAAAATAAGTTATCACCGCCGCTTGCTTAAATATATTCCTTTTCTTGTAATATGCTTTAGCCTTACCTTGATGCCTGTCACTCCAGAATATATAAATTTGGGGTATAATTAATCAAGATTTACTGACTTAATTTGTGTATATCACACCATTCTTTGTATTTTTGTTTGTTTTTCCCCCTTCTGGTCCATAAATGCATTAACTGCACCATGTGCTGTTTCCAGGACAGCAGGACGGAGATTTCCTTTTGAGTACATAAAATTAAGGTAATTTTAAGACCACTCGGGGAAGAGTTAGGCACAAAGGAACATTAGACCCTGATAGATAATAGCTTGAAAATATAGTGAAGAAAATGAAAAATGCTTAAAACATTATTGAAAAGATGGCAAGATATGAAGCAAAGAGAAAGAAGAGCAGGAAACGACTCACCAATCATGCAGCCGCCAAAAAACAAGGCTTGCACAAGCCCAACCTTATACTTCTGTCCACAAACCAATCCCCACTGAGCCACCGTGGAGCTCCCCGGACCACCCTCCCATTCCCAGGACCCTGGTTCCAACCCACAAACATTGCTCTCCTTCTCATCACACCCTAACCCTCCAACACACCGCCACCCAGGTTCCCTGTCTGCAAATATCATGACCATAGTATGGAAAGCTTCCAGGGCCCACGCCAGGCTCGTTAAAACAAAGTGTTTCAGCTGCCAGTACCCAAATTCTCCGCAGTAGTTTTGAAACATGTCGTCTATGCAAACCTTCTGGGGTTCGGATCCAGGCCCGGAATCCCATCCGGGTTCTTTTGATGGGACGAGCAAGGGTGCTCCTAATGAGGAACCATGGCTAATGGGATTTGATCCTGGCGAGTTAACCATAACTGAGTAGGGTGTGTGTTTGCTTTTTTCTAGTTTCTCCCGGTTTGGTTTATTTTAAGTGCCTTTTTTTCTCAACGTTCATATATATAGGAATTGTAATATGATTCAGTGTGAGAGCTGGTGTGTGATGCGGTAGATTTGACACGTGGAGAGTCATCCAATCATTGATTTAGTGGGTATGACACTTGGAAAGGAAATCGCTGGTGATTTGGAGGGTTGAGATTAGAGCTAAAGTTGGGGTGTAATTTGCATATATTTCTTTCCATATAAAGAAAAGAAAACGTTTAATTAGACTTCTCATAAGAGGCGGCGATAGAGACTGAATATCATTTAATTTTTGGGCGAGTTAAATGATTAATTGAAGTCTCACACTATTTGAGAATATTGAAGGGAGCATTCCTTTATATCTCTTCAATTAGGTTTTAAACGATAGAGCTTGTTCAATAAAAAATATGATTTCGTCTCAACAAAAGTTTTAATTTGAATTCATTATAATTTGTTTCGATTAAAATAATTAATTCAAATAATGATAGCATGGGAAAATGATTCAAACAAAAAGAAATGGATTAAAAAAAGAAAAGTCCAAACCCGCATAAAACTACACGTTTTTCATTGGATTTAAACTAATTTCTTGGCTGGATTCAAACCTAGAGTTAAGGGCTTAAGTTTAAATTTAGGTCCGATTTCATATGTTTCACCTTTCAAAACCAATATCTTGAATCCATCCAATGTAAACTTGAACTTATCCGAGTTCAAGATGATTCAAACTCATATAGCTTAATTCAAAATACTCAAGCGTTAAACCTAAATGATTTGAGCCTAATTTGATGTGAACATGTGATTGACCCTAATCGAAATGATCTGAAATTTTTAAAATTTTGGACATCCTAATATCTACTAGTAGTATTTTGGACATCCCAATGTCTACTAGTAGTATGACTTCCTTAACTGTAGAGCATGGTTCTATGCCAGAGAAAGGATACGAACCTTCTTCCTTTAAGGGGTTATTACGGGTGAGAATCAAGGTGAGCTACACATTGCAACTAGCTTCGAGCTAAAGCAACAAAAAAAAAAAAATCCCCAAGCATAAAAGGGATGCTAAGTGAAGGCTTAAGTCTTTAGTAAAAATTGAGAAGAAAATGGGGTACAAACATCAATTATTGATGAGGAGATAAAGATGCTTACAATAGCTACTAAAAGGTGTTTGGATGTCTTAACCCTTATTGAGATATCAATAGAGGTGTAACACCCCTCACCCGTATTCAATGCTAGAATAGGGTTACGGAGCATTACCGGACTTACAATACATATAAACATACTTTTCTCATACATTCAATCATTTCATACAAGCGTCATACAAAATCAATCAATTTATCCTTTATACGAGCCTACGAGGCTCTAAACATGCTTTGGGAACGGTTCAGGACTAAATCGATAACTTATGAAATTTTCACGAAACTTTGAAAATTTTTCTCAAAACAGGGGACACATGCCCGTGTGGCTAGGCCGTGTGTCTCACACGGCCACCAAACACGCCCGTGTCATAGGCCGTGTGGACATTCGAAATAGGAGCACATGGCCGTGTCCTAACCCGTGTTCGGCCCGTGTAACTCTCTGACTTGGGTCACATGGCCAACACACACGCCCGTGTGGATAGCCTGTATGCCCTAAAAATGGGCATACACGCCTGTGTGCCAGGCCGTGTACTAAGCCACGTCAAACTTATAGGGTATACTGACTTATGCCAAACGGCCAAGTCACACACCCGTGTGGAGCATACTGACTTGTTTTCAAAATCAACACCAGGGGACACACGGCCGTGTAACATGACCGTATGTCACACGCGGCTGAGACATACGCCCGTGTCTCTGCCCGTGTAGACAAAAAATAGGCCATTTACCAAGCCATTTTGCCACCCATTTTGCACATACCAATACAAGCTCAATTGGCACCATTTTAAGACACAAATATGTAGCCAAAAGTCATCAACCAGTACATAATCATACTATATCCATTTCAACCAATTCAATACTCAATTCAATGCCATTTACCTATTCAAATACCTATCAACTCAACTTGCTTTACTAAACATAATTCACATATATAATTCATTTAGTTAAACCATTCCAAACATGCATTATCAATTCAACCTCATTTTCTCAATATGGGTCAATTACCTAACTCAAAACAAAGCCATTTAAAATTCTATATACATTAACAAATTCATCATACAAACCAAATCAAATGGCCTAAATACATGTTCATCAAACATACCAAAATGGCACAGGCCTATGCATGCCATATACTATATATACACAACTTCAAAAGTACCAAAATAGATGTCCAATAGTGCGATGAAGTCCCTGAAGATCCCCGGATCTGAGCTAGCTTCGAAATACTATAAAACATAGAAGAAAATGAACAAAGTAAGTTATAAAGCTTAGTAAGTTCGTATATAAATATGAAATAATCTCATCGTTCATTAGCATTTCAAATAGATAACATATACTACATTAAAGCATCAATCACTAAGTTAACATAAAATTTAACCACATAGTAACTCATAAGTTCTCAATCTCTTTTAACTCGTTACTCAAATAGTTTTCCGTACATACCTATACCGATACTTATCTATTTCTCAACAATTCTCTTATCAAACCACTTCGGCTTATAAATGCTTACAAAACAAATACATCGATTTTTCGATGCCATAGTCTAACTATGGCCTTACACATACATTACTAAGGCCCTGCAGTGGTCTTACATTTACATGCCATAACCCGGTTATGGTCTTATTATCCGATTACCATAGCCCAGCTATGGTCTTATTTGGCAACTCGCTTTACTTAAATCGTACATTTAATTCGAAATCTTCTAAATTTTACCAATAAGATAAATACAATCACATGACATCCGTCATTTAAAAAAAGGTACATTTAAGTTCAATTATACGAACTTATCTCGTATACGAAAATAATAGAACAGACCGACTATTCAATTACTTTGCTTTTTCCCTGATCTAAGTCTGAATTCCTCTTTTCTTGATCTATAAATAATCAAAATTAACTTATTTAATCATCTATTTATTCAATTCAATCCAAAATATACATTTGAGCTATTTTACACATTAGCCCCCAAACTTTCACATTTTTACAATTTAGTCCTTATTATACAAAATCACAAATTCATGCAAATTTAGTACAAACCCATGCTTATCCGAATTTAATACATGTTACTAGCAGTCCATATTTTCAATTTATTCACACTTTTAACCACCAAATTTCACATTTTCTCAATTTAATCCCTTTTTGACATTTTTGTCAAAAATCACTTTACAAAAGCTATTAATCTAACATTAAACCTTCCAAATCTATAATAAATCATCAAATTACTCAAGCATTCAACAATGGAAACATGATAAATCTTTAACAATTTTGAAATTTAAGGTAAGGGCTAGCTAGAATACGAAGCAACAATCTCAAAAACGTAAAAATCATTAAAAACAGGTTAAAAATCACTTACCAATTGAATTTTGATGCTTTGCTGAATCCTAGCCCTATTTTCTTCAAATATAATCAGTTTTGGGTGTATTTTGAAGAAGATGAACATAATTAAATAAGTTTGTTTTACTAATATATCATTTAATTACTTATTTACTTAATTAACCTTTATAATAATTAATAATTACACTTATACCAAGCCATTATCATCCACTATCAGACTAATGGTCTATTTACCACTTAAAGACCTTAATTTTAAGGTTCTATAGCTATTTGACACTTTTAGCTAATAGAATAACACTTTTGCATTTCACGTGATTTAGTCCTTTTTATCAAATTAGGCATTTAAACGATAAAATTTCTTAACGAAATTTTCACACAATCGTTCAGTCATGCTGTAAACATTAAAATAATAATAAAATAATTATTTTGACTTTATTTGTAGTTCCGAAACTACTGTTCCAATTTGACCAAAAACGGGCTATTACAAGAGGCTAATGAATAGCCCTGTCGTTTGCCATAAGGCTACTTACCTGTAATCGTCATGGGCTTAGGAGCCTATTGTAAGTTCAAGAATTGAAGGGATTGGTGCCTTTTAAAGACCTTGATATGGTGTTTTTTCTATGAGACAAGATTACTTACTACTGAAACTAATATGTTTAAGAGGCAATGCAATATATATGGTTGCTTTACAATTGATTATGTTCAAAGTAATGGTGGGTTAAGAATGTTTAAAAATGAAGGAATAGTCTTGGACCTAAAGTAATTTTCTGAGTGGCATATAAACTTGACAGTGTGTTAATAAAACTTCTTTGGGTAACTAATTTCTGTGGCCATCATGATTGACGGTTTAAGAAGGAATAATGGGCACTTTAAAGTTTCTTTCTAGCAATTTAGGTTTGCCATAGGTAAAGTGTAGGGATTTTGGTCACCAAATTGTTTTCCTTGAACCCTAAAGACTAACCTTAAATCCTAACCCTAAACCCAAACCCTCAACCTTTAACCCTAATTTAAATTATTTTGAAAAATGATTGCTAAATTATTTCCCGTATTATATTTAAGGTTTTGTCCCTTATTGGGTCAAAGATTTTGATCGAACTCTAACTTCAACCAATGGAGACTTTGAATCTCCTAACATGAATGCCTGTCATGTGAATGGACTTAATTGTTGGAGCATAAATTTGGTACAAAGACATGTTTTAGACTAACCCTAAATAAACTTTAAGGCTTGCAATACACCCTATTTTTAGTTAGTGATTTGCCGCAATTCATTGTAGTAGATTAAAACATTTTTTGTACTTATGAAGCTTGTATAAAAACAATTTCATTATGTTTTATTCAATTTTTCAATTTTAGTTCTCGAATAATAAAAAGTGTGATTTGAGCTATTTATATGACCTTAGGGGCCAAAATAGGCTTAAAGGAAGGCTAACTATTTGATTAGTGTATAGGATATCATTCGGAGGCATGAGAAAACGAGACTGATAACCATGTTGCAACATGGAGGGTCGACGTCACAATATAGTGAGCAGGATACCCAAAAGAGTAAGAACTCCTTCGGTGTTGTGACATAGCCAGAAGATGTCGTGACACAGCCCTGAATCCAAGTCTGAGCTTGTAAAATGCCACCAGTGTCACGACATAGGCTTGAGGATGTCGCGACACTGCCTTGACATGAATAATTAATGAACTAAAGGCAATTTGGTTTGCACAACAAACTTTAATGAGGAAACACCAGCCAAATTTGGTCAATAGACGACGACTAACCTTAAGTTTATAAATAGGCTTTTTTGAACACTTCATAAATATATGTTCTATACCTTTAATCTTTTATTCTAGTTTAGGTTGGAACTTTTATTTAGTTTTTATTTTCTTTTGTACTTAGGATTTCTATTTGTAATTTAGTTCTATTTTCATTCTTGTTCTTCAGAAAATCTAATTTGTGAATTCGTCAAACTCTTATGGATTTATGTGCTTCCAAATTTTCAATACAATCCAAGATTTCTCTTAAAACCCTTATTCTTTATTTAATTTTCATGTTTACCTTTTTAATCAAGTTTATGTTGTTTATGAGATTCATAAGGAATTGAACCTCCTATGGGGGATTAGCGAGTGGATGTGAGAGTAATTATTTTCTATGTAGGGTTTTTAATCGAATTAACTGGTTGGGATAGAAAGAACTTAAACCCCAGGCTTGACAACCCTAGGAAGTCATCTAGGTGGGAATGAACCCAAAATTGGTATTGCCTATTCGTGAACACCTTAGTCCATTCTGGTCTAAACTGTAAGGTCAAGAGATAAGTAGTTCTTGCCGACTCATTAGTTTAGTGGAAGATTGAGAGATCTTGCTAGGTTAGTGATTAGTTGATTGAATAGAACCCAAAATAGGAATTAGTTACGACCACCAAAATAAGTCAGTCTTCCATTCCTAAAATTGGTTAAATCTGCAAATTAAGTTTTCCATTTTTATTTTTATGCAATTTGTTTTTTTTATTGTAAAATAATTTTTCTTCACTTGATGTTTTATCGTAATATAATTTAATTAAAATACTATTGGGATCTATTAATTTTGAAATTATTATTAATTTAGTATTCACATAATGAATAAGCATAATGAATGGTTAGTAAGTCTATATCAATTTAAATAATTGCACTCAATGGTATAATACGTGACATCTGTTGGCATCCATTCAGTAACATGTGAAATTCAACAACAACAACAACAACAACATATAGATTAGTTCATATACATAGCCAAACTATAATGCTCAATTCATATTCATAAGAATCCATTCCATTCAATTACATTCAATTCAATTGGAGTGAGGTTCCCAAGGCCCACACAATCTCTGGTAACTCTTCTAACCAGAGACCTTTGGCCTCGTCAACCTTTTTCTTTAGAATTGTTAGAATTTTCTCGTACATTTCCTCTACTTGACTATTTATTTGAGGAATTTTTACAGAGCTTTGAGCGAGAGCAATTTGCAGGTCTTTGCAAAAGTTTTTAAATTTTCTTTGGAATTTGGTTCTATTGTCTGTTATGATCAGACGTGGAATTTTGAACCTGTAAATAATTGATTTTTGGAGAAAAGACTCTTGTTTCTCTATGATTATAGCTAGAGCTTCAACTTCTATCCACTTAGTAAAATAATCCACAACTACAACTATAAATTTCTTCTAAGTTGTGGTTATTGGAAATAGACCTAAAATATCTTTTCACTAAGTTGCAAATGGCCAAGGACCAGCCATTACTTGTAGAGGTTCAGCTAGTGATCGTTGCACTTGAGCATGTTTTTGGCATGAATCACAAGTGCGAACCATGTGGTGCACATCTTTCTGTATAGTTGGCCAATAATAACCCTACTTGAGAACCTTCTGTGCTAACAATCTTCCATCTAAATTATTGCCACATATTCCCTCATATATCTCTCTCATAACATATTCAGCTTCAGTGGGACCGAGATATCTCAAAAGTGGCTGGGAGTAACCTTTTTTATAAAGCACACCTTTTAGTAGGATATATCTTAAGGTGATAAATTAAACAGTTTTAATTGAATGAGAACTGAGTAAGTTACAAATACAATGATATACATGTTAAATATAAATAATAACGTCATACCTTGCAACCTTATGTTGTATTTTAACAAACTTCTTTTTTTTGAGGTGGTGAGTCTCCCCTTGTAGAGCTTATACTATGAGGGTCATCAAATAATATCTAAGCTTTGATCACTATTCTCGGGGTATAATCTATTCTAAATTCTGCTAATTCGATTCCCCACTTGGTAATTCTACTTGAAGTATCTATTTTAGAGAATATGTCTTTGATGGGTTGGTTTGTCATGACAGTCATGAGATGTGCTTGAAAGTAGGGTTGCAACTTGCGAATTGCCACTATTAAAGAAAAAAATAAGTTTTTTTATCTTTGAGTAACTTTGTTCGCTGTTCTGCAACACCTTGCTAACATAGTACACTGGCAATTGATGAACTCCTTTTGTCCTGATCAAAATTGCTGCCACCGTTTCTTCAGAGGTTGCCAAATATAGATAAAGAGTTTCCACTACTCGAGGTGGCATAAAAAGTAGTAGAGAAGTGAGGTATAACTTGAGCTTTTCAAAAGCAGCTTGACATTCCTCTTTCCAACTAAAAGCTGTTCTCAAGGCCTTAAAGAAAGGTAATCATTTATCTGCCATTTTATAGACAAACCTGTTGAGTACAAGCACCTTCCATATGAGGCACTGATTGTCTTGGATGGTCTTTGGGGGAGGCATATCTAGAACGACCTAAATTTTCTCAGGGTTCGCCTTTGTACCTCTATTTGAAACTATAAAGCCTAAAAATTTCCTTGCTCTCACACCAAAAGCGTAGTTCTCTTGATTTAACTTCATATTATAGGTTTGCAGAATAGCAAAAGCTTCAGACAAATCCTTGATATGCACTTTTAGAGTAGAACTCTTTACTAACATGTTATCTACATAGGCTTTAACACTATGACCAATATGCTCTTTGAACATCTTATTAACTAACCTTTGATAAGTTGCATATGTGTTCTTAAACCTAAAAGGCATAACTCGATAATAAAATAAGCTCTCTTCCGTGCAAAAGCCATTTTATCCTAATCTTCTAGAGCCATGAATATTTTGTTATAACCTGAGAATGCATCCATAAAGCTCATAAACTTATGGCCTGATGACGCATCTACCAGTCTGTCTATCGAGGGTAAAGAAAACTATCCTTTGGGTAAGCCTTGTTAAGACTAGTAAAATCAATGCACATTCTCCACTTTTTATTAGCCTTTTTCACCATCACAAAATTTGACACCCAACCCTGGTACACCACCTCTTTGATAAATTCTACTGAAAGCAGCTTGCCTACCTCTTGTCTAATAGTCTCCACAACCTGTGGAGCAAACAATCTTTTTTTTTCCTTAACTAGTTTAACCTCGAAGGACACGTTTAAAGGATGGACAATTACCCGAGGATCCACACCAGGCATGTCAGTTGCTAACCATGCAAAAATGTTTGAATTCTCTCTTAAGCACTGCACTAGGTGTTCCTTTTTTTCTTCTGTCAATGTTGATGCGATCCTTATCAACTTGTCTGTGTTATCATAAAATGATTACAAAGTTTCTATGACTTTTTTTACTTTTAGCTTGCGAACTCTCTCCTCACTTTTAACATTTAGACTAACCAAATCTAAAACCTAGTTAACCACGCCTGCCTACTGCGAACTCTGACCCTGTGGTTTTTGCTCACGTGTTTGTTTAACTGACAACATGTGTTACTACCTATTTGTTCTCTGATTAGACTTCATGAAACCTATCCCCCTCCTAGTAGGGAATTTAATCTTCATACAAAGAAGTAACAATCATCATTTTAGCCATTCTCATAATAGGATGCCTAAAGATGGAATTGTAAGCCATTAGATAATCTACCAAAAAGAACTGAACGTATTTTATAGTGGTGTGCTCGTTATCCCCCAAGGTAACAGGTAGGGTATTACGCCCCTTCACGTTGACTGGATGGTTTGGAAAACCATACAAAGGGCTTGCCTTCTTTAAAATCTATTCTTTCAGCCCTATCTTCTGATGCGTGTCGTAAGTCAACACCTTCACAAGACTTCTATTATCAACCAAAATTCTTTTAACTTGAAATCCTACCATAGTTGCTGATACGACCATAGGATCATTTCCTTCCTCAGCACATACTGAATCCTCATCCTTTTTATTAAATTCCACTCTCCACTTTTCTTGTTGACGCAACCTCTTCGGTGAACTAACTGACATCACGCTTCTAAGATGAGCGTCTCTTCGTGTTTGAGGTTTTCCTCTCCTCATCTATACCAATTATCATGTGTATAGTACCTCTAACCTTTTGTTTACCTTAATCGACACCCCGCAAACTCTAACCTGATGGTCAGGCATCTTGGGACATAAAATTTTTTAACTTGCCATTTCTAACTACCTCTTTAGTATTATTTTTCAAAGAGAAACAATCCTTAGTCTTGTGCTCCATTCGTTGTGAAAATTACATCTATCCCTTGAGTTAGCTCTTGAATGATTGCATCGCATGGGTGGAGGGCTTGGCAAAATGCCCAAATTTTTTTACCTAACTAGGAATGTAGGTCTGTGTAACATTTCAGGGAGTGTAAGCTTCAAATTTTCCATGAGGAACATACCTTCTTCTATGCTCACCTTGAAGCATCTAGAATGTCCATGGCAATTCATTTAAAGAATAGTTCCTTTGTTGGCCCCCACCTTGTATGTATAGACTCTGAGAAGGAGGACCTTGATGGATGCGACCTATCTAAGAACCTCTAAATTGTTTGTCATCCCTCTGAAAAGTGTTGTGAGCTGCCCTTTTAATTTCCTCTACCTCAGCGAACTTATGCGCCCTCTTATACAAGTCCACCAAACTTTTTGGCCTATTATTAGTAAACGAGTATTGCATGTGCTCATTTTGGACTCCCATGATAAAGGTATCAATGGTCCAGTGGTCTTTCAGGTTCTTTATGTTTAACGTGGCTGCATGGAACCGTTTGATATAATCTTGCAAAGATTATCCATCATTTTGTTTCATTGACATCAAACCCATGGGGATGCTTATTATTATCCTATGGGCTCAAAATCTTCCCAAAAACATGTGATCTAAATGCATGAAGCTTTGAATGGAGCCTTGTAGCAGGGATAAATACCAATCTTTCGTACTTTCTTGAGAGTCATAGAGAAGACTTTACATTTTGCTACATCTGAACACATTCATGTAATTATTATACTGCATGAGATAAGCTTTAGATCCTTCCAACCTTTGAACATCTCTTTTGGCACTTTAAACTTAGATGGTAGGCTCACAACTACTACTTTCAGATATAAGGGGTTGTTATAACAAAATAACCAATCCATGTCTTGCACATCAGGGTGCAATGCTTGCACATCTCTATGTAAAGCATTCATCTCGTTTTGCCATGGCTTTGCATGTGCTCTCACGACCTCCTCCTAGAGAGGTGTGACATGGTCTTGAAGATCAAAATGGTCGCACTGCATCTTCCTTCTTAGTTCTTCATTCTGTCTTAGCAGCTCCTGTTGAAATAATTGATGTTGTTCAAACTTGACACTTTGTTGAGTCATTTGTTCCTTCATCAACCTCAATTGCTCCTATAAACCAAATAGTTGTTGTGACGGTGCTCCTTGATTAGAGGGAAATGACGGTCTCTAACTAGAGGGAACATTGAGATCGAAAGAGTTGGAATCGCCTGCTTGGCCCAAGTTACCTAAATCTTTTGGTTGGTCAACAAACCGACTAGCATAAAGGTCTATCTCACTAGGTTGATTACCAGTGCCAGAACCTCCTGCCTGGCCTAATGGAAAACTGCTGGAAAAATTCTCGTTGGGGTGAGTCATTTTAGTTTTTTGGTTTTCTCATGGTCAGAAATTTTTCCATGCTCACCGCACCAAATTGTTAAGTGTTTGTAGTGTGTCCTTCAAAAGGGTTAGATTGTCTATTTATATGATATGATTACTTTTCATGGATGAGACATCATAGGTAGGTCCCCATGCATGCCAACACGTACCCTATTCTAGGGTTAACATGTATTTTCTAGATGTGAGTTCGTCTTCCTGATGGTGCGAAACCCATATCATGCGATCTCATAGAAGGATGCAAACACCTCATGCATGACCTCAAAATGGGAACCCTGTAGACTATAGGTCAAGACCCAATCGAGTAATCAAGTAGCAGATCAATAATGACGAGTACCATAACAAACTTAAATATGATGTTAATTAAACTTCTTTAATTTAATATTTTTTTTCAAATTCTGATACATCATAGTGAATAAATGATATAGCATATCCAAATTATTTCTTACTAATATTTTAGTTCTTCAATTGCAATCCATTTTAAATTTAATTTTTTATGTCTTAAAACCAACCAAATTAAACATAATTAAATTATTTAAGTAATTTTTTTTTTGAATTATGGTTTTGATAAGTAAATTATTTGAAAAGGTTTTCTTAATTACGTAGTCACTTCCAATATTTCATCAAGAATATTGGATAAAATAAAAGTTAATTTAATTAAAAAATCACATAAAATTTAATTAAAAGTAATTACATAAAATTTTTCCAAATAAATGAAATTGTATAAATAAAGCAGAATCATTTGTGGCTTTCAATTGTATGTTGGACTCTATTACGGTGTGGGTTGGATCATATCTTCATACTCACCTCTAGTTTTACACTCTTGAGGACAAGTGAAAAAAAACTGACCGCTCAGGGGGTCATTAGTGAGTAATGCTACAATGAATGAAGGGGAAGAAGTGTGTAAGGGCTCGTCCGACTACATAGTGGAATTTAGAAGAGTTGCATCATCTTGGATGCAATATCCATCGTCGAGGTTGGTGTATTATAAAGTGACGAAGTTGTGTTTGAAAGATCGGTTCCATCGCCAAATTGATATGAGGATGTGGGTGCACTTAAATAGTGGTGGGGAAAATCCTGCTAGGTTGACAACTTTCACAAGTTGGTCAGGATCAAGAGGTTCGGTGGTTTTTCACGCGATTGCCAACGTGATCGTGGACGGTTTGTTGATACTTGTCGATCTCTCATCTCAAGATATTTTCCTTTTTGCGTTTAGATGCTGTTGCCCATTTTGCCTAAATCACCTCATATATGCTTGAAATGCTTCAAAATTATTATCCTCGGTGAATTCACTGCCAACAGTATGCTGATCACACCAGTCCCAAAGTTGAATATATTTTTCTAAAAATTGATCCCTTCTCAAATCAATCTCACAAAGCTTATCGTGGTTCTTCGGCTTCTTTGGAGGCACAACGATAGTAATATCACCATCTCGATACAACACCACTGAAACTATAAACAAATACAATAAACGTAGTTTTGTGAAGTTGAAATAATAAGTATATCAACTAAATACGACTATACCAATAACTAACTTGTTCATGCATGTTCATCATTTCTCGCTCGAATCCATTTAGGGTCCTTATAAAATTAGTATGATCCAAGTGATCTATAAATACGTTCAAAACCTAAACGTAAAACATATTATAAATATTTATAATTTAATATGTTATAATACATTAAGTATGATTATATGTTTACCTTTTCATAAGAGAAAAAAAGTATGGCCATAACTTCAGCTTAAAGGTTATTTTTGATAATTTTTTTCGATTTGAACTTTCAATACAATGCAGTTTCAATATTTTGGCCATAACTTCAGCTACTGACCTCCCTTTTGGGCCATTAATATACTGATTCGAAGGAAATTAAAAGATCTATCTAAAGTTATTATATGCCGGAAGCCCCAAAACGACAAGAAGGTACCTAAAATTGCCTAGAAATTTGCCACGAAAATAGCCAAAAAGACCTAAAAAAAAAAATTCTACTTTATTTAATTCAGGGTACTTTTGTAGTTTCTCCATTATAATATTTTTACCCTATAAATAGACATTATTAGGTTAAGATTTGAAGAGACTTAAACCTAACTTTTTTTAGTTTTATTTAGTTTTCTTTATTTTAAGGGTTTCTAAACCCACTTTTCCAGTTGAAGTAATATTCAAAGTTTGATGCCATAAGTTTGTGAGGTCGAGTTGTTTTTAATCTTTCCTTGCTCTTTAATATTTGCATGTCTGGTAGCTTAATTACAATTAATCAGGTTTGTTGAATATCTGATCGATATTTGATAGCTTAGAATGATTGCTCTGTCAATTAGATAATTAGTCGATCGCTTGATTTGTAATATTTGTGACGACTGCAAAATTATTTGTGTAGTGTGTGTATGAGATCTAACTTAAATAAACCCTGATTGTGTATTTATTGGTTAGAATTAGGTCTCTTTCGTTCTTAAGGTTATTGATAAATTAAATTCCTAAGCGATTGTTATAGGGTTATTTGTCAATAAGGGAAGTAATTAATATGATTGTCTGGATTATCGTGAAGGTAAGAAGAGATTAGGTTACTAGGCGATTGTCGGTAACTATAACCAATTTATTAAAGAACATTTAAATTCATCATTGCATCAATAATCAAACCCTTGAATCAAACGAAGAACTTACATTGACTAGAGTTTCATCTCATTAATTTTCCAAAAATTTTAATTATTGCTTTCTTTGCTTTTTCCAAAACTTAATTTTAGTTTTAGAGTTTTCCTTAAAACCCCCTTCTTTATTTTATTTATTTTAGTTGAAGGAATGAGATTATTACTGATATCAATGGATACAACTCTACTTGTTTCTTTTACTAAATATTCTTGTAACAATCCGTTTTTCTAGTAGTGTCAAAACGGTGGTTTCAGAACCCCATTTCTGATGTTCAAATACGTAAATATTATTATTTAATATTTAGAAGGTTAGTACGAAGTTTAATTAGAGTTTGGCTATTTAATTTTGTCAAATGGATAGTTAATTAAGATACAAGTGTAATGACCCTAAAGTCAGTGGTGTCGAAAAATGAAGTATCAGGACCTCATTTCTAAAAATTGAGCCTGTAAGTATTTTTGTTAAGTATTTTTGGAGTTATTATTTAGGTGAATTGAATTTTAGATAGGTAATTTTTTTGAATTAGTGGCTAATTAAGGTACAAGGACTAAGTTTTAAAAGTAGTAAAATTTTAATCGCTATGAATTTTTAATTAATCGAGGGACCAATTGTGTAATTGGATCCTTTTTATTATGCCAAATAGTGGTGGAGGCTAGTTGTAAGCCATCCACCTTGGTAATTAAGTTCAAATTCAGTTAATTAAAGGTTAATTAACTAATTACAATTAATTTAAAGTTAAAACTGAATATATAAGTAAAAGTAAAAGAAAAAGACGACAAATTTTGTCCATCTTCTACTTTTGGCCTAAATAAGAAAGAAAGAATAGAGCTTTGGGTTTCAAACCTTAGTCCCTCAATTGGAAACCAATTTTAAGTTTGTTTATCGTAATTTTTATGTTTTTGAGATCGTGATAGTTTGATTTAGTTAACATGTCTGTTAAATTGAAAAACTGTTAAAGTTTTTAAAAGTTTCCTTTGATGAATTATTGATAAAACTTGTGTTAATTTGTTAGAATTTGAACTTAGATATGAAAAAGGACTAGTTTGTAAAGTTAATTGTTAGTTTTTGAACATAGGGACTAAAGTGTGTAAAATTTGAAATTGATATTAAATTTTTATAATTATATATAATAGAGGGATATATAAGGATGGAATTGAGATTAGTTTCACAATCAAAAATCAAATTTGAAAGTTATGACAATTTCGATTTTAGGGATTAAATTGAATAAAATACAAAATTTTAGGGGCATTCGAATAATGAAATTGAAATAAGACATGCATATATTAGGATATTATAAGATGTTTAGAATTGATAAATTGAATTAAATAATTGTATAGATAAGGATTTGAATCGAACTGTAAATAATAGATGGAAAGACAAAATAGTGGATTAGTCCTCAATGTCTTATTGGTTGTTGTTTAACCAGGTAATTCCATTTGCTATGATAGTATTTAAATTTTTATATAATTTAATTATTAATTTGTGTATGATAGATATTAATTGAACTGTTTGTAATTTGGCATAAAAGGTGAGATATAGATTAAATTGTAAAGAAAGGATAAATTGACTGATATATTGAATATGATTAATTGAAATTTAGGATATTTGATGAATGGATAGCTGATTGGTTGAATCATAGTGGTATCAATTTGATTTATTATCGAAATAGAGGACTAAATTAAAAATAGTGTAATTTGGTGAAATTGTAAAATTGGCTTGGAATTGAAACGAATCATGCTATGCTATGTATGAAATGATAATTTGACTAATGGATTGATGATATTGAGATTGATAGAATGAGAATTGAACTTGTAATGAAATTGGATTATTGGTTGCTCTATTAACTGATTAGCACTTCGATGCTCTCTGATTAGCACTTTGATGCCTCTGTTTGCAGTTTGGTGCCTTTGTACAACACTATGGTGCTTTCTGGTGTGGTGTAATACTCATGTATCCAAATTTGTTTACTAAGGTTTATCGAGCTAAATGATTAATACTAACTGATAATACAAGAATGATATAGAATGAGCTTGATAAGTATATGATTGACTGTTGATTAATGATGAAAATACAAGTTACATGTTGAATTATTATATGGCATGATCATATGAGAACTCAACTTGTGAAATTGAATTGCCATGTTAGGTTTAAATTGTCAGGTTGTATATTTTAGTATTTAAGTATAAAGTGAGGTAAGTTTACCGTTTTATGTTTATAAACTTACTAAGAATTTGAATGCTTACCTAGTTGTGTCCCATTTTTGTATATTATCAATTTACGAAACTCATCAGCTGGATCAACTCAAAGATCACACTATCCCTCTATTGAATTGATAGAATTTTACTCATTTTAAACTCAGTATTGTGGCATGTACATAGGTGTTTATCTAGGTGTTACTTGTGAATGATGGTTTGGTTTAAATCTAACCTAATACTTGATCTTGTAAAGTTAATGTACATATATATGATATGGTAAGGTGAATGACATTTATAGATGCCTAAGTGAGAATAAAATGGTATGGAAATGATGGCATTGGATTATTCATAATCATGTTAGTAGGTTCGGTATATTTTGTTGTGAAATGGTGCCAAATTGTGGCGTATTTTTTTGTTTGGTATTAGGATTGAGTAATTGAATGTTGATGTATGTTTTGAAATGATTTTTAGCAAGTTTTAAGTGAGCTTTAAGGAATCATTGGTTAGATTTTGGTTTGAACATAAACTGGGCACTAAAATGGGATTTTTTGACATATTTGGCAATAAGGTATTGATATCCTCGCGTAGGTATTGGTACTTGACAAATTTCAAATAGTTTTACAATAAATAGAATCATAAATTGGTATCGATACTAATATAAGTAATGGTACTTTATAAATAAAGTATTAGTACCATATTCTATGTATCGATACTATTTATTTTGATTTATATTTCTAAAACATCGAAGTTAAAAATGGTATCGGTACCTTTTTAGGGGTATCGATACCTATTATGAAAACTTTGAAAACTTTACAACTTGGTCTCATGTCATGTTCAGTTTAAGAAATGAGCTTTTGTTGTAACACCCTAAACCCGGTCTAGACGCTATGGTTGAATCTTGGAGGTTACATCAATCACCCGTAAAACTAGTTTACTTAACCTTTTGAAACACCATTTGATTCCAGTGAAGATAGTTCATATGAAAATCCATTTGTTTATTTTTTTTTTTAGAAAACTTAGCGGTTGTCAGGCATACAATTTCTAAAACATTAATTATTTGCAACTAAGTTGATTTTAAGATCCATATTGTTTACTTAGATATCATTCAGAAAACCCATTTGTGTATTTTGATTTTGTAGTGAAAAAATTCAGAACTTAATTAATTTACGAAAATCGGCATCCAATTTTGCTTAGTAGAAAAATAATGCAAATGATTTAAAGTACTTAACTAAAACCATCAAATTCCAAAACAAAAAATGTAAAGCCCGAAAATTTATCCAACAGTCCAAAAAGTCCATATTATAATTGTGAATTCAAATTAAACCGTTTTATACGAGAATGACCAATCTAAGCATCCTAAGTTTGTGGATTACTTGAAATGATAAAATATTTGGATGAGCTAAAATTCCAGTGTGTGACTTGAGCCACATACATGATAGATAGTAAAAATGCATAATTTACAACATAATAGAGCAGATACATATGGCATGGCATGTTTAGCAATGCAAAATGTCAAACAAATTAGATACTACACACCATCTTCGTTCCATCCAACACACCAATTAGGTTAATTAATACCCAGCTATCCCACACATCAAATTAGTAGTCATGTGCCACTGAGTAATTATGCAGTCGAGCTACTAGATATAATGCGGAGATACCACTAGAAACAAATATTGCAGATTAATTGCCATAAACAGATATTACGGGTGAACCGTTAGAAAGACAGATTATGGTTTACCAGAACTTCTTTTATATCATAATCACATCCCACCTTAATGCACATGCAAAGCATACCACATGTTCAAACAAACTCATATTAAACATGCCACATACAAACTTAACAGAACGAAAATCTGTCATCAATACATACCAGTTGACAGAACAGAGGTATATTGATTAACTTATTCAGAGTTATGTACGGTGACATGCTCACACAAAAAATAAATACGAACAAGACTACAAATTTACATGCTCTAACATGTTCATAGGAAATTTTGCTTATAGCGACATACATAACAAATTAATCTTCAATCACCAGGCATAATCATATAACCAATTTCATCATTTTACCAAAACGTGCATCTGGCCCAAATCCTGACCCAACCAAAAATTAATCAAAATGGGTCCACACGCCCTACTTTTCCAACCTATGTGGCCCACACGGCCAAGCACACACTCGTATGGCTCACACGGTCGGGCACATGGCTAGGTTAGGCACACAGTCGTGTGATGTCGACTGTCAATTTCGATTTCTCACAATTTCACTGATTTTTTGAGTTTAGAGTCACACACCTGACCTTTTTCTGAAATGTTGACACTATAGTAGCAACCAAGTTCTATAGACAAGAACCACAACTTAAACAATTAATGATCACTTACAAAGAATCAACCCTTACTTCCTAAAGCATTCGACCAATAGCAGTAGGGCATTCAACCCTTTGTGAACTAAATTATCACAACCAGCCCCTAAACTTGGGCATTTGATTACTCACCTTTAGAAGCAGATCTCTCCAACACACCTAAATCACTAGAGGAAAGTGCACCTCACGATCCTCACCTAATAGAATTATAAACCATAAGAATAACACCATTAAACCAACAATCCTCTCAAGTGAAACCAAGCTAACCCTCTTACAATTAAAGTATGAGAAAAGATTATACTTACTTAAGAACTCAATTATATTACTACACCAAAACTTCAGATCACACACAACTAACACCAACACTAAAGACTAGCTACGACACTTGGACGATACAAAATCAAAATGGTAAAAAATTGAAAGAACAAGGAAAATGGATAATACCAGAAGATAAAATCACCATGGTAGAGAAAGAAAGTTTGCAAAAATCGAATAGGGAAAAATTAGAAAACAAAATGATAGGGAAATTTCAACTGCAAAAAGAAAATTGACGTGAAAACAAAATGGAAAAGTGGGGAAAGTGGGGAACGACACATAATGAAGGATTTTTATGAGTTGATTTTTTTATCAAATTTAAAAAAAAATACAAAAATAATATCCTAACATATCAAATTTATCAGTTAACACAATCTAGTGGTTCAGAGTTTGCATTTGACCCACAGTCTAACAACATGGGCGTCATAACAAAGGAAGAGAAAAAAATAATTTCACATTCGCACACGACTAGATTCAAACTTAGGACTAAAGAAATTGCTGAGACCTTACCACTAAACGAGTAAACTCATTCTTGTCAACAATTAAACAAAAATTATAGATAAGCTAGGTGTGGCTAACTAGATATAGGGATAAAAATAATCAAAATTCGAAAGAAGGGAAATCAAACACATATCCATAACACTAAACCATCGAACCAAATCAATTTACTTGACACAATTTAACATTTCAAAATTTAAGAAACTTGGAGCATTACGTTCGTAAGCTCAACCAAGTCCCGGGAAGGATTGTATAATTTAACTATGAAATGTTTTGATTATGATTGCTTGTATTATGGTGTAATTGGATTAATAAATGTTGTCGCTATTCCAATATCAACTGTAGCATCCTGTAACTCAAACCCAACGATTGGGTCGGGCGAGGAGTGTTACAAATTTTTTTCTAGTAGGTTTTCTTTTTGATAACTTTGACAACCGTACAAGTAGATGACAAAAAAAATTCATTGATTTCAGTACTAGTCACCCTGTAAAGCGTCATGTAGAGATAAGCCATAACCACAGACTGGAAGCCAAATGACCTAACCATATTTAAATTTGAAAAATATGGGAGATACATGCAAAGCATGAAAATGCTAGACTTGTATACCATTGATATTTGTCCAATCGTGTAGAGCATGTAAGCTTTAGAATATTTACCAAGCTTATCGACCATTCCATGGTTAGTTGAAGACTGCTCGAGTAGTGTTTTGAATCAATTGAATGAAACACGACACCCATTAAGATCTTTCTTCTATTCAAGAACTGCGACCAATAGTCCATAAAGTAGTAGCAGCACCAAGAGTACATGTTCTCTTGTTATCACGTATCCATAGACTAGAAGGCCCATCAGTAGTTGCATCTTTTAGCATTATCATTGTCTCTTTGCCTGAAAAATGAAAAGTATAGATCTCTAGCCTATATCTTTCATTTTAGGCACCAAGAAACTCTAACAAGCACCAGAAGTAGGACATTCAAAGTAGAGCATATAAATTTTCCGTATGTAATCACTATAATAATAGGCTATTAGGGTATTAAAACTCAAATTATGTCGAGCCCGAATAATTTAATCTCTATTTTGTTAAAAATTGCTAAAAGAATTAATATTTACATTATAATCTAAATAGAACTTGATAATAACAAAATCTAATAATAAAGTGAGTAAATATTTTGCCGTGGTTGTAGCTTGAGAAGCTATGTATTAATCTTGGAATCTTAATAAAGACATTTTGGTAAGGAACATTAGGTAGGAAAATTAAAGATTGAGGCGAGAATTCAGAGTTCAAGTTTAGAGTTAAAAATAATGAAAAGAATGATTGTATTAGATGTCAAGGTCCAACCGCCAAAATTTAATTCAAGTGGTTGGGCCTATATGAAATAAATACCTTGTCAATATAACTTTGATACTTATGGATGTCAAAGTCAAGCTAAAGACATTAATACTAATAGATGGAGAGTTGTAATCACTATCTTTAAGATTGAGGAGAGAATTTAGAGTTTAAATTTAGGGTTAAAAATAATGAAGAGGAAATAGTTATATTGGTTGAGGTCAAACCACCAAAATTTAATTCAAGTGATTGGGCCTACATGAAATAAATACTCTCTAAATATCATTTGTTTAACTTTGATATTTATGAATGTCTAAGTCAAGCTAAAGACATTAATACTAATAGATGAAGAGCAGTAATCAATAATCTTTAGTTGGAACTCCATACCTATAAGCCATACATTTTATTGAATTGTACTTCTTCAACACCAAATTTGTAGGAACTTAAAATACATTGATATCGAAAAAAAAAAAACCATGTAACCCTTTAAAAAATACATGGTGAGAAATTAAAAACAAAAGCTCGACAAATGGACGCTTTTATTGACAGTTGAGAAGAAAACAAATTTTCTATTGACTTTAAAGGTGAATTTATATTGGTGCCTATATTATTTAATAATTAAAGAAAAAAATGTTAACTGAATTGATATATGACAACCTGGACAAACCAACTGATGTGACATTTTGTTATTGGTATATTCGTAGATTGAATAGAAAAGATACCATAGTTTGGATGAAATTCGATTGGTGGCGATGAATCAGTGAAAATTGACATTTGATGCTATAAGTACCTAGTCCTTTTCATATCTCTAACAGCGTCATAGGTATGGTTTCATTTCAACTTCTAAAACAGTTTTGCTGGGCTACCATTTTTCAAACTAAAATCTTTATATATGTACTTTTGAACCGCTAAATCATCTCTTCGACCCAATTGTGGTGGTGTGCTAAGGCATGCCGACCACAATATTGTCTGTATCCATGATTCAAACACTGCTCAACTATTGGCTATAAAAAATTGGGTTGGGAATGTTTGTCAGCTGACAATGGAGATTGATTGTTGAATGGATATAATATGGACATTCTTGAAGATGGCAGTCTTTATACGAAACTGATTTGGTGTTGGGAATTGTAACCATAAGGAAGGTCAGTTCCTCTAAAACTTTGAGAGATTGCAATGGTTTTAGAGGATGAGGATGTGGGATTATGATCTCCCTCTCAGTTAGCTGTCTTTGTTTTGTTTCTTTAATTGTAAGCTTTTATGGTGTGTACGTTCTTGTGATGAGACATCTTTGTTATGGTCTCTATTTGTATTTCTGTGTGATCACATTGATTATAACGGTGAAATTATGTGGGTCAACTAAAATATATAATGTAAATATCTATTTTAAATCACTAGTAAGTTTTTTTAATAGTAGTTTGAGTGTAATCAATTTGAAAAATTAAATCAACTCAATATTAATTTTTTTAATGATTTTAATTTTTTAACCACGTTTAGTAATTCATAATTAAACAATAAACGATAGAATCTATTTTCAATGAAAAGTTGTAAAAAGTTATAAGTAGAGAAACAACTACTTATTACTTAAAGTAGAATATTTTAAATTCTTTTTATTTTATTTTATTTCTTTTAATATTATATTTATTTAAATACTTTAGCTTTAAAATTTTAAAAATACATTTATCAAACAATCTAATAGTATTCCATACTTAATTTTAAAAAATATATTAAATAGATTTTATAAATTAAATTAAATACTTAATTAATTAAATGAGTTGTTTGGGGGACATTAACATTCCATATTGATTACGATGGAGAGCATGGAGTGCGAAGGTGGCGATGAGGGTGATTTGGTGAATCGCTCAACAAAGAAAGTACGAATTCGACAAATAGAGGAAGATCGGGATGTTATAATGGATACAACACCGGCTGCTGAAAAGGTCCTTTCTTGGAAAGACTGACTTGTAGGTACGGGACTCCGAACAGATGAGAGAACGACAACTTCGGATGGGTTGGATGGAGAAGAAGAATTCGAACTGTTAGAGGAGGATATGGAGAGCTCATCGATCAGCGGTATTCCTTCGATTAATTTTTCAAAACACGTAAACTAAATCCTTATCAAACACATGGAACACACAGTAGTAATCAAACTTTTGGGAAGAAGTATAGGGGACGCTGCACTTCAGAACAAGGTTTTTTCACTCTGGAAATCACCCTAATCGTTTCATTTAATGGATGTGGAGCACGATTAATTTTTGGCCAAATTTAAAAACGTGGAGGATTACGAGAGGGTATTGTGTCATGGTCCTTGAGTCATGTTTGGCCAGTACTTAATAGTACAGTCATGGACTATGGATTTTAATCCAGCTCAGCCGTATCCAAGCACAGTTATGGCATGGATCCGACTTCCTGGGTTACCTGGGTATATGTATAAGCTGCAAATCTTGCGGGAAATAGGGGGATGATCGGGAAAGTTGCAAAATTGGATTTCAATACGGACAACAGTGTTAGGGGGAGGTTTGTAAGAATAGCAGTGTTCATCAATTTGGATAGGGCTTTGATCACTCAGGTCTTCGTAAACAGAGTTATTCAGCGGATTGAATATAAATACTTACTGACCGTTTGTTTATTGTGCGGCCATTATGGGCATATGAAGGAGATCTGCCCTAAGGGAGCAACGAGACCAGAGGAATTTGGCATAGGCATTACGGGGAATAGGAGAGAACAAAGGCAAAGTTTAGGGGTAAATAAAGAAGAGGCATCACCAAATCCAGGAACCTATAGGCCGTGGATGCTTGCCGAGAGGTAGGGCAGACACACGGTGAGAACGGAAAGGAAGGACGGTGGTGAGACTCAGGCATAATTGGCGGACAACTCAAGGTTCCAAGTTTTGGAAAACCTAGTTGGCCAAGGAGATTTGTAGGTTCATGTGGTTGGGTCGAAAGTGGACCTAGGCCAATGAGTTTTAAGCTCTTTAGTGTTAAGCCTAAGAGGGGAAGAAGGCCCTTCACACATAAGCCAAAGCTAGCGGCAAAAGGCTGGGTCAAGCTTGGCTAACCAAGCATCGGGCCATCTTTGGATTGCAAGTAAGTTTGGGCTAAAGATCGACAAAGCCAAACTAAGATAAGGACCTTTGGCTTTCAAAAAAGGCAAGTTAGTGGGTACAAAGTCACAAGGTTTGGACTAACATCAGCCCACGGGAACAAGGCTGGACAACAGAGGGTTAGGCCACGATAAGGCCCATATTAGAAAACATGGGTAATATAGGAGGACCTTTGGTGGATTGGGTTAATTTCATTAGACAAGGCCTAAAAGAAGTAACGATTAAAGATTTAGGGAAAGAAGAATCGAACTTGGATTGCGGAGATGAAGAGATCAGAGGAATGTGGCCCTCATGCAAATCGGTGGACCTTGAAGAAAACGTCCAAGGATTTTTTACCAGCACTGACCAGTCGATGAGCATAGAGCACACGGGGGAGCAACGAAGCAAAGAACCCAGTGAGGGATGCTCCGAAGATGGCATTTTGGGGGTTGTCGCCTGCCATAATAGGAAACCAAGGATGGGGGATTTGCAGGAAATCTCAGCGATTCAGACGGTAGGTGTTCTTGACGACGCAAAACATTTGGTGGTTCTTTTTAAAAAGAACATCTAGCGTAGAACTGGGGGGACCATACAAAAAAACAAAATCAGAATAAGAGGACATCCAGTAGAATTTTCTTAGCGCGAGGTAGTGTAAAGGCCAATGGTAGCCAAAAAGGCACGAAGCTTAATAAAGTCATTAAGGAAAAATGTAGCCATTTTAAGGCTTCTCCCTCAAAACTCCCACTTATCGAATTAGTTAGCAATATAGTCAAGTTATTACAAAGCCAGTTCCCGTGGAGGTTGGTGAACAAAGTTCCCAAAGTGATGGATGAAAAGTCAGGAGAATAGGTAGGAACTGGTCAGTAACTGTGAGAACCTTTATTCATTTATCGTGCTTTTTAATAATGAACTCTTCACTTTCAATATTTTCTTAGAATTGTCAAAGATGCGTGAGCGAGAAGTTTCCTCGCATTTTTAGAGAATACAATATGAAGCATAAGCCAAATATTGTTAGCTTGTTAGAACCAAAAGTCAGTGGCCACAAAGCTGATGAGATAATTGCAAAATTAAGGCTGCACTACTCCTATCGAGTAGAAGCTAGGGGGTTCTCAGGGGGAATATAGATTGGTTGGAAAAACTTAGTGAGTCTTAAAATTATCCAAAACCACCCTCAATTCATCCTAGCATGAGCTTCTTTTAGAATCTCCGTACAAATAGTCCTAATTGTTTTCGTGTATGGAAGCCCAAATGGAACAATGAGAAGATTGCTATGGAAAGGATTAAAAGAGACTATACCTACCACCACTATCCCTTAGATGGTAGTGGGTAACTTCAACCCTATTTTATCTAGGAAGGATAAAAAAAAGGGGGTACTATTAGGAGACGATGTCTTTATTTTGGGGAGTTTTTTGAAGCAAACAACCTATATGATATGGGATGTTGAAGGCCATCCTTTACATGGGAAAGAGAAGGGGTGCTTGAAAGGTTAGACCAAGCACTTTGTAATGCTTCTTGGATTGAAACTTTCCTAAAGTGCTTAGTGACACATCTATTTAGAATTACGTCTGACCATCGACCTCTACTAATTAACCTATGCTTAGAATTCAACGTAGCAAAAAGATATCCCTTCCAGTTCTTGGCAGGATAGGCTCAACATCAGAGTTTCTCGAGTACTAAATCCTAATTATGGGAATACAATGGGGACATGTCTAACAGTCTGGGAAAGTTTACTGCGTGACTAAAATAATGGAACAATAAAAAATTACGAACATATTAGAGCCTATAAGCAGGAATTAGTGCAGTCCTTAAGTAAGATTCAGCAAAAAGATGGAAAAGGATGAATTTAGACGCACCAAAACAAAAACAAATGGAGATAATAGAGGGGTTTAAAGAAGTGTTTAACCATGAAAAGCTACTTTAGAAGCAAAATCAAGATGTGAATGGCTTAAGATAAGAGACAAGAACACAAAGTTTTTTCATAGTAGGACAATTCACAGACGAAAGGTCAACTGCATCAATGCACCGTAATGTGAGTGGAGATCGGTTATATGATCTAGATGAGATTCAATTAGAAAAAGTAAGGTATTTTCAAAAGTTATATGGAGAAAGGTCCAATAGGACAGGCCACTTACCCCCTAGCCGCTTTCCCCAACTAGGATAAAAATATAGATTTTTTAGGGAAATAAGTCTCAAATGACAAAATTAAAAAGGCCCTTTTTTTATTTGGCTCCTTTAAAAGCCCTAGGAAGTGATATGTACCATGCTTTCTTCTTCCAAAACCAATGGAACAATATTGGGAGTGTAGTTTATGACTGGGTCAAAGACGTTTTCAGAGGCAAGCATATTGATCCTGATTTAAATAATACACTTATCGTGCTTATAATGAAAAGTCACTAAACCTGAGGAGATATCTCATTTTAGACTCATTAGTCTCTACTTAGTTCTGTATAAGTTAGTTATAAAAATTATAGCCAACAGGTTCAAGGTGTTATTCCCAAAGATAATTTCACAAGAACAAGTTAGGTTTATTAATGGTCAAAATATTTCCAATAAAGTCATCATTACTCAAGAAGTCATTCATTCCATGCGAGGGAAGAATATGAAGTGGATGACAGTTAAAATAGATCTAGAAAAAGCCTATGATAAGGTCTGTTGAGACTTTATTGATAACTTTATTGAAGTAGTAGGTCTTCCAGGCTTTCTACTAAATGTAATTATGTCAGCTATCTCGACGTCTACTATGCATATTTTGTGGAATGACTATCGCAGGAAGGCTCACTTTTGCACAGTTAGTTCTCTTCTCTATCCCAAATTATTTTATGCAGTCCATGCATGTTTCAAAAGGAATATGTGAGGAAATTGAACAAATTGGCAAGACAGTTCATTTGGGGATTTAACATCGAAACCCAAAAAATAGCACTAGTTGATTGGGGACCTATATGTCAACCTCGCAAGTGTGGCGATTTAAGCATTCGGCGACTAAAGGATCAAATTGCCTATGTCCTACTGAAGTTAGGTTTCAACCTTGTCTCTAAAGGAAACACTCTATGGGTACGGGCCTTACGTTCCATATATCGAATGAAAGAGATGATCACTGAAAATATTATGCGTGAAAATTACTCAACAGTTTGGAGAGGAATAGCTGAAGTATGATTATTACTAAAAGAAAATCTATGCTGGTCCACTGGAACAGATTCCGCAATCTGATGCTGGAAGGACCCCTAGTTTCTAAAAATAGACCAGCTTAAAACATATACACTGCCGATGGTAGGATCAAATACAGACTGTCTATTCAAAGATATCACAACAGAAGAGGAAGCTTGGAATTTGGAGGCATTCAAAGATTGGCTACAAGAAGAAATAGTTAGAAAGATTGCAAGCATTCCTCCCCCGCAACTTTTAGCATGCCCAAAAATTTTTTTTGGATACATACATCCAACGGGGGCTTCTCGATCAAATATGTGTATCGAATGATAAAAGAAACCACATGGAATGAGCAGGATGGAAAATGAAAGGATGTCTAGAAATTTTAACACCCGCAACGAGTCTGATTTTTCTTATGGCTAGTATATAAACAACAATTGCTTACTAACCTTGAACGGGTTAGACAAGGTATTAGTCAGAACAGAGCCTATCCAATGTGCCACTATGAAGCAGAAGACATCTTACATGTTCTTCGAGAGTGTACGATAGCTGAAGATACGTGGAAATTGATTGTTCCAAAAGCAAATTGGTCTCAATTTTTCTCTAATAACTTATTAAAATGAGCCAAAACAAATCTAGGAAATCATAAGTGACTGCTGAGGCATGGAGTCCCTTGGTCAATGCTTTTGGTAAACTAGCATGGCGAATATGGAAAAATAAGAATCTTTTTGTATTCCAAGGGCTCACATAGAGTTCTGTGTGAGCCATTGAAATGTCATTAAGTTGGGCAAAGTAGTATAACACAATTAGTAGTTGCGATTTGTCTAGGAATAGCAATTTAGAATATCTTTTAGGAAATTATCTGAACAGTAGGGTAGGTGAATTGATAAACCATAATTTATACATATTTTTACCCCATGCTTAACACATTTTATGAATGTTCTTTTCCTTAGAATTGGTGAATTCAATGCTCCTAATGCCTTAATTTCATGTTTTATACTTCGGTAAGCATAGGAGAGCAAAATGAATGAGAAACGGGCCAAAAACGGAGAAAATAGGCCAAAGAACGAAATCAACACGGCTTGGACCTCCTCACACGGGCAGCTCACACGGTCGTGTCAATTTAGCAGAATCGAAGCATGACTCACACGGGTAGAACACATGCCCGTGCCAATCTAACAGGCTCAAACAGGGCCTGAAGTAATCGCACATGGGCGTGTCACACGGGCGTGTCCTTACCGAGCCTAAGTTGAGTCCAATTCAGGAAAGGCCAATTTTGAGGGTTCTTAGGTATTCCAAAGCCTATAAATACACCCTAGAAGAGGAAGAAAAGGGATATGGAGAATAGAAAGTAAGGAATTACTCTAAGGAAGCCGATTGATCCATCTCAGAAGCTAGATTCACTATCAAGATTGAAGATCTCTCCTCAATTTCCCTTTCAGGAGTTTTGGGTTTTTTTTTTATGTTTTGTATTCTTTATTATTCTGAGATGTTTTCTTATTTAGTTATGAACTAAACCCCTAAATACCTAAAGGGGATGAAACCTAAGACGAATCTTGTTATTATTTCTAAATCGTATGATAAATATTTGGCTTGTTCTTAATTATGTGTTCTTAATTCTTGTTTTGGTATTTCAGGATATCACTTCAAGTTACTACTCTTAGTTGGAGGAGGAATAGACCCTGACTAAGAGTAACTTTTTCATAATTAAGCGGAGTTAATGCGCGCCTAAAGATAGGGTGACAAGATTTTACCTGATTAGGGTGAAACCTAATAAGGGAATCCATAGATCGAGTTAATGCAACCCTAGGGTGTTAATTAGAGAAAAGTCTCGGTTATTCAACCTAGGGATTAGACGTTATTAGTCTTGAATAGGGATAATAACATAACTTAGGGATTTCTACGGAACAAGTCAAATTAATAAATCATCCGGTTCGGAGCCAAAATAACAAGGAAAAGTCTAGGTGGATTTTTCCTTAGGTATTGTCCTTAATCAATTGTTTTCCCAGAAATAATTTCCCAAATCTATTTTCTGCAATTTCGTAGTTTAATTAATTAGTTAAAACAAACTCATTTATTTCTTAGGCTAGATAATAAAAAGACAGTCATTACTAGTACTTTTAGTCCTTTGGGTTCGATAATCCGGTCTTGCTAAAGCTATACTACTGTTCGATAGGTACACTTGCCTACTCGTGATAATAGTTAGTTTTAAGAACGATTAATTATAAATTTATAAAACTTATTAGAGAAAATCACGATCAAGTTTTTGGCACCGTTGCCGGAGACTAAAATATTAGGAACACTCAATTTTTATTACTTTAGCCATTTATTTTTCTTGCAAATTAATTTTATTTTATTTTTTTCTTTTACTAATTTTCTTTTTCTTTCTTTTGGCAGGTTCTTATAGTTTATGACTAGAAGAAACTCGTCGGGACCACTACTTTTTAACGAAGAGATCGATCGCACAGCTCGTAGAAATTGACGAGAAATAAGGTGAAGCTTAAGATACACAAAGGAAGGGCAAGAGGACGATATCTCAACTACTACCGAGGAGATGGCTGAAAATCAAGACAATCAGCTACCTCCAGCAATACCCGCTGAATTAGCAAATCAGAATCCTGCTCCTCGTACTATGTATGATTATGCTAAACCTAATTTAACATGAACTGAGTCAAGTATAGTTAGGCTTGCTATTGCTGCAAATAATTTTGAACTGAAACCTAACACGATTCAAATGATATAATAGTTTGTTCAGTTTGATGATTTGCAGGATGAGAATCCCAACACTCATTTGGCGAATTTTCTGGAATTATGGGACACTTTCAAAATTAATGGCGTTTCTGATGATTCCATTCGCCTTCGGTTATTCCCTTTTTCACTGAGGAACAAAGCTAAACAGTGGTTGAACTCGTTACCACGAGGTTCTATCACTACTTGGGAATAAATGACCGAAAATTTTTTATTAAAATATTTTTCGCCGGCTAAAATGGCTAAGTTACGTAATGATATCTCTTATTTTGTGTAGATAGACTTAGAAACACTTCACTATGCATGGGAGAGATACAAGGACCTACTGCAAAGGTGCCCTCACCACGGGTTACCTCTATGGCTGCAATTTCAAACGTTCTACAATGGTGTGAATCCCTCAACAAGACAGATGATTGATGCAGCTGCTGGTGGAACCATCAACAACAAGACACCTGAAGAGGCTTACGAATTTATTGAGGAGATGTCACTAAATAACTATCAGTGGCAAGTCATGAGAACTAAACCAACGAAAATAGCAGGTGTTTATAACGTCGACTCGGTTACTATGCTGTCAAATCAGGTAGAACTTCAAAATAAAAAGATTGATGGTTTACTTGGTTCTACGCAGGTACATTAAGTAATGCAATGTGAAGCGAGTGGAGGTGGATCAAGTAATCCAGAATATCAACCCTATGGCCACACCATGGAAAACGAGCAATTAAATTATATGGGTAATAATTCTCGATCTCAAAATAATCCTTACAGTAATACCTATGACGCAGGTTGGAGGAATCACCCAAACTTCTCATAAGGAGACAAGGAAATCAGAGACCACCACCACCCTTAGGCTTCCAACAGCCATCTTATCAATAAGAGAAGAAACCGAACCTTGAGGAGATGCTATCCAAATTCATCTCGGTGTCAGAAACCCATTTCCAGAATACTGAGACAATACTTAAAAATCAACAAGCATCGATCTAGGGGCTCAAAACTCAAATAGGCCAGCTTTCCAAACTAATCTCCAAATGACCACAAGGTAGCTTGCCAAGTAATACTGAACCTAACCCAAGGGAACAGCTGAACATAATTAATGTTCAAGCTGAAGAAGGATTCGTTGAGCCTAAGCTAGAATTGATGCAAGAAATTATGGTGAGCAAAGGTAAAGGTGAGGTCAGTCATTATGAAAACAAAATGATAAATGTAGAATATAAACCTCGTGTCCCATACCCTAACACGATAAGGAAAGACCGCTCGACGAACAATTCAGTAAATTCCTTAAACTTTTGAAAAAATTACATATCAACTTACCGTTTATTGAAGCTCTGTCGTAGATGTCAAATGCAATGAAATTTTTAAGAGAGTTTTTAGCAAACAAATGGAAGTTGGACGAGGCGTCGCATGTAGAGCTAAACGCAGTTTGCCCAGCTATTCTATAGAATAAACTACCCTACAAATTGAAAGATCCAGGGAGTTTTACAATTCTTTACCTAATTGGTAGTTTAGATGTGAATAATGCATTAGCTAATTTAAGGGCTAGTATTAACGTCATGCCCTACAAAATGTTTAAGCATCTAGGTCTTGCGAAACCTAAACAAAATAGGATGAGCATTCAATTTAGATAAAACTATAAGATTTCCTAAGGGTATTATTGAAGATGTACTAGTGAAAATAGATAAGTTAATATTTCCCGTTGATTTTGTTGTTCTAGACATAGAGGAGGATGACAACACCCTTTTGATTTTAGAGAGGCCCTTTTTAGCAACTGCTAAAACAATTATTGATGTTGGCACAGATGAGCTCATGCTACGTGTGGGAGATGAAATGATCACCCTTCAAGCTCGTAATTCTAGCAACACATTGAATATTGAAGGTAATTGTCCACATTAGTCTACTAAAACTAACAATATGACGCAACCTACTTTACAGAAGTTGAGTTTGAAAGAAGTTCACGAGCCATGTTCCAGCAATAATAGAGAACCCATACATGAAGAACGAAGGCTACAAATAGAGGAGCTAGATGAATAGGGAGCACATAAATCGAGAACACACGATAAACCAAAACTACGCTAGAACAAACTCGATACCTCTCCAAATCAACTTAAGGTTGGAGATAAAGTCTTACTAGATGTCGTAAATCCTTACATTATCACTACCAACCCGAATGAAAAAATCCCTCTTACGGTACTTAGTATTTTCCCATTCGGTACAGTCGAGGTCAGTCACCCCAAGTTCGGCACTTTTAATGTAAACAACACCCGTCTAAAACCTTATTTTGATAAGATTGATAGCAGGAATGAGGAGTATAAACTCCTTAAACCACCATAACCATCCAACGGAGAGGTAACTCGAGCTTAGACTATAAATAGGCGCTTCTCAGGAGGCAACCCAAGCACTAACTGTATTAACTTCTTTAAATTTTAGTTTTTAGCACTTGACCTACTAACGGGGCTCTTGAAAACAGGTTCACCACAGGGACACAGCCAAGCACACGGGCGTGCTTAGGACCGTGTGGAAACAGGGCAAAGATTTTCCCAAAACACGGGCTGCGATAAATCGCCACGGTCGTGCAACATCGCTGTGGACGAACCTGTCAAAACAACACGGGCATGCGACACGCCCGTGCCTTAGGACCGTAGTTGAAACTGAGAAATTAGCACGGGTGTGTGACACGCCCATGTCTAACACCAGTGGTCGAACCTGTCAAATTAACACGGGCATAGGGCTTGCATACACAAGCGTGGGAGAAGCAAACGAAGCTAGACACAGTCATGCGGCACGGCCATGTTCACCAACACGCCCGAGGTGCACAGGCGTGGGACAAATTTCAGACACACCAAATAGGAAAAACGCAAAACACACGGGCTGAAATTGGGGCACACGGGCATGTCCCCTGGCCGTGTGGCCCAAAATCTATAAATACCATGCACTATTCATTGTCTTCCCCACTCAAAAACCATAACCCTAGCTGCTGCATGTCCACATGGCCTCCCTGCCACGCCCGTTCACTACCTTCAACTCTATTTTTTGATGCTCAATCTTCTTTTTTTAGCATTTGTTCACTTCTTCCTTATTTATTTTACTGATTTCTAGGGCTTTTTATCATAATAATAAGCAGGTTTCATGTTCCTTTCATATTTTTTATCATTTAAGTGTCATAATCTAGAATACCTATTACCTTTTTCATATTAAAGTTCTCACCCATTGCATGGTTCCTTTACTCCACTTGATTAGTTAGAAGTCAATATGCATGATTAGGGTAGTTGAAATTTTGATCCCTTTTTTGTGTTGCCATTCTCTCATACGTATAATAGGTTGCATTCTAGTCTTTGTCACTTTTACTCACACCAAAATGCTCATGCTACAAAAATATGCTATTGAACTTAGTATTTTTAGTAATTGTGGCTGAACATATTCATGGTTTTTCCCTTTGATTTTAGTTGCATTTTACCTTGTCCACTCTTTAAGACGACTAGAGGTGATCATGGGCCGGGCCGGGTTTGGGCCGGGCCCAGACAAAATTTTAGGCCCGTCTACTAGGCCCGGGCTCGGCCCGACCCGAAATATGGGCCTAAAAATTTGTCCAAGCTCGGCCCGAAATAAAATTGCTAAGCCCAAGCCCGGCCTGACCCATATTAAAAATTTTTTTGCTTATTTCATTAAATAAAAAATTTAAAAATATAATAAATCAAATATATTTAAAAACATAAAAACAAATATTAAAACAAATAAAAATGATACTAAAATAATTCTTAAAACAATACACAAATTTACAATATAATGAAAAATGGTTATATTAAAAATTTAAAATGATTAAAAATAAAATAAAAAATATATTAATATATAATTCGGGTCGGGCATGGGCCAAAAAACTCTTACCCGAGGCCCGACCCTTTTTTTAAACGGGCCTCGTTTTTTTACCCAAGCCCATTTTTCGGGCCTATATTTTTACCCAAACCCTCCCATTTTTTGGGCGGGCTTTCGGGTCGGGCCGCCCAGCCCATGGTCAGCTCTAAAGACGACTTAATGGTTCAAATTTTAGGTTTACTATGTCGTCTTCACGAGGAAAGAAAATCACTGTCCCCAACTAGAAGAAACGAAAGGGAGCATCATCTTCCTCAGGCCTTATCGCAGAAATTCGCCACCCTTTTTTATAATTCCCCAACGGGCCCCAAGAAGAATTTTTCCAAATACTACAGGCCCGACTTTTAACAGAGGGCCGCTGCATCGACTTGGCTGCTGTCGAGCAAGTGCAGTTTGGCTGATGCGATTCGGACGCTCCTTACCACTGATCCGTGGGAGCTATTCTTTGGGATCATCGAGCCGACATACTTAGAGCTAACAATGGAACTATGCTCCACGTTCTATCTTCAAACGGTAATGACGAACTACGATGATCTTGACACTGTCCAATTTCGCTTAGGCAGATTAGTTCGCCAACTAAATGTCCTAGAATTCGGCACTGCATTGGGTTTATATACCAAGGAGTTCAGAGAGGAGAATGGCTTACAGGCACTCGACCGCCACATCTATCGTTCTCCCTCACGTTGCTGGGACACCCTCGTCTCACGTTCGGCCAGTTACGACCCTAGTTGCACCAAGGCATCATCGCTCTCTCCATCTTTAAGGTATCTACATTCTATTCTATCTCACACTTTGACAGGGCGGAGAGAGAGCACTGGCGTCGTCACTACCCACGACGTCTACTACTTATGGTGTATGTCAAACGGGCATATCTTCGATCTCGCATACTTTATGGCCCTTGCCATTCGCCACCAGACGGAGCGACATCAAAGGGAGGTAATCTCCATTGGCCCCTACGTGACTCGACTGGCCCGACACTTCAGAATCCTCAACACCGCAGCCCAAGAATCATCCCTGACCCTCATTGGCCAGATGTCTTCACAAGGCATCTCGAGCATGCTTAGCATGAGGATGATTGAGAGGTGCCGAGGAACCTACCCTCCCCAATATCGTCTTGCCCAATCTACTGAGGAGGAGGCTCTAGAGGATATTACTGATGATGTCTCTACCCAGCACGAGGAACCACCTTCCCAGCCACCACCATCTTCTCGTCCAGTTCATGCGGCGGCTTCATATGCTGACATCTCTGAACGCCTTAATCGATTCGAGCAGTAGTGTTTTCAAATATTTGACAATATTAATGCTACTATACAGCAGATTTGTCAGCACCCCACATCTCATTGCTAGTCCCACCTCGTGAACCATCCAGCGATAAAGATGTTTAAAAAACTTTTATTTATTATTTTATGTTTCTACTTTTATTTTAATTTAAGACTACTTTTTATTTTTCTTTCATCTTATTTTTATTAGGATTTATAATTTTTATTTAAGAATTTTTAATCTCGGCTATTCCCTTATGAGTAATTATTCTTCCTAATACCTCCTAAACAGTTCCTGCTTTTATCACAGTTATAAAGGGCTCCAAAGCTTACAATCACTTAGGAACTTCAAACTCCATTGGAAAAGGTTCTCCACGACTGTCATGCCCTACTTAATGACGAGATATAATATTCTTTTGGCACAGCACTTGTGGTACCCAACCTCTACCACCACCGGAGTATCCTCCTCCACTTCCATAACTCCAAACTAGGGAATTCACTCATTCAACACTCAGGAAGTTTCAATTCTCTCCCTATGATCTTATATTTTCTTATATATCTATCTTTTTACATTGAGGATAATGTACATCTTAAGTGTGTGCGGGTAATCATTTCATTATCCGAAAAAACCCCTGAATATTACTTTATTCTCTTGCAAATCTCTCATATCATGTTTAGGATGAATTTTGATTGACTAATAATTTCTATTGATATATCTTGAATTAAAACATAGGCATTCGTGCATTGATTATTTAAACTTTAAGACATTAGAAAATCAAGCATGATAAGTTGATTTTTAAGAATTTAAAATTTTAGGTTGTTTCCCCAAGTTTAGGTATTATCTTGAATTGAATCCCACAGGTTTAAACATCAAAAAACCATAATTTTTGTAATATTTTTGAGCCTTTTGAGCATCTATTAATTCTTTCATGCTCACTTTTATTATTGCTTTGAGTGTGTCAATATTGAATTGTTATTCTAGAACTTGCTTGATTATGCATGTCAAGACCACACTATTTGATTTGATATGTTAAGATGATAGAGGCACTTAGGATTAACTCACTCATGCCATGAAAAGCCTACCTCCACGATTAACCCTTAGCAAACCCTTTTGAGCCTAACAAACCATTCATTGTATGACCCTCAATATTAACCTTTAACCCATTATTGTTGAAATCCCCTTAAATTAATTTGATCTCTATTTTTGTCGAGATTTGAGTTGAATAAATTGCTTAGCTATGTCTTGTTCTTAATAGTTAGTCTATGTTATTTGACTTGTTCTTAAAAAAAAAAAAACATGTATACATATTAGTAGTTATCTTTTGTTTGTAAGCTTTATTATTCAAATTCCATAGTCAGAGAAGAAGCTATGTTGTACGTAAGTGATGATTAAATATTTTTCTAGTTAAGTAGTTTTTCAAGTCAATCTCGATTCTAACCTTTTCTTTCAGCTTGTGACCATACCCCCTAACCAAGCCTCGTTGACCTTTTGATTGATGTATCATCTCAATTTATAGTGGTGGAGATTTTATTTTCATGCAAGCCTATGGTAATAACTTTTCATATTGACTGATGAGTGCTAATTTCATTGTCCTTAAACACTTCGAGTGATTTGAGTGAATCCTTCAGTGAGGATGTTAAACTCTGTGCAATTTTGAATCAATGATAACTACTTAGATGAAGGGAGGTGCCTAAGTTTTTCATGATTAAATATTCGATTTGAAATGTTTGAAGCTTTAAGGTTCTTTTAGTTGAATTCTCAATGTATGATTACTTATGAGATAGTTTGAGATATTATTGATAGGAATTATAAGTTAAGAAAAAGGAATTTTTAATTATGATTTGAGGATTTTGCTTGAGGACAAGCAAATATTTAAGCGTGGGGGTATTTGATAAACCGTAATTTATACATATTTTTACCCCATGCTTAACGCATTTTATGAATGATTTTTACTTAGAATCGATGAATTCGATGCTCCTAATGCCTTAATTTCATGTTTTGTACTTAGGTAAGCATAGGAGAGCAAAAGGAATGAGAAACGGGCCAAAAACGAAGAAAATGGGCTAAAAAACGAAATCAACATGGCCTGGACCTCCTCACACGAGTAGCTCACACGGTCGTGTCAATTTGGCAGAATCAAAGCATGACTCACATGGGTAGAACACACGCCCTTGCCAATCTAACAGGCTCGAACACGGCCTGAAGTAATCGCACACGGGCGTGTCCCTGCCGAGCCTAAGTTCAGTCCAATTCGAGAAAGGCCAATTTTGAGGGTTCTTAGGCATTCCAAAGCCTATAAATAAACCCCAGAAGAGGAGGAAAAGAGAGACAGAGAATAGGGAGTAAGGAATTACTCCAAGGAAGCCGATTGATCCATCTCAGAAGCCGGATTCACTATCAAGACTGAATATCTCTCCTCAATTTCCCTTTCAGGAGTTTTGGGTTTTTTTATGTTTTGTATTCTTTATTATTCTGAGATGTCTTCTTATTTAGTGATGAACTAAACCCCTAAATACCTAAGGGGGATGAAACCTAAGACAAATCTTGTTATTATTTTCTGAATCGTATGATAAATATTTGGCTTGTTCTTAATTATGTGTTCTTAATTCTTGTTTTGGTATTTCAGGATATAACTTCAAGTTACTACTCTTAGTTGGAGGAGGAATAGACCCTGGCTAAGAGTAACTTTGTCATAATTAAGCGGAGTTGATTGCACGCCTAGAGATAGGGTAATAAGATTTTGCCAGATTAGGGTGAAACCTAATAAGGGAATCCATAGATCGAGTTAATGTAACCCTAGGGTGTTAATTAGAGAAAAGTCTCGATTATTCAACCTAGGGATTAGACATTATCAGTCTTGAATAGGGATAATTACATAACTTAGGGATTTCTACGGAACAAGTCAAATTAATAAATCGTCTAGTTCGGAGCCAGAATAACAAGTAAAAGTTTAGGTGGGTTTTTCCTTAGGTATTGTCCTTAATCAATAGTTTTCCCAGAAGTAATTTCCCAAATCTATTTTCTGCAATTTCTTAGTTTAATTAATTAGTTAAAACAAACTCATTTATTTCTTAGGCTAGATAATAAAAAGACAGTCATTACTAGTACTTTTAGTCCTTTAGGTTCGATAATCTGGTTTTGCTAAAGATATACTACTGTTTGATAGGTACAATTGCCTAAATCGTGATAATAATTAGCTTCAAGAATGATTAATTATAAATTTATAAAACTTATCAGGGAAAATCACGATCATGAATGTTAGTTTTAGTCAAGTAAATTTAGGATTTTTCATTTTCGCCAAAAAAAATTGAATAATTAAATTATTTTAACGATTTATTTTTTCAATACTTAGTAACATTTAAAATTTTCTAAAAGATGATAAAGTTAAATAGATGCCAACCTAGGTAGTGATTTAATGACAAAACATATATTACTCACGTTTGATGGATGTTTGATTTTGGATTCTATCGTTGTATCTGCAAATTATTGTTAGAATTAAGTGACCTGAATCCTTATTTAAATAAAATACAGTAATAAAATAAAAGTAAAATCTATATAGAACTAAATACAGTGGTAAAATGAAATAAAAGTAAAATCCATATAGAACTACATTTCTTTTATTTTATTTTAGAATAAGGTTTCTTAAACATTATTCAACTCCATCTAATTTATATTGATTTGAATAAGGTTTTTCTTTACTCCTCTTGTAATTATTTGAATTCGACATAGTGAATTTTTTTTCTTCTCTGCCCGTGGTTTTTTTCCCGAAAGGGTTTCCACGTAAAAATCTGTGTGTTCTTTATTTTTATTTCTATTTTCTTTATGATATATTGTCATTACCGACATTTTATTTTTCACAAATTGGTATCAGATCTTCTGGGTTTCTCATCTCGATCACGGTAGTGGCGTATTTGAAGTATGAAATTCCACTGTTGGATCGCAACACCAGTTTTACATTGTGGCAGATTAAGATGCAAGCAGTTTCTGCGCAAATAGATCTGGAGGATGTCTTGCTAGGGATAGATAAGATGCCTTAGACATTAACAGATGAAGAGAAGAAGCGTAAGGATCAAAATGCATTAACACAATTACACCTGCATTTGTCTAACGAAAATTTACAGGATGCAATAAAAGAGAAGACCATCGTTGCATTATGGAAGAGGTTGGAACAAATATGTATGTCGAAAACTCTAACCAGCAAGTTACATATGAAGCAGCGTCTTTATGCTCATCGTTTGGAGGAAGATACGTCTGTGCAGGAACACTTAACAATGTTTAAAGAAATTCTCTCAAACTTAAAGGCCATGGAGGTTCAGGATAATAAGGAAGATCTAAGGTTGATTCTACTTTGTTCGTTGCCCCCGTCTAATGATGAGGTTTATGATTCTTTAACCTCATATGATTCTTTATGGACACAGGAATGAAATTCTCGCGATAAATCTAAGGGTAGATCAAAGTCTTCAAACAGAGGTAAAACTTGTATCTTCTGCAAGAAAAAAGGGCACATTAAATCTGAGTGCTATAAGTTGCAGAACAAGATCAAAAGGGAGGTTGCGAATCAAAAGGGAAAACAACCAGAAAAGTCCAATGAAGCTAATGTTGTAAAAGACTACAGTGATGGTAAACTTCTAGTCACTTCTATCAACAATTCTAAAGTGAGCGAGGAGTGAATCCTTGATTTGAGTTGCACCTTCCACATGAGTCCCAGTCGGGATTTATTTACAACTTACCAAACAGTGTCTGAAGGTGTTGTTTTGATGGGAAATAATACTTCGTGTAAAATTACAGGTGTTGTAACGATTAACGTTAAGATGTTTGAAAGAGTTGTCAAAACACTTAGTGACGTGCGACATGTTCCAGAATTGAAGAAAAATTTAATTTCATTGACTATTCTTGATTCAAAAGGGTATAGATACACAACTGAAAGTGGGGTTTTGAAGATTTCCAAATGTTCCCTTATTGTGATGAAAGGGTAGAGAAAAACTACCAAGTTATATGTTTTTCAAGGTTCTACTGTTACTGCTGTAGCTGTCACTTGCTCTTCCTTGTTAGATGATGATATTACTAAACTTTGGCATATGCGCCTAGGGCATATGAGTGAGAATGACATGGTATAATTGAGCAAAAGAGGACTTCTTGATAGACAAGGAATTTGCAAACTAAAGTTCTGTGAGCACTGCGCTTTTGGGAAGCAAAAGAGAGTTTGATTCACCAGAGGAATCCATAACACAAAGGGAACGTTAGAGTATATTCATTTTGATATGTGGGCCCATCCAGAGTGCCTTCGAGAGGTGGAGCTAATTATATGCTAACTTTTGTTGATAATTTTTCTAGAAAAGTTTAGGCGTTCTTCCTAAAGCAGAAAAGCGATGTGTTTTTCGCATTTAAGTCTTGGAAAACTATTATTGAAAAATAGATGGGAAAACAAATAAAATATCATCGCACAGATAATGGTTTAGAGTTTTGTTCCAATGAGTTTAATAAATTGTGCAAGTAAGAAGGGATCGTGAGACACTTGACAGTTCGTCATACTCCACAGCAAAATGGTGTTGTAGAACAAATGAACAGAACGATCATAGAGAAGGTTTGATGTATGTTGTCAAATGCCAACTTACCAAAGTCGTTTTGGGTCGAAGTAGCCTCTACTGTATTTTTTTATCAATCGATCTCCATCCATTGCCGTTGAGATAAGACTCCATAAGAGGTATGGTTTGGTAATCCTACTTACTATTCTAATTTAAAAATCATTGGGTGTCCTGCGTATGCTCATGTTGATAATGGAAAATTGGAATCGAGATCCATTAAATATGTATTTCTTGGTTATAAAGCTAGTGTAAAAAGGTATAAGTTATGCGTCCTAAAAATAAAAAAGTTGTGATTAGCAGAGATGTTGTTTTTGATGAAACTGCTATGCTATCTAACTTATCTCTTAAAAACTCTTCCAATAAAGAAAATTAAAAGTAGGTGGAGCATTAAATTAATCCAAAATCTACAACAAAGTTGACTCATCAAGCTAGTACAAAAAATCAGAATAGAGTTGCTTCTTCACCACAATACCTTATCGCCAAAAATAGAACTAGAAGAGAAATTAAACTTCCAAAGGAGTATACTGAGGCTGATCCAGTTGCTTATGCTTTAAATGTGGCTAAAAATATGGATGCAAACTAAGAGCCATCTAATTATTCTGAGGCAGTTAGCTGTGAAGACTAAAAAAAGTGGATGTTTGCTATGCAATAGGAAATTGAATCACTCCACAAAAATAGAACATATGATCTTGTGAAACTTCCTAAAGATAAAAAGACTATTCATTGTAAATGAGTGTTTAAAAAGAAAGTAAGAACTCCATGAGTTGAAAAACCCAGATATAAAGTAAGGCTTGTTGTAAAGAGTTACAGTCAAATTCTAGGAGTGGACTACACAGATGTGTTCTCCCTAGTTGTGAAGCATAGTTCGATTCGAGCTTTGCTTGGTATTGTGACTATGCATGATTTGGAGTTGGAGCAGTTAGATGTAAAAACTGTATTTTTGCATAGAGAACTTAAGGAGGATATTTACATGCAACAAATAGAGGGTTTCACAGTCTTAGAAAAAGAGAACTATGTTTGCTTACTGAAAAAGTCCCTTTACGGTTTGAAACAGTCACCAAGACAATGGTACAAGATGTTTGATTCCTTTATGACTTCTCATGATTTCAAAAGAAGTAGCTTTGATAGTTGTGTTTACTTTAAGAAAAACAGTGATGGTTTTTTTGTGTATCTACTCCTTTATGTTGATGACATGTTGATAGCAGCGAAAGATAAATGAGAGTTAAGAAAGGTCAAAACCCAATTAAATGAAGAATTTGAGATGAAAGATTTGGGACCATCAAAGAAGATACTTGGTATGGAGATTCTTAGAGATAGAAAAGCAAGTAAATTGTACCTAAGTCAGAATGGGTACATTGAGAAAGTTCTTTGCAGGTTCAATGTGCAGAGTGCTAAGCCTGTTAATACTCTTTTAGCATCCCATTCCATACTTTTATCTACTTTGTCTCCACAATCAGATGATGAGATTAAGTACATGTCACATATTTTATACTTTAGTGCAGCGGGATCTCTCATGTATGCTATGGTTTGCTCACGTTGAAATTTATCATATGCAGTCAGTGTAGTTAGCAGATACATTGCGATTCCTAGTAAAGAACATTGGAAAATAGTTCAGTGGATTTTAAGATCCTTAAGAGGTACTACTGATGTTTGCTTACAATTTGGAAGAACTAGAGATAGAGTCATTAGGTATGTTGATGCTGATTTTGCTGAAGACCTGGATAGAAGAAGATCTCTCACAAGTTATGTCTTTACAATCAGAGGATGTGCAACCAGTTGGAAAGCCACTTTGCAAACTACAGTCACTTTGTCTACCACTAAAGCTGAGTACATGGCGATTACTGAGGCTTGTAAAGAAGCTATTTGGTTGAAGGGAGTCTTTAGTGAACTCAATGAAGACCTTTAAATCAGTACAATATTTTGGACAGTCAGAGTGCCATCTTCCTTGCAAAAGATCAAATGTTTCATGAGAGAACAAAACACATTAATGTTCGATATCATTTTGTTTGTGATATTATTGCTCGTGGCGATATTGTTGTGAGCAATATTAGTACTCATGAAAATCATGCAGATATGATGACTAAGTCATTTCCTATAACCAAGTTTGAGCATTGCTTAGACTTTGTTGGTGTTCATTGTTGAAGTTAAACCCTTAAGGGGTTTTATGGAAAAGGTGGAGAACTTGTTCGTTGAGAGTTCGCGACGAAGAACTTGTTCATTGAGAATTCGTGTTAAGGTGGAGATTGTTTGAATTAAGTGACCCGAATCCTTATTTAAATAAAATACAGTGGTAAAATAAAATAAAATAAAAGTAAAATCTATATAGAACTACAGTTATTTTATTTTATTTTAGAATAAGATTTTTTTAAACCTTATTAAACTCCATCTATTTGATATTTATTAGAATAAGGTGTTTCAATCTTACTACAGTTCTATTAGAATATAGTTTTACAAGCCTATAAATAGACAAAGTTTATTTCTCTTATAATTATTCGAATTCGACAGTGAATTTTCTTCTCCTCTGCCTGCATTTTTTTCCCGAAAGGGTTTTTACGTAAAAATCTATGTGTTCTTTATTTTTTTCTCTCTTTTCTTTGCGATATATTATCATTACCAACATTTTATTTTTCACAATTGTTTATATAGAAAAGGAAAAAAAAATATTTTAATAATAATCTTGATTTATTTATAATATATATTAAAAGATTGATTAAATTAGTGTTACTATTCAATCGGATCTCAATATTAAAAGCTCATTTATTTTACAAAATAACAAAAATTATTTTGAAAGTATTTATATTCTTTTGTATTTTGATAAAAATAAAAATGATATATTTACTTAATGAGAGTGATAAGATCAAAACATCGTATTGGTTTGTGAAAATTTAGATTTTCAACCAATTTACAGTTGAGTTGATTTCATTTTACTACAGAAGTCCATTTCATATTTAGGCTTAGTTTGTTTCATTGAAAATGACTTTCAAAAAATGACTTACTTTTCTGAAAAAATTAATATTTTCTGTTATTTGGTAGATTTCTTGAAAATATTTAATAAAAATTATTTCCAATAAAACAAACATACATTTGAGATTTATGATAAAGAGTTTAAATGAAGTAGTGAATTGATTACAAAGTGATATTAAGGTGAAATTATAGTAAATAATGAATCTTCTTGATGTTAAAGATTAAATTGTAAATTTTGTTAAATTTATAATTGAAACAAGAGAAATGATATGCATGAAAATTGTTATGTGAAATAAGATATTATAATGAATTATTTGATTAAAGTGATTATATGATGAAAAATAAATTACATGGCAATAGGGTCTAAATCGAAAATTGTTTAAATGTTTAAGTGTGAAAAAAATTAATATGTGAATATGGAAATTATGATAAAAGTTTAATGAATGTGTTATGAGAAGATGGAATATGCATAAAGTATTGTAAAAGTGAAATTATGGAAAAATATGGAATTTTTATGATGACAAGGACTAAATTGTTAAACTTGAGAAAATATGTGGATGAAATAATAGAAGTGAAATACATATAAATTTGATATGTGAAACAAGGTATTGAGGTAAATTATGTGATTAAAGTTTAACAAGAAAGAAATTGATTTAATATAATTAATTAGTGAACATTGAACTTTTATGACAAAAAGGACTAAATAGAAAAGTTACCGAAGTTTATAAAAAAATATTTGATAAGTGAAAAAGATAGTAGAGAATGTAACATCCCGGTGTTTTGATCCAATTTCGGGTTAGGTATGGGGGTGTTAGAGTGAACAGCCTTATCAGTTTGGAAAATGCCTTACAAAAAAAATAGTAAGACAGTTTATAAGAATAAAGGGATAATCTTATGTTTATTGGAAAATCTTTTACGTTGACCATTTTATTTTAAATAAAATAAATATCAGAGAAAGTTGAAAATATTTTTCGTAAAAATTTTTATGTTGACACGAATGGAGCCATATTATTTGAAAAGGATAATGGGCCTCTTAGAAGAAAAATAATGGGCAATGGGAAACACGTGCCCTGAGTCATGGACCTACGATTACAAATATTATGTTCCTTAAGCTCTCCTGCCTTCTTGCTTGGGCCAAGAAATAATAGTAAACATAATTTTGTCACTCAATCTTAATCTTATTATTGCTTCAACTCCTTCAAAATAATGCTTTATTCGTGATTTGGATTTTTTTTAAAAATTTTGGTGTCTTAATTTTTTACTTAAAATTTAATTTTATTCATCATTTTAATTCATGGAATTAACTGCATTAAAAAAAAGTTGTTGGACTCTATTAAAATGTGTCATGTATTATCTTTTTACCTCATCGATGATTATATAAATCTTTTAAAATGTCTAAAATATATATTCAAAAGAATTTTATAAAAATAAAAATAGTTAACATTTTAAAGAAATTATAGAAGATTGAAAAAAATTAATAATATATTTTAGACAAATCTAAAAATCCAAAAACAAATATATAAAAAATTCAAAATTATAAAAAAAATTAATTAAAATTTTATTTTAAAAATTTATAATTTTACTCAACCCTTTGTTTTTCCTTGAATATCCCTGAATAGAATTAAACACACTAAATGATTTTAAGGGGAAATGAAGACATCTTAATTTAGAATTTTTAAGGTTTATGTGCAGGGACGAAACTAGGGGCTGGCAGGCCCCTAAATGAACCTTTCAAAATTTTTAAAATTTAAAATTAATAAAAGTAAAATTACACTTTAGCCTCTTTAAAAATATAAAAATTTGATTTAACTTATTAAAAATTATAAAGATATTAACTATTAAAATGGTAAAATTATATTTTTGTTATCGTAAAAATCATAATTTAATTTTAACCCCCAAAAATTTTCTGGTTTCGGCCCTGTTTATGTGTTGGGAGAGAAATCTTCATTTGAATACCTCATAAATTAGTTATAAACTTGACTATAGATTTCTAGTATTTGTATTTTTTTGGAAAAAGATTATTGACAAAATGAAAATCCGATGAGCATAGGCTAATGAAAACTTAAAAAATTACGGATGAAGGTGGAAGCGACATGGCAAATTCGACACTCTGTAAAAAGCTTCCTAATTCTGATAAAAAAACAACGTTATCGCTCGTATGTTTGACAGTGTAAACAAGCATCCCTCGTATACCAGTCTCCTAGATTTTCCTCACACACTGGCCGACCTCTATTGTGGTTTCGCTGGTGCAGATAGAGGCGGAATGTAAGAGTTAAGGCCACTTTCAAATTTTGGAAAAATGTAATTAGGCTTTTTAAAATTTTTGGAAAATTTATGCAATTTACGTAAAAAAAATTTAAAATTTTAATTATACCCTAAAACCTAATGTCACGTTACACCACTAAGCACGAAATGTTCCAAAAATAGATGTTTTACTGTTTTCGTAAAAAAAGGCGTTTCGATGAGCCTCGAATTCATAACCCACATACCCAAATCAACATGTTTAACGAACGTAAAAGCTTCAACATTGAAACTGAACGAAAAGCTTTTCGTGATCATCAAGTTCAAGGGTTGTAATTGTTGTTGGATGATGTTGCAAGGCGGTGTTTCTCGATGATGGAAAGTTCAAAGTTTGTTGTCAAAATTGAGGGGGTAAAACAATGGTAGCGATGGTACCGCAATTGAGAGGCTTGATGAAGGAGCGGAGGTTGTTTTATATATAGATTTATATTTTTATAATTTATTATTTTACAAATTGATATATATATATATATATATATATAGAGAGAGAGAGAGAGAGAGAGAGAGAGAGAGAGATTTCAACATTCGAAGTATGGAACAGAAGGTGATGTGCAACATATGATCAATAAGGAAGGTGAAGCTGTGTGGGGAATGAATGTAGAAGGAAACCGAGTAATCCGGAGAACTAGTCTAGGAAAGGATATTTTAATGGAAGACCACAACTCTACATTGGAATAAAAAGCGTTTTGTTGTAGGGTAAAATTTTTAAAATTAAATTGAATTTTTATTGTATTTGTGCAAGCCCAATTTTGGCCCGAAATAAACCCCACTACCCAATTACAATAACCAAATAACTTAGCCCAACTACTCAAATAACCCAAACCCTAGCCCAACACCTAATAAACACAAAAACTAAAAAACCCTAGCTGCTGCCGCCCCTAAGGCCACTTGCCTCTGGCACCACCTGCCCACTGCAGCACCGGCCACCAACTCGGGTCACCTCCACCGCCTCTGCACCTGCAACAATTAATAAGATAAGACAGCATAGAATATAGGAAAATGAAAATGTAAAAGGGCTATTTAAAAGCCGAACCCAAAAACCATAAAAACACCTTTTTTTTTGAAAAAAAAAAGGGATAAGAAGCAATACAAAAAAACTCTCAAGAATCACAGCAAAAACAGAAATCGGAGGCCAAATCGGAGGTTTACCTCTATTTCTTCTCATTTTTAGTTATTTCTTTTTAAATTTGTCCATACACACAATTTTCAACCTATTTAAAATAAAGTGTATACATTAAACATAAAATAAAAAAAAATAATAAAAAAATTTACCTCGAGCGATTTTGGCCACCGTTCACGGTGGCCGCACGCAGCGGCGCTTCTGCTGGTGGTGGTGGTGGACCCTGGCGGCCGGCTTTCTCGAGAGAAAACCCACCTCTCTCTTTTTTTCTTAAAACTCAAGCAGAAATGAGAAATAAAATTTTTTTGATATTTATAAGGCTTGCATCTGCGCCGTTTTGGGCATTAACCTTGACCTCAAAGCAGCGCCGTTTTTGCGCCGACCGAGCACCCGACCCGTCTGCCCGAAGGATCGCGTGTTTACGCAAGCATGGCCTAATTGCTCGCGCGGTCCTTCCGCTTTTCACATGTTTTGCAATCAAGTTTTTAATTCTTTTAAATTAGCCCGAAGTGTATCGCCTTTTGCAATTTGGTCCCCCTCCAAGCGATGTCGTTTCAAGGGTTGGATAAATTGCCCTTTTGCCCTGTATGCTATTCGCGCCTTCCAATTGGTCCTTTTCTTCTTTGTTTATTTTCAAATTATTTGAATCTTCATTTTAAGTTCAATTTAACCATTTTTTTATTTTATATTAAATTAACTAACTTAACATAATTATTACTATTATTATTTTACCACTATTATCTAATACATTTTTATTATCACAAGTTTTTATTTATTTTGTTATTATAACTCCATATGCCATCATTACTATTAATATTTTTAATTACCATTATTACTATCATATTTGCATTTATATTTATTTTATTTTAATGCTATTACTATTGCAACGTCCATTTTTTTATTTCTAACTATTAGTATTTTTATCTATATATTATTAATCATATTATTATTATTATTACTATTATTCTTTATTGTCATGTTTAATATTGTTATTTTTATATAGCTATCATTTCATTACTAATGTTACTATTGTTATATTTAGCATTATTTTTACTTTCATCATAACTACCACTATTATTATTATGGTTTCTCTTTTTATACATTTACGTTTCTTAATACATTAATTTTATTATTTATCCATTCATACTTTTATTTTCAAACTTTGAATTTCTTTTTTTATATTTTTATTTTGTATCATATTTTGTTTCATATAACATTTATTTATATTTACACCATTATTATTACTTTATCATTTTTATTATAAGTTTCTTTACCTACTCGTATGTTTATTTGCTTACCCCGGTTTAAAATCAAACTTACACCATAATTTACTTTATTATTTCCTTTATCGTCGTATTTTCATTTTTATTTCGGTTCTGTTCTCATTATCATTATTTCATCATGTTCATTCGTTTGTTCATATATATCTTAACATATCCATATCATTCGTCATTATTATTTTTGTTTATATCATTACCTATACTATTATATATGTAATCTCTGCGCTTTGTTTCTCATTTCACCATGCGACTATGATTACATTATTTTTTCACTCAACGCATATGATCATGTTTCCTAAAACTAAACAAGTTTCGTATTTAGACAATCCGAGAAAATCGTGCCCTAACTTACTGGGTTTCGATTTTTCTCGTTTAACCTAAATAACGGAATACTCTTTTAAATCGCTACACTAGTTTTAAAAAAAAATATTTATCCTCGAAGAGATGCGAAGTGTTGTGCCTAACTACTGGGTATAACATCTCGACACCTCAAAATAAGAGTCTTACAAATAAAAGGCAATATTCGGAGTTTGAAAATTCGAGGAAAGCGTGCCTAACTTCTTGGGTTTCAATTTCCTTCGTTCATTCTAACTAACCGAATATCCTTTTAAAAGAAATTAAAAATACATTGATTTTAAATAAAGGCTAGCCAGTCTCAAAGTGCGAGATATTGTGTCCTAACTTACTTTGGATGTGGTATTTCATTATTGCGAGGCGGGAAAGTCTTTAACATTTGAACTTTTTACAAAGAAAAGGATCGTATTTCAAAGTATTTTTAAGTTTTCAAATTTTCGACATTAGGACACTAATTAATCAACTAGGTACCAATTTTTGGTCGTATCGAGGGTGCTAACCCTTCCTCGTGCGTAACCGACTCCCGAACTCATTTTCTGTTTTTCGTAGACCAAAAATTATCGTTTTAGTAAATTTTAGCTTTTATTAAAATGATTAATCAAAGGTGACCCGATCACACCTCATCAAAAAAAGATTGGTGGCGACTCCCCGTGTTTTTCGTTTTCATTTTCAAGATCCAAGTCGACTAACCGTTTCACAAAAAAATGGATTTACGACGACCAGCGACTCCACTTTGGGGACATCTTGAGAAGTCGAACCATAAGTTGATTCACTTTTGTCTTTCTATCGAAAATTGAAAATTTGGTTTTGATAAACGATCCTTTCATGGCATTTTCACTTGTTATTTTTGTGGTTTACGATATAATACCCTGCTGCGTTGGTTCGAGTCTTTAAATAGTTTTGCATATCACATTGCATGTATGTTGTGGTCACACCCTTTTAAGTGGGAGTGAGAAACTATTCCTTCGTGAGGTCTTCACCTCAGTATAGGATAGTGAATCGCTTTCGGGATACATCCGTACTGCGTCTTCGTGAGGTTTTCACCTCAGTATAGGCGTAGGGAAATGTATTCCACAGATCGAACTTTCGGTCCGTATGAGCCTATAACGGGTGAGGTGAGGAATCTTTGGTTCAGTACCTTTACTTTAGAACCAAACCACATGTAGTGAGCCCTAAGAGCCTCCCCTAGGTAGAACCACACAGAACCCTAATTTTTACCCGATTAGGTGTTTTGATTATTTCTTGATTGCTTTGATATCTCGTTCTTAGTTTAATCTTGACTCACTTGTGTTTTGTTGTTGTTGCATGACATCTCATCATAAAAAAGGGTGTTGATTCACAATTTGGTTACTAAATAGAAGAGTTTAGCATGGAAAAAGGGTTTCTTGATAGAGTGGAAGATAATGCGGCCGTTCGAGTATGGTGCAGAGAAGACACGGACAAGAAAAAGGTGATAGTTTGGCCGAGGATACGAGTCGGAGTTGTGGGATTTCACTCGCATCGGTGTGACTCGAGAATGACTTGCGAGAACTAAGAGAAATATGGAATAGCTGGAGCAGCGAGATCAAACAACTCTTTACTTGCAACTACGGTGATCTACCTTATGCGCTCGACATAACGGTGGATAAATACTTATTAAGGCCCCTCGCACAGTTTTGGAACCCGCCTACGGTTGTTTCACCTTCGGAGAGTCGATTTAGTACCCACCGTAGAAGAATACATGGCTTTACTTAATTGCCCGAGTATACAAGCAAGCCAGCGGGGCCTATTCAAGACACATTAGCGTCCCTCCTTTTCGAAGAAATTGATGCGTATCACGGGAATGAGTGAACAATGGGTTGCGGCCGTATAAAGCGAGAAAGGAGATAGTAAGTGTATTCCTTGGGAATTTGAGAGACTTGATCTTGGCACATCCGGATTTGAAGAAAAGGGTTGATGTTTTCGCTTTAAGTATCTACAGTTGGTTGTCTTTCCCAAGGCATTGGGATATGTAGATGAAGTTATCTCGAGACTTATTCGGCCCGACTTGATAAAGGTACTCACATGATCCGGCAATCCTTTGAAACTTTGAGATCCTTGAATGCATGTCGGAGAGCGGGCGAAGGAAGATTTATTGGTTGTGCACAACTTCTCTTGGCTTGGTTCCATAGTCATTTTTGGAAAGCGAGAAAAGGTTTCCTATCGGGTTTTCTCTAGAGACTATTCTCCATTAAGAGAATTGGTGGCCACATCAAGGCGGGACGACATCTCGGAAGAGAAATGGATAACTATCCTCAGAACTTGCAAGCGAAAATGTTGAATGGAGAGCTCCATGGTTTCTCCTGGTGAGATCTTGTATAGATGCGGCAATTTTATTTGGGTCCCTCTAGCATTTGGAATATGGGGGCTTACGGATACACTCCACTACTCGTATTAAAGCGATGTCGGTCGAGGCGGTTCATGCAAAGCAACGTAAGGATTAGCTCGATGTGAGTTCTCTTATAAAGATGGCGGCTATAAGAAAAAGTCCGTGAGATATCGGATCGTGGAATCAAACTCGAAGAATGAAAGGATTCACCCATGAGTTCGATGACAACCCAGAGTATGAGTGGTGGTGGGGTAGAAGAGTCAACGATAACATTCCTAAGCCGAATCAAGGAAGCACACAGCCAATAGAAGAGCATTTGCGAGTAGCCCCATCGAGCTAGAGATCATAAAGCAAGACTTGAGAGAAAAAGCTCGGAATTTGGAAAGAAGATAGAGCAATTAGAGGAAGAGAAAATGCGGCTAGGATTGGGCGTCGACATCCATAAGCTAGAGGTCGAAAAGCTAAGGAAAGGAAGAACAAAGTGAGGAAGACTTGGATAGTTTAAAGACCGATTATAAGAAGCTACGTAAGTCAATAAAAGCTGCGGTTTGGGCAAAAGCGTGCGAACAGTGGCGTCAAGAGATTGGAAAGGAAAAGACTAGAGCCGATCGGTGGGAGAAGAAGTTTCATGATGTCAGGAGTGCAAGAGGATGTTACGAAAAAGAACTTGTTAGAAAGCCAAAGCGAAAAAAGGAGAAGTTACGAGCTCGGGTGTTTGAATTAGAAAGATCACTACATCAACATCGTAGCGCAATTCCGTAATTGAGTTAAGAGCCAGTCTAAGTAGGATCGAAGAGTTGAAAGAAGAAATAGGAAAACTCGAGACCGCACTACAAGATAGTAAAATTCGAGTGGAACTCCTTGAGGTAAACAATGAGCAGTATAGAGAACAACTTTTCCAATCTCAAGATCGGATCGAGAAATAGAGATTATGTCATGGGGAGGTGTGACTCGGAGTTAGGAGGTAGCCGATCACTTGCAAACCACTGGCCGTTCGGTGATGTATTGAGCTTACAATACAGTGAGAATCGGATCGAGGCGAAACCTAAATTTGGGCTCCTTAGGAAAGTCAAGGCTTTAGGCATTAGGGCAAAGTCGTATATGTAATCATCCGTTCTATGTAAAGAAACTTTTCTTCTAGTGAAGTTCTTCTAATGAAATTGAATTAGAATCAACGCCTCTTTTGCATTCATTCATCTACATTACATTTCATCATATGCATTAAATTTCACGAAAGAACCACGATTAAGAAAAATTATTTGATTAATGAAACCAACGAAAATCAACCAATCGAACACGGCTACTATATACCACCGTAAAACCAAAGAAATGGATCAAAGACTAGAAAGATTAGAACAAGCGCAAAGGGACATGCAAGAGCAATTACAAGCACGGATGCAAGAAGCGATTAGCGAAAATCCAACAAGATATGAGGAGCAAATGCAAGAATCCGAGAATAATATGTTAGGGCGGTTGCTTACGATTCTTTGTCTAAAGAAACGCGAAAAAGGAAAAACAACAGGAGGAGCGACAATGAAGACCCTATCTATCCTCGGGCTTTACCCAAAGTAAACACTCAAACGAAATGCACCCACAACTTGGCGCTTTGTCATTATTAGGCCCAGCAATACGGGCGGTGCCTCGGTACCGATGAACGCCCCTATAGGTTGGGCTCCACTCCGGAGACAATCCGGCTAATCCATTTGTCCCGGACCTTGATGAGGTGGCGAAGCGAGAAAAAGAAAAGGTTGACTTGGCAAAACAACTTGATGGCCGATGCAAATGGCTTGAAGAGAAATTCAAAGCAATGGAAGCTGCGATTACCGTGGAGGATTGGCGCTAAAGACTTGAGCTTGGTCCCGGGACACGGTGCTCCGCCAAAATTTAAAACCCGAGTTTGAAAAGTATAATGGAAAAAGCTGCCTGAAGCTCATATTACGATGTTACGTCGAAGAATGACAGGGTATGTCAATAACGACCAGCTGTTGATCCATTGTTTCCAAGACAGTCTGATCGGATCTGCGGCCAAGTGGTATAACCAGCTCAGCCGTGCCCAAATTGGTTCATGGAAGGACTTGGCTCAAGCTTTTATGAAGCAATACGGTCGCGTGACGGACATAGCACCCGATAGAATTACCCTACAAAATATGAAAAGAAGCCGAGTGAGAGTTTGAGCGGTATGCACAACGATGGAGGAAATAGCGATGCAAGTCCAACCACCTCTCTTGGAGAAGGAAACAACCATGCTTTTATCAATACACAGAAGGCCCCATTCATTAACCATATGTTGGGAAGTGCTGCAAGAGCTTTCGGACATAGTGATGTCGGGAGATGATAAAAAGCGCGGTGAGATGTGGGAAAATTGAAGCGGGAGAAAGTGCAAGAGATCGGCTCCTAGGAGGAAAGAAGCGAAGTTAACAATGCAAGTATATACAATAAAAGTTATTCCAAAGCCGATCACCGTGAGCCAACCAATGGCGGCAACTACTAGCCATCGGGGGGCGACAAGGCGGGATTCTAACCCAAGGCCTAACACGAAAGGGTTCAATTCACGCCAATCCCAATGACGTATAAAGAGCTTTACAAGAACACATTCGATGCACATGTAGTGTCCCCATTTTACCTAAAACCCATGCAACCTCCATTCCCTAAGTGGTATGGCGCAAATGCTCAATGCGAATACCATGCGGGAATCTCGAGGACACACGATCGAAGCGCACGGCCTTCAAGAAATTAGTCGAAAGATTCATAAAGATGGGCATTGTGAAGTTCGATGATCCCACGAGGACCTAATGTGGTGGGAATCCGTTACCCAGTCATTCGGATGAAGGAGTAAGCGCGATAGTCGAAGGTGGGAGGCGAGAACTAAGATGGATGTATCGGAGGTAAAACCCCCTTTGAGATGGGTTTGGAAGAAAATGGTGGAAGAAGGTTTACTTACACAAGATTTAAAGAGAAGCTGAAGGAGGAAGTACTACTGTGAATTCCATGACGAGAAAGGGCATGAGATCCAAAAGTGCAATGAATTCGGGGGCTGCAGTACAGATTAATGGAAAATAAAGAGATCGAATTCTTTGAATGCACTTGAGGACACGAAAAGAGAAGATGTATGCGCTTGGAGCAAGGGCCAACCAACAATGTCAAGGGTCAATCACCCGGTTGTAATCATATCGCGTCAAGGACTAGTGAAAGGGAGTACTAATTGCGGCGAAGGTCATAATCCGAAACTTTGTTGCTTTCCCTTACAAAGATAGCAAGAGTGTGCCTTGGAACTATGATTGTAATGTGACAATCCGGGAAAGGAAAACCCGATTGACACTGCGAAGGAGGACAAGATGAAGGGTTCTATACACGAAGTGGAAGGCGTTATACCCCGGACACGAAGGTAGAAAGCCGGCTAAAGGAAAATCCGTGGTTGTTGAACAAAGAAAAGAAAGCGATCGGACTGAGTCACTGTCAATGAGCCTATACTTGAGAAAAAGAGGCTAAGGAATTCTTAAAATTTACGAAACACGGTGAGTCTGACGTTGTGGAGCAATTACACAAACAACCGGCTCGCATATCGATACTAGCCTTGCTTTTGAGTTCGAGAGACACACCGCGATTGCATTGATGAAGGTGTTAAATGAAACATACGTAGCGGATAATATCTCCGTCAACAAACTTGATCGTCGTCGGTCAATAACATCAGCTGATAATTTTATTTTCTTTAATGCGATGAGATACCACCGAGAGGTATGGGATCTACAAAGGCCACGCACATTACCACTCATTGCAAAGAATATACGTTCACAGGAGTGCTAATTGATAATGGATCGTGTTGAATGTCGCCCTTGTCCACGCTAAATAGATTGCGGTGGATAGCTCTCACATGAAGACTTGTCAAAGCGTCGTGAGAGCATTCGACGGTACTGAAAGGAAAGTGATGGGAAGAATCGAGATACCTCTCTTGATTGGCCCAAACACATATGAAGTGGACTTCCTAGTAATGGACATCAAGCCCTCATACAATTGCCTGTTAGGGAGACCATGGATTCACTCGGCAGGGGCAGTACCATCATCCCTACACCAAAAGTTGAAGTTGGTAACTGAGGGTAGGTTGGTAACGATAAACGGCGAGGAAGACATCATTGCATCTCATCACGATGGCCTTGCCGTGCGTGGGTATAGATGATGAGGCGATAGAGTGTTCTTTTCGATCACTAGAATTTGTCAATGCTACATTTATCGTCGAAGGAAACAAGGTCCCAGTGCCTAGAATATCCAAAACCACAAGGATAGGCCTACGATTAACTGTTGGCAAAGGAGCTTTGCCAGGGAGAGGACTTGGAAGATGCCTCCAAGGAAGGATCGAAGTACCAGTAGTGAAGGAAAAAGCGAGATCGCTTTGGCTTAGGATTTAAGCGGATCACGAAGCAAAAGAAGAAAAAGAGTGAAAAAAGGCAAAGAGACAAGGAGAGCGCGTCTGCGCGGTGAGGAGGTCAAGTGGGAACCAATGACCTTTCCTCACTTATCCAAAACATTCGTGTCAGGAGGGACTATTTACTCAAAAAGAAGATCGACGAAGAAAGGGCCTGCCGAGGAAATATTGAACAGTTTGAGCATCAATGCCATATCGATGGAAAAGCCAGAAGAGAATTTAGTTTGGAATTAGCCCTTGCATCATTTGAGCGTTTTGAACAATTGGACCGTGGAGGAGATCCCTGTAACTTTTAGGATTAACTTTCGAGTAATGTTCGAAACAAACTTATTGCTCTAAGCCTAGGGGCAATAAGAATCCTTTATGAAATAGGCATATGTCCAAGTATCGTTATTTCAATAAAAAATGCATTTTGCGTATCATCTTGAGTGAATATTCTTTTATTCTTTCCAATTCATTCATAATCATACCATATAAATAAAATATTCTTAGATTCATTGTTCTTTGGATTTCTTTCTTCATCCATAATGAGTCCAGGATATCAATGATATGAGCGATGTTGCCAATGACTCAGAGATTCCTTTTGAGCAAGACTTGTGTATAGAAGACACGGAAGGTTTTGAAGATGACCCAAATTATGGCCTATCTCCTGATTTGTTAAGAATGGTAGAACAAGAGGAGAAACAAATCTTACCTCACAAAGAGTCGGTGGAAATTGTGAGCTTGGGAGAAGGAAAAGAGGTGAAAATTGGAGCTAGTATCACTGTAGAAATAAAGCAAGACCTCATCGAGTTGCTCCGGGAATTCAAGGATGTCTTCGCCTGGTCATATCAAGACATGCCCGGATTGAATACCGATATCGTGGTGCATCGACTCCCTATAAAGGAAGAATGTAGGCCAATTCAACGAAACTTGAAGGATGAGACCCGATGTGTTGTTAAAGATAAAGAAGAGGTCAAGAAGCAATTCGCGCGGTTTCTTACAAGTGGTCAAGTACTCGAGAATGGGTGGCCAACATAGTCCAGTTCTAAAAAGATGGGAAGAATGCGATAATGCGTGGATTATCGAGATCCGAACAAAGCCGGCCCAAAAGACAATTTCCGTTGCCTCACATTGATACGCTAGTAGATAACACGGCGGTTACTCACTTTTCTCATTTATGGGCGATGGCTCGGGATACAACCGGATAAAGATGCATCAGGAAGACATGGAAAAGACCACATTCGTAACCATGTGGGGACATTTTGTTATAAAGTGATGCCATTCGGGCTGAAAAATGCGGGAGCAACATATCGAGAGGCCATGGTAACTTTATTCCATGATATGATGCACAAGGAGATCGAAGTTTACGTCGATGATATGATTGCAAAATCGAGCAGAAAAAGAGCATGTACAAGTCTGAGGAAATTATTCTTAAGGTTAAGAAAGTTCCAACTAAAGCTCAATCATAAAGTGTACCTTGGGCCAGATCGGAAAAGCTGTTGGGGTTTGTGGTCGATGAAAAAGGAATTGAGATTGACCCGAGATAAAGTCGGGCTATACAAGAATTACCTCCACCACGCACTCAAAAAGAAGTTCGAGGCTTCCTAGGAAGATGAATTACATTGCTCGATTCATTTCACAACTGACTGAGAAATGTGATCCAATATTTCGTCTCCTTAGGAAACATAACCCAGGTGTTTGGGATGAGGAGTGCCAGAAAACTTTTGACAAGGTCAAGCATTACCTTTCCTTGCCCGATGACGATGCCACCTTGTCGGATAAACCCGCGATCCTATACTTGGCGGTGTTCGAGAATTCCATGGGATGCGTGCTAGGCCAACATGGCGAGGCTGGAAGAAAAGAAAGAGCAATATACTATCTTAGCAAGAAATTCCTTTGAATGTGAGAGGCGAGATATTATTTGATCGAGAAGTTGTGTTGTGCTTTGATTTGGACAACCCGAAGGCGAGGCAATACATGTTGTACCACACGACTTGGCTAATCTCGAAATTAGATCCTTTGAAGTATATGATGGAGTCAAATGCTTTGAGCGGAAGAATGGCCCGTTGGCAAAGTGCGCTACGAGTTTGACATAGTCTCACGTGAATCAAAAGGCTATAAAAGGAAGTGCAATAGCGATTTTTGGTGATGAGAGCTCTAGAAGATTATGAGCCATTGAGCTTTGATTTCCGAATGAGGATCTAATGTATGTTGCAATCACGGAAGAAGAGTCTCAAGAAGACCACCCTTGGAAGCTGAATTTTGGCGGAGCATCAAATGCCGTAGGCAATGGAATCAGGCGATCTTGGTATCCCCAAATGGTGATCATTATCCTTTCACCGATAAATTGGATTTTGATTGTACAAACAACATGGCGGAATACGAGGCATGCGTCATGGGCATCCGCGCGACCATAGAACGCAAAATAAAAGTCTTTGGAGGTATATGGAGATTCTGCATTAGTAATCTACCGGCTTAAAGGTGAATGGGAGACAAGAGATCAGAAGTTGATCAATTATCGAAGGGCTGGTTCTTGAGCTAATCGAGGAGTTTGCGATGTCACTTTTCGCTATCTCCACGAGATGAAAATCGGATGGTCGACGCCTTGGCAACCCTAGCTTCTATGATCAAAGTAAACAAGCAAGAAGATATGAAGCCTATCCAAATGAGTATTTATGAGGCCTCGGCTCATTCTTTGCAACATTGAAGAAGAAGAAGAGAAAGATGATCATCCTTGGTATCGAGGATATTTTACAATATGTGAAGAGTCGTGAATACCCGGACAGCGTCGAAAATGATAAAAGGACACTAAGAAGGGTGGCTAGTGACTACGTCTTGGATGGAGAGATCTTATATAAGAGAAGGAAAGATCAGTGCTCTTAAGATGTGTAGCATTATTTGTCGAGGCTAAGCAAATCCTGGAAGAGGTTCATGAGGCGCTCAGTGACGCATGCTAATGGTTTCACCATGGCGGACAAATCATGAGATTTGGGTATTATTGGTCCACTATGGAAGGAGACTGCATCAACTATGCCAAGAAGTGCCATAAATGTCAAATTTATGGAGATAAAATTCATGTACCTCATTCACCCCTTCATGTCATGACTTCTCCATGGCCTTTCTCTATGTGGGGCATGGATGTCATAGGGCCAATCTCGCCAAAGGCATCTAATGGACATCGATTCATCTTTGTGGTCATTGATTACTACCAAATGGGTAGAAGCCACATCTTATGCCAACGTCACAAAGTCGGCGATCGGTAAGTTCTTAAAGAAAGAAATCATATGTCGATATGGGATGCACGAAGCGAATCATATCGGACAATGCATCGAACTTGAACAATAGCACGATAAGCGGAGAGTGCATGTAGCGATTCAAGATTAAACATCATAACTCGTCACCGTATCGCCCAAAGATGAATAGTGCGAGAAGCGGCCAATAAAAACATAAAGAAAATCGTGGGGAAGATGGTGAAACTTACGAGAGATTGCACGAGAAACTACCATTTGCCTGTATGCCTACGAGCGTCGGTCGGAACATCTAGGGGGCAACACCATTCTCTTTAGTTTATGGGATGGGCGGTTCTACCTATTGAGGTCGAGATTCCCTCCCCTACGCGTACTTTGAGTTAAAATTAGATGAAGCGAGAATGGATCCGATCTCGATATGACCAGTTGAACTTGATTGAGGAAAAGAGGCTAAAGGCTATCGTCATGGTCAAATGTATCAAAGGAGAATGATGCGAGCTTATAATAAGAAAGTTCACCCGGGAATTCCATGAAGGAGACCTTGTTTTGAAAAGATCCTTCCCATACAAAAAGACTTGAGAGGAAAATGGATGCCTAATTGGGAAGGACCTTATGTAGTAAAGAAGGCTTTCTCTGGAGGAGCTCTAATTTTGGCCAAGAGATGGATGGTAAAAGTCCGCTAATCCTGTGAATTCGGATTCGGTCAAGAGATACTTCAAAAAAAAAAAAAAAAAAAAATCGGAGAGGCCAAGGCGAAAACCGCAAAAAAGGCGCTTTGAGACCAAAGGGTTTTGAGTTGAAAACCGAGAATGGGCAATTCAAATTTTGATCGAAGTTGGGGCGTTTGGGGCATCTGAGTGGTCTGTTTTCTCTGAATTGATAAGGAGGAGAAATGCTACATCTTGGGGCATCAACGAAATACTCTTGGTCTTCCAAAGCATCACAGAGTTGGAGGGTCTTTGAGAAATTCGTGCAACAAAGCTCACTTTGTTGATATTTGGAGCATTTTCTTATCTAATTCACTTTGCATTTTTGGCAGAATGTGCTATCTTGATTAATTCGCTAGTTTTCATTTTGTATCTTGGCAAATTTGCTATCCAGATTACTCTGTTCACTTTGAGCTTCATTCTCAAAATAAAATTCCATCTTGTCTACCCAATAATCTGTTTCAAGCATTTTTTGTTGAAATGATGATAAATGGACTAATAATACTCAAAAAGGAGTTCTGCATATTACTCTGAAGTGCTTCTAAACGATACAAGGACCTGAAACGGGACTAATTAGTTTGAATTACCCTAAACTCAAAGGCGTGTAATATCAAATGAAAAAAATGACATCTTCATATCATTCATGACACATCTAATTAGGAGCATTTGATTCATTCTGATCATAGCATCCTAGTTATTTGACACATTCATAACACATCTAATTAGGAGCATTTGATTCATTTCGATCATAGCATCCTAATCATTTGGCATAAGCATAGATACATGGAATTGATTCTACAGGTCATGTCTCTAGAGTCGGTGAATTCACCGACTTTAACCCCTAGCGGTAGGGTAACAAGTCGAGTTCACCAAGCCTTAACCCCCAAGCGATAGGGTAATGGGCTGAAAATTATAGATCTTGTCTCCCTGAAGTTGCAGTGGAACAGATCAAAGACGGCGAATCTTGCCCTCCTGAAGTTGCAGCGAAGCAGATTCAAGCCACCAGCTTTAACCCCCTAAGCAGTAGGGTAACAAGCTGAGTTCACCAAGCCTTAACCCCCTAAGCAGTAGGGTAATGGCTGAAAATTATAGATCTTGTCTCCCTGAAGTTGCAGTGGAACAGATCAAAGGCAGCGAATCTTGCCCTCACGAAGTTGCAACAAGCGATTCAAGCCACCAGGCTTTAACCCCCTAAGCAGTAGGGTAACAAGCCAAATTTACAGATCTCATCACCCTAAGCAGTAGGGTAATAGGTTGAAAATTACAGATCTTGTCTCCCTGAAGTTGTAGTGGAGCAGATCAAAACGGCGAATCTTGTCCTCCTGAAGTTGTAGCGAAGCAGATTCAAGCCACCAGGCTTTAACCCCCTAAGCAGTAGGGTAACAAGCCAAATTTGCAGATCTCATCACCCTAAGCAGTAGGGTAATAGGTTGAAAATTACAGATCTTGTCTCCCCTGAAGTTGTAGTGGAGCAGATCAAAGACGGCGAATCTTGCCCTCCCGAAGTTGCGTGAAGCGATTCAAGCCACAGGCTTTAACCCTTAAGAAGTAGGGTAACAAAGTCGAAGATTTCTGAGATCTTATCATCCTAAGCAAAGTAGGGTAATAAGCTGAATTTCTGAGACCTTAAACCCCTAAGCGGTAGGGTAATAGGTTGAAAATCACGATCTTGCCTTCTGAAGTTGTAGTAGAGCGAGTCAAAGTTACAAGTCTTATCTCCCTTAAGTTGCAAAGTGGAGCGCATGAAGATAGCAAATCTTATTTCCACTGAAAGTTTGAGTGGAGCAGATCAAGAGAAACCTTACCTTTTGAAGCTACAAGAGCAAAGAAAGCGGAGTGAAGCGACAAGATTGGAATGAAGCTACAAGAAGAGCGCCAAAGAAGTGAAGACTCGAGGACAGGGCAAAATTGGTCTTTGAAAGTCTTTGCTCTATTTTCGTTACGACAATGAGCAAGAGAGGCGGTGTGCAAGCCCAATTTTGGCCCGAAATAAACCCCACTACCCAATTACAATAACCAAATAACTTAGCCCAACTACCCAAATAACCCAAACCCTAGCCCAACACCTAATAAACACAAAAACTAAAAACCCTAGGCTGCTGCCGCCCTACAAGGCCACTTGCCTCTGCCACCACACCACCGCTGCGACCAGGCCACCAACTCGGGTCACCTCCACCGCTCTGCACTGCAACAATTAATAAGATAAGACGACATAGAATATAGGAAAATGAAAATGTAAAAGGGCTATTTAAAAGCAACCCAAAACCATAAAAACACTTTTTTTTGAAAAAAAAGGGATAAAAGCAATACAAAAAACTCTCAAGAATCACAAAGAAAAAGTAAATCGGAGGCCAAATCGGAGGTTTACCTCTATTTCTTCTCATTTTTAGTTATTTCTTTTTTAAATTTGTCCATACACACAATTTTCAACCTATTTAAAACAGTGTATACATTAAACATAAAAATAAAAAAAATAATAAAAAATTTACCTCGAGAGCGATTTAAAGGCCACCAGTTCACTGGTGGACACAAGCGCAACATTCTGGCGGGTGGTGGCGGACCTGGCCGGCTTCGGCTTTCTCCAGAGAGAAAACCCACCCTCTCTCTCTTTTTTTTCTTAAAACTCAGCAGAAATGAGAAATAAAATTTTTTTTTGATATTTATAAGGCTTGCATACGGCGCCGTTTTGGGCATTAACCTTCAGCCTCAAAACGACGCCGTTTAAGCGCCGACCCGAGCACCCGACCCGTCTGCCCGAAGGATCCGCGTGTTTCTGCAAGCATGGCCTAATTGCTCGCGCGGTCCTTCCGCTTTTCACATGTTTTGCAATCAAGTTTTTAATTCTTTTAAATTAGCCCCGAAGTGTATCGCCTTTTGCAATTTGGTCCCCCCTCCAGCGATGTCGTTTCAAGGGTTCGGATAAATTGCCCTTTTGGCCCCTGTATGCTATTCGCGCCTTCCAATTGGTCCTTTTCTTCTTTGTTTATTTTCAAATTGGCCCCGAATCTTCATTTTAAGTTCAATTTAACCATTTTTTTTATTTTATATTAAATTAACTAACTTAACATAATTATTACTATTATTATTTTACCACTATTATCTAATACATTTTTATTATCACAAGTTTTTATTTATTTTGTTATTATAACTCCATATGCCATCATTACTATTAATATTTTTTAATTACCATTATTACTATCATATTTGCATTTATATTTATTTTATTTTAATGCTATTACTATTGCAACGTCCATTTTTTTATTTCTAACTATTAGTATTTTTATCTATATATTATTAATCATATTATTATTATTATTACTATTATTCTTTATTGTCATGTTTAATATTGTTATTTTTATATAGCTATCATTTCATTACTAATGTTACTATTGTTATATTTAGCATTATTTTTACTTTCATCATAACTACCACTATTATTATTATGGTTTCTCTTTTATACATTTACGTTTCTTAATACATTAATTTTATTATTTATCCGTTCATACTTTTATTTTCAAACTTTGAATTTCTTTTTTTTATATTTTTATTTTGTATCATATTTTGTTTCATATAACATTTATTTATATTTACACCATTATTATTACTTTATCATTTTTTTATTATAAGTTTCTTTACCTACTCGTATGTTTATTTGCTTACCCCCGGTTTAAAATCAAACTTACACCATAATTTACTTTATTATTTCCTTTATCGTCGTATTTTCATTTTTATTTCGTTCTGTTCTCATTATCATTATTTCATCATGTTCATTCGTTTGTTCATATATATCTTAACATATCTATATCATTCGTCATTATTATTTTTGTTTATATCATTACCTATACTATTATGTATGTTAATGCTGCGCTTTGTTTCTGATTTCACCATGCGACTATGATTACATTATTTTTTCACTCAACGCATATGATCATGTTTCCTAAAACTAAACAAGTTTCGTATTTAGACAATCCGAGAAAATCGTGCCCTAACTTACTGGGTTTCGATTTTTCTCGTTTAACCTAAATAACGGAATACTCTTTTAAATCGCTACACTAGTTTTAAAAAAAAAAATATTTATCCTCGAAGATGCGAAGTGTTGTGCCCTAACTTACTGGGTATAACATCTCGACACCTCAAAATAAGAGTCTTACAAATAAAAGGCAATATTCGGAGTTTGAAAATTCGAGGAAACGTGCCCTAACTTACTGGGTTTCAATTTCCTTCGTTCATTCTAACTAACCGAATATCCTTTTAAAAGAAATTAAAAATACATTGATTTTAAATAAAGGGCTAGCCCAGTCTCAAAGTGCGAGATATTGTGTCCTAACTTACTGGATGTGGTATTTCATTATTGCGAGACGGGAAAGTCTTTAACATTTGAACTTTTTACAAAGAAAAGGATCGTATTTCAAAGTATTTTTAAGTTTTCAAATTTTCGACATTAGGACACTAATTAATCAACTAGGTACCAATTTTTGGGCGTATCGAGGGTGCTAACCCTTCCTCGTGCGTAACCGACTCTCGAACTCATTTGTTTTTCAGTAGACCAAAATTATCGTTTTAGTAAATTTTAGCTTTTATTAAAATGATTAATCAAAGGTGACCCGATCACACCTCATCAAAAAAAAGATTGGTGGCGACTCCCCGTTTTTTTCGTTTTCATTTTCAAGATCCAAGTCGACTAACCGTTTCACAAAAAAAATGGTTACGACAGTATTATTTATGGTAATAAATTTGATCAAATTTAGCACATGCGTGTCTAAGTTAAGGAGTCCTATCAAATTATGGTTTTCGACTAAATGATTTTCTCCATTATTCTTGAACTCTCGATTGCTAAGAAAATAGACTCTTATCTAAAACTAAACATAGAATGAAAACCATAACTTTCCAATAGAAAAGATTCGCATTCTGTACGTGAAACCAAAACTAAAATTTGTATCTCAAATACTCATGAAAAATAGAATTTATTTGAGGCTAAATAAATTTTCTCTAAATTTCGACAAAAAATCTACGTATCACTTATATATATTTTTTGCTACCCCATAGTACTTATATACAGGGAAAAAACATAATAGTTTTACTAGAACAAATGAGAAGAGAAGGAAAAATAATATCTTAATAGAAAATCCAGAGTTCATCTAGGACTCAATATGTTGGACAACACACGCATTGAGATTCTCCAAGTATGTGCCCACCCCTTAATGGTATTAGCCTCATTGGGCCTTTCATACATTAGGCGCAATTATATATGTTCATATAATTATTCAGCCTAACAATCGGTTTTTATTAACAAAATATTATTTATTTATTTATTTTAAATTAATTCAATTAAATTATTTTTCCAAAACAATTATAAATCCACCAAAGCCATTATGACTTTATCACATTAGAATTTATGAATAAATAAATTTAATTGTCCTATTCAATAAAACTACGATGACTAATTAATTTAATTTTCACTTTGGACTCAATATTTAATTACAAACATTTAAATAATAATCCAAAGAAATTAAGTTAATTTTTAAGTTATCTCTTGTTCCTTTCGAGAAAATACATTTATTACAGATAATAATTCATGCAATATTTTTCTCATTCATCGTATCGATTCTAATTTGCAAAGCAAACAATGTTGTGTTGTGTAACAACCCGTTTTAGGCTCAAGTTAGAACGGTGGTTTCGAGACCACGATCTGAAGTAGGAATCTATAGTATGATTGAATGATTTTGTGAAAATTTCGTTAAGAAATTTTATCGATAGGGTGTCCAATTTGACTAATAGGACTAAATTGCAATAGGTGCAAAATGTGTGTTCTAGAAGCTAGAGGTGTCTAATTGAAATGAAATTTTAAGTTGGAGTCCTTAAATGATAATTATACCATTATATTGGACAAAAATGGATATGGTTAGGTGAAATTTCAAAGTTTGACATTAAGGGCATTTTGGTCATTTGGTAAATAAAGACAAATATAAAAAGATGTCATCTTCCCCAATTTATTCCCCCATAGCCGAATTTCTCAAGAGAAGACATATCTAGGGTTTGGCCACTTTCAAGCTCGATTGTAAGTCCACTCTTGTCCCGTTTTTAATGATTTTTATATTTTTTAGATCGGTGTAACCTAATCTTGCTATTTCAATGACTAATTTGAAAGAAAATTAAAGTCTAAAATTTTACCCATGTAGAATATTTTTTTATTTTGATGTCTAATGGTAGAAAATGTATGTTTGATGTTAGGTAAACAACATTTACCAAGTGATTTTTTATGAAAGTATCAAATAGGGACCTCTTTGTAAAAGTTATAAAATGTGTGTAAAAATGTGAATAAATGAAAAATGTGGGCTGTTATGAGTACTATTAATATTTGGCTAGGTTTGGGTAATGAAGAAATCGGATGAAAATAATTTTACGAGCCTAGGGACTAAAATGTAAAAAGTTGAAAAGTTAGGGGCAAAAATATAATTTTTGTCATAAGGTGTTGTTAGGATTAAATTGAATAATGTGATGATTGAATGAGTTAAATTTGATATTATAGATCAAGAAAGAAGAGGTTTTGACTTAGACCGGGGAAAGAACAAAGTCGTGGACTAAATCGAACTATTAGTCATTTTGTATCGAGGTAAGTTTGTATGTTAAAAATAAGCTTTAATATGATTGTATTTTATTGCGTTAATATTGCATGAATTGTATGTTTGATAAATGTGGATGAGCTTAATCCTATGAATGAGTCCAAATACAAATCGACAAGCAAGAAATCTCGTTTGAACCTTAAGAATAGGGTAGGATACAAGTGACATGTCACTTGGGTCATTATGTGTTATGTGATTATGTGATTCGAGTGCTGGTCTTATACATCCTACCGGTGGCTAAATATACTGGCATATGTTGAGGATACTTGATAGCTTGTGTGAGTAGCACCGCGTAGCTACGTCTTGACTGACAGCTTGTGTGAGCAGGCCCGTTGATAGCTCGAGAGTGAGCAACTATGTGATATGAGATTAAGGTAGCATTGGGTGCATATGTGGCACTTAGTGTGCAAGAATCTCGAGTATCCAACATTATTATTCCGAGTAGTTCACGGGTATATCAAAGATGAGATTATGTGTAAATTCCTTTCGAGACGGTACAGGTATGTACTTGAAGCTCATATTTATTAAATGCTTGAAATAATGAATATGAGGTAAGTTTTGTGATGGAATGAGTTATGGTTATAAGACCATGGTAAATGTATATTTAATTATGTTATATTATTTGAATGTTATATGCATGGTAAAGTTGCTTATTTCTTGCATACGAGCTTATTAAGCTATATAGCTTACTCCATTTATTTTCCATGTTTTATAGTGTCGCCAAGCTAGCTCGGATCAGAGATCATCAGAGATTCGAATCACACTATCAAACTTTCATTTAGGGTATTAATGATCTTAGTATTTGAAAGTATGGTATGTATAGGGACTTGGTTATTTTGTTATATGTGTCATTTGATTTGGCCAAATGTATTGGCTTGTAATTGTCAAGGGCTTGTTTTGATATTTGGCCATGTAAATTGGTTTATTTTGGTTAACGTGGTTGTAAGCCTAAGTATATTCATATATGTGTCAATGTCTTTCTTGATACAGTCATGGTATGCTTTGTGATTAATAGAAATGTGATGTAAGGTTTGAATGTGAAATGTTTGGTAATGTGATCTATTGATGAGATGACGAATTTGTGCACAAATAGGTATCTTGAAAATAGTTAATTGAGGCTTGATGAATGTGAAATTTGCATGATTGAATTAGGGCATAATAAATGTTGTGAGTAGGATATATGTTGATAATGTTTTGGTATGTGTTGGTCATAATTGTGGATGTTTTGGTTGCCTAAGTATGCCAAGAATTGTGCTATTGAATTGGTGTAAGTGTAGGTGTAAATGAGGGTGGCAAATGGCTTGATAAATAGCCTTTATTTTGTCCACAAGGGTAGACACATGGGTGTGTGTCTAGGCCATGTGTGACACACGGTCTGCCCTATGGGCATGTGTTTTGGCCGTGTGTCCCCTGCACCTAAATTTTTGAGACACAGAATGGTCAGAATTGAGCACACGGGCAGAGACACGGTGTAATATGCCGAATTAGGGCCTAATCAGAATAGTGGTTTCGGAACCACAAATTTGAGATAGAAATAATTATTTTATAATTATTTTGAGGTGTATGATATGATTGCATGATTGTGTAAAAATTTCGTGAAGAAATTCTATGCATAAAGTGCTTAATTTGAAATTAGGGATTAAATTGAATAAGTTGTAAAACTTGCATTCTAGAAGCTTTTAGTATGAAATTGCTTTAGAATATTAATTAGGAGGTCTTAAATATCAATTTAACCAATTTCTAAAATTTTGGACAAAAATGAGCTTGTACATGGAAAATTACAAAGAAAGGCATTAAGGGCATTTTTGTCATTTGGTAAATATAGTCATTAAAAAGGGAAAAATAACACAAAAATGGACTCATCTTCTCTATAAGGGCTGCTGAATTTTGCTTGTCACCATAGCTAGGGTTTTCAACATTTTCAAGCCTTGGTTGTAAGTGATTTCCATGCCCTTTTTAATGCTCTTTTTGATTTTAAAATTTAGAAAGCATGTTCTATCATTTTTTAGCAATATTTTGAGCTAGGATGTATGTATGAAAATTTACCCATGTGTGACATAATTTTATTTTGATGAATAATGAAGGAATATGATGGGTTGATGTGTGTTTAACAACTTTTACCTAGTAGTTTTATGTGAAAACACCTAAAAAGGGACTTAATTGTAAAAAAGGTAAAATTGATGGTAAAAATCTGATTTTTTTAGTGTGAAATATGGGCTGTTATGGACACTAGGAAATTCGGCTATGCTTAGATGTCATGGGAAATGCATGTAACTCATTGTACAAACTTAAGGACTCAATTGTAAATAATTGAAAAGCTAGGGGTAAAATGGTAATTTTTATCCAAGCCCGTATTAGGGGCTGTTTCGATGAATGTATATGTTGAATAAATTAATTTGGCATTTTAGATCAAGAGAAACGAGATTCGAGTCGTGATCGGGGAAAAAATAAAGTTTACGAGGAATAGGCTCGATTTTTAACATTTTGTACCGAGGTAAGTTCATGTGTAAATGTGGTAACATAATTGTCATTTTAAGTAATTTAATTTAATTTATATGATATGATGATTATTATCATGAAATATTATGCTTTGTGAATTATTATTTAGTAATATGCAAATCATGTGAGCTACTTGATAAATATGAAATGCTACCAAGTATCGGTTCCGACATTCCGTGGAAGACAGCAAAGATGTATGATCGAGGAAAATCCCGTTTGAACCTTGGGAATAGATTAGGATACAAATGACATATCACTAGGATAGTTGAGTTCCGAACTCGTTGAGTTGAGTCCAAGTTCGTGAGATGTAACTAGGCATCTGAGCTCGTTGAGTTGAGTTCGAGTTCACTTATGGATGCGAACGCCCAAACTCGTTGAGTTGAGTCCGAGTTCGCTTATGGGCGGGTTACATGGTAGCTTGGCTACATAAATTTCGCTGGCTGTTGAGTTTGTCTAGCTGCGGGTATGGCACTTATGTGCATGCAATTCGTGTATCCGAATTATTCTCCGATGTGTTCAACGGGTGAATCTTAAGTGAATAAGGAGAATACCTAAGACGAAGGTGACATGTTGGTAAGTGTGGTGAATGAGAAAATTGGACAGGTATGTGCTTAAACCCTCGGGTTGAGAACTTGGTATGATGAAATCGTGGTAAGATAGTAAATACAAATGTAACATGAATGTCTTGGTGATATTTATGCAAATGATGTTTTATGTTGGATTGCATGATTATGTTACTTGCTATTTGCATGTGAACTTACTAAGCATTTGTGCTTACTCCCTCCTTTTCATTCTTTGTAGTTTTGACAAGCCAGCTCGAAAATCAGGAATGGTCGGAGGCTCATTCACACTATCCGTGGACCATTTTGGTATAGTGGCATGTATATTTTGAGAATGGAATGTATAGCATTATAATCATTTTGTGTATATGATCTTATGATATGGCTATTGAGTGGTAAAGAAATGCTTGGTAATGATTAGCCATTGGAATGGCTAATCAAGATCACATTTGGTGTTATGTATGTTTAATGTGCTATCTAATCCATGGAAATTCATAAAAATGTGAAATTTGCTATAAAACAGTATCATACAGCACCAATGACGTGAGTTTGAAAAATCACTAAAAATATTAGAGACAGAATTAATAGTGAATAAATATGAAATTGAAGCTTGTTGAGCCTATTTTCATATGGAAGAAATAAAACAGGTAAATGAGTTGTATTTTATTAGATATTTGAGTTTTGGTGGAACAGGGTCAGAACGATTTTTGAATCCCCTGTTCTGAATTTAGAAATTCACCAAAAATTTTACAAAAATAATTAGGAGCTATACTTTATATTTACAGATTCCTTATTGAGTCTACTTTTAAGAAAAACAAACGGCATAGTCATCTAAATTCTGTACAGAGAAAAAAGTGATTCATAGTGAACAGAGGTCAAAGTAGTCGAACACTGAAACAGGGGAAACTTTAACTAATAAACTGTACTAATTGGCCCGACCAAAAATTCTAGGAAAAATTTAGTAAATATATTTATGAGTATAGTTTCAGGGAAAATTTACGGATTTAAATTTCAATTTTTGTAACTCGAGATATGATTTTTTTAGCGACTGTGACGCAGATGAGCAGTTTATTACGAAAGGTAAAATAAATTGTTTGAAATTGTTTAAGTGATAAATTAAGTCTGTTAACGCCTCAAGCTCGACTCCGGCGACGGTCTCGGGTAAGGAGGTGTTACTTTTAGTGTAGCGCCTGCTCCCGCGCAAGGGTCAGCGCCGGCTGATTCTCGACTGACTTCGAGTAATCAAGAGAGTGAGGCTAACAAGCCTTTTATCAAATGATGAATGATTGGTTTACTTAATATATTTGGACTAATCCGGCTGTACAACAACCTCCACCCCCGACTAATCCTCCTCCGATGCCTGTTATACCTCAAGTGAGTTACCCGTTGAGATTACAAAAGCCGCCTGTTGATAAAATTAGAAAACATGGAGCCGAAGAGTTCAAAGCTACTGATGATGATGCTGAGCGGGTTGAGTTTTGGCTTGATAATACTATCCGTGTGTTTGATGAGCTGTCCTGTACCCCAGATGAGTGTTTGAAATGTGCCATATCTTTACTCCGAGATACAACATATCACTGGTGGAATACCCTAGTATCAGGGGTTCTGAGAGAGGTAACCTGGGAATTCTTCCAGACTGAGTTCCGTAAGAAATATACTAGCCTTGAATGAAGACCGTCTTTGGGCTAACGTTCTCCGTTCAAAACACAAATTGAATGGAGTTTTTACCTAACAACTTAGTGACTAAGGGCTGCTTTCACGTTTGGAAAGGGATTAACCAAGCATGGGACACTGTTAGAAATAAAATTGTATGGCATATTAGCAATGGTTGAACAACAAGTTTTTGGATGATTGTGGAATCCGTGATTATGGCCCCTTGATTCCAAGTGATTTGTCTTTTAATACAAATTTAAGGGTCTTCACCCCAATAGCATCAATGATTAATTTTGGAGAGTGGGACTGGAATAAAAGAAGGGCTGATCTACCCCCAAACAATGATGAAAGAAATAGCAGCCATTATGCTTCTTGTTGAATCTGATGCTAATGATACTCTTGGGTGGCGGTGGGATGAGAAAGGGATTTCTTCGTTGAAATTAGCGTACAAATCGAGATGACACCCTAAGCTGGATTTTGGTCCAAGATGAGGAGGATATGGAACTTCAAAGGGCCACAAAAGACAAGAGTTTTCCTTTGGTCAATTTTGTAATAAACCCCTTACAAATGGAGAGAGGTAGGAAACATTTAACAAATGATCTTCAGTGTTCCTTCTGTGGAAAAGGCAGAGAAGATGATGATAATGTGCTATGATCGTGTTGGTATGCCTTTAGTGTATAAACCAGCATTTTATCTCCACTAAATGAAGCATACCTTTTGGTTTTCCAGAAAATTATTTATTTCATTGTTGAGATATGATTACAAGTTCAAAGCATGCATTTTGAATCTAAACTACTACTGACTTAGCTCAAAATTGTTAATTAAGCCTAAAATAAGCATACCTTTTAGTCTTCTAGAAAAGTATTTATTTCGTAGTTGAGATTTAATTACAAGTCAAAGCATGCACTTTGAATCTAAAATACTACACGTTTAACTCAAAATACTATTGGTGGTGGACTTGGTTAAAGCGGACAAGAATACCAATGATTTCATTTATTCATGTATATAAAAGAAGACGTCTCTAAAACGATTAACCAAATCCACGTATTCCTATTTGTTTACCCTCGTTTCTATCATATTTTGGTCTTTTCCTCATGTCGGTCACATTCCTATTATATTATTGAGGTATTTTCTATCATGACTCTTGTGTTCAAAACAATCACATGTTAAAAGGTAGCGTATATATAAATATATACATACATATACATATATACATGTTGACCCAACTTTTAGGGTATTTTTATTTTGGTCACATATATTGAAATTTTTACAATTTGGTCATCCCATGTTTAGGGTGCTTTCATTTTCGTCACCCAAGCGTTAAATCTCTGACGGCGATTAACTATACACGTCACATCATGTTTATACTTTCATTTTGGTCCCTCAACTTTTCGGTTGTTTTCATTTTGGTCACCAAAATTATATATTTTTAAGTATTGATTAGAGTAAAAAAAATCAAGGATTAAAGTAAAAAGGCGATAGATACTAAAACAATACACAAAAATTATCAAATTGTACTTTTTTATCCTATTGCCGAAATTCTATTTTTTTTAATATTGAATTTTTATATTTCAAAACATCAAAATATATTTAATAAAATTTAAAAAGTCCTCAATTTTTTTTAAAAAAAATAAATAAGTTCTTTCTTTTTTTTTATTGAGCACTTGAAATTTCAAAAAGACCCTCAAATTTCTTCAAAGAAAAGCAATTAAGCCCCTGCTGTTATTAAAACTTAGAAAAAAATAATAAAAAAATTTAGAAAAATTATTAAATTTTAATAAAATATAAAATATATATAATTTTTAATAATTTTTTTATAAAAATAGTAAAAAAATAAAAAATTGTAAAATTTTATAAAAAAATCATAAAAAATTAATGACCCCTATTTTTTTCAATTAAAGTCATTACATGTCGCAAACACAGCGTGACATGTGGTGAAAAATGATAAAAAAAATAAAAATCAATAAAAGGTATAGAAAAAATATAAAATGCTTCTTTTGGTACGATAATTTTTATTTATTTTTTTACGAAATTTATATTTCTTTACATTTTGTGTAATTTTCTTATGACTTTATAAAATTTTATAATTTTTTTATATTTCTATATATTTTATAATTTTTTTACGATTTTTATAAAATTTCACAATTTTTTATATATTTTTATGATTTTTATAATTTTTTTTCTAATTTTTAATAAAAACAGTGGCTTAATTGCTTTTTTTGAAAAAGTTTGAGGGTCTTTTTGATGCATTTTGAAAGTTCAAGTAACCAAATGAGTTAAAAAAAAAGGGTTTAATTGCCTTTTTTTTTTTTGAAGATTTAAGGACTTTTTTGATGTATTTTGAAAGTTTAAGTACTCAAATAAGTATAAAAAAAGGGTTATTTGTTTTTTCCTTTTTTGAAAAAAATTGAGGGCTTTTTGCACCCTTAACCTAACAAAAAATGAAAATGATTTTCTTTTCTTTTTATTTAATGAGAATTAAAATTTTATTATTATGAATGTCCAAATATTACCTTGAAATTTTCATATATTTACATCAGGTAAAATTTTAAAAAAATTACATATAAAATTTATCATTTTCATGTTTATAGTATTTTTATATTATTTTATTATTTTTTTGTTGTGGTTATGCTGTATGGTAATTTCCCTATAATAGGTATCGTTTAATATCATGATCTATTTTTTTTTTAAATGTTTCTTTTTATGTTATACTTATGTTGTGCCTTAATTCATAAATGTTTATTATAATGATTGAATTTTAAAATGTTGTGCATGCTTTTAGTTTTTTAAATGATGCGTTTAATGATTTAAAGATTGGTTTGGTTTGTCCTGATACTTTATCTATTACGTAACTATTACATTAATTTTATGAAATCTCTTCAATCTGATTTAGACATTAAATTCGAATTCAGAAGATTATATTAGCCACCGAAATAGCTCGGTAAACTATTAGAGTTTATAAAACCGCCATTTTAAAACATTTGATTATTTTTAGAAGAAAACTTAGTCTATTTTTTAGAAAAACTCATGGGTTAACAAAAACCGATTAGGTTTAACATTTTTCTTATAACAGTGTTTACCTTTTGAAAACTTAGTAAATTTCTAATTTATTTATTATCCAAAATTTAATTATCACTTAGCAACGGAATAGTGATAATTAACTTAGTTTAAATAAAAACTATATTTCATGCATCAATAATTAAAATTCATATCTCAACATTTAAAAAAAAAAAACAAATTAAATGTTATGCATGTTATATAAAACCCAAAATCTAAGTTTCATGCCATAGTTTAATAATAAAACAATATAGTCTCTAAATAACAGAGAATGTGAATAATAAACCTAATATACTTTAATTAATAAAAAAATTGTTCCAAGTTGAGACCCTCCAAATGCTATGTCCACACCCTAACCTGGTGGGTTATCTATAAAGATAGAAATAAATGGGGAGTGAGCTATGAAACTCAATATGAGTTCAATCACCAAAAACTCAATTCAAACAATTGATAAAACATACTAAATAACAATGCATAGAATGGTCACCATCAATTATCAATTTAAAGTATCGGTTTTATGAATCAACTATCAATATAATATTTTAGAGTTCACAGTTTATGTATGCACGTGTTTGTGTGTGACAATGCAATTTCAATATATCAAAAAAAGATCATACCCAACTCCACTAGACATCATAATGAAATTTCCTCTAAACTCCAACTACCTACGCATCGGGTTGTGGTTTAACCATCAATAGTTTGTAGATAAACTGCAAATGGCTGTGGATACACAACAAGCAAATAGAATATGCTTATGGCTGTGGATACACAGTAAAAATCTTGCAAATAAAATCTATCTTTTGCTGTGAATACACGACAAAAATCTCACAAATAGAATCTGCCACTGGCTATGGATACACAACAAATTTACAGATAAACTGCCGATGGTTGTGGTTTGCACAGCAAATTTGTAGATAAATTGTCAATGCTTCCTCTATACATATTATCCAACCCTATGCAATGTAATATGATATGCTTATAACAGATCAATACAGTAACAATTAAAATGCTTATAACAAATCAATACGATAGAAATTAATATGCTTATGACAGATCAATGCAGTAGCAATTTGGTTGTGTGGTTCACGAACTAGCCTAGGTGGTAAAGAACACAAACCTTTCACTGGGGTTCTGATAGATGTTTCTCAAGCTTAATTCTGATCTGGTTCACCTAAATCCGATCATTCAAATGACATTTACGCACAAATTAATAGTTGGTTTCAAGATCTGACAAGATTAACAAAAGATTTGGCAAGAACCGTAAAATATTCAGTAATCAAATGTAAGGTTAGTGCCGATTAGTAATATTACGAAAATTCAAGATCTAAACATCGAAAAAGAGATGTACTTATCTATCCTTAACAAAGGTAGGAATGCTATTGATGGGCATTACAAAAAAAGAACGATTGAATGGAGGATGATTTAATTCGATAAAGCAAAATAATTGTACAAGCCCAATTTGTAGGCCCAACTAACCCAACTAAAGCCCAACCTAAAACAGGCCCAAATAACCCCCAAGACCCAATCAAGACCCAATGCCTAACCCTAGCCCACTTAGCCCACTACCCAAAATCAGAAAAATAATAAACAAACCCTAGGTGCACCGCACGTAGGGACCTTTGACCAGCCAACGCCTGCAGTACCGCCATTGTCACATCCACCGCCCGTGTACCTGCAAGAAGAACAGAGTGATTAATTGAGAAGCAAGTTGTAAAGAAACTTGGCTAGAAAAAGCCAAGTAAAGATTGATTTTTCTCTCTCGGCAACTCTTAATATATACAAAGCAAGCATTCGATCTACTTTAAGATAGCAACTCTAGCGATATCAAAGTAAAAAATAGAATCGAATCAAACCCTAAAAATCCCAGAAGTCGAAATAGAAGGCTAAGGTGACCTTTTTTCCTTTTTCTTCATTTCTATTCTATGGCCGAATATGCTATATGTTTACATATACATTGTTACAGGCTAATTTTGGGCCATTTTTGCAAAACCCAATTACCTAAAATTAAACTCAATACCCCCTAAACCCGAATGGCCCTTTACAATACTCGGAGCCCAATATCCCTAACCCACTAAACCCACTAACCCACAAAATACCAACCCATTACACCTTAAATAGATCCCTTAACCCATTTTACAACCCAAAACCCAAAAGCCCAAAACCTCAAATTCTGACTTAGGGTTTCAGCTTCTGAAACCCTAACCCACTCAGCGTCGCAACGTCCCATCGCCACCAGCTCTGCTCCACCGACTCCCCTGACATCGGCCACCAACCAGTCATGTCCCCCACCGTCCGTGCCCATTCCCTGCACACAGTAGAAAGAAAGGACAGAAACTAATAGAAAATGACGTTGTAAAGGCTATAAAAGCCAATTTAAATTTCTGTAAAAAGGTCGGATATTTTTCAATAGGAAAAAAAAAGATAGAAACTATCAACTTTTCAATACCATAGCAGATCCAATATCGACAAGCAGGGATTGAATACAAAAATCGGAGATTCTAAACAACGATAACCAGATTCAAACATAAGGTAATTTCATTTAAACAAAAATCAAATCTTTCTTCTTTTTTATTACCTAAATAAATAATATATATTATATTATAAAAGCAAAAAAAAATAAAAAATTTACCTTTTCCGGCCAACCGTGCACGGTGGCCGGCGCCGGCGCCGGCGACGGTGGTCCGGTGATCGGCCGGTGACCGACCCCCTGGCCGGAGTCCCTCCCTTCTCCCTCCTCTCTCTTTCCCTCTCTTCTTCTCTCTCTTTTTTTTTTCTTCTCCCTTCACAAATGTTTTTTTTTTTCTGATTTTAGGCGTTATATAGCCCTCCAAAACGACGTCGTTTTGGAGGCTTCTCTTTAACCCCAAAACGACGTCGTTTTGGCCATAACCGACCCGTCCGACCCGACCTGCTACAGGATCCATGTGTTTTTAACTCAATGGGCTATTTGCGCAATCGGTCCTTCCGTATTTTTGGTGTTTTAAATCAGGTTTATATTTATTTATAATTTGGCCCTGAAATTTATCCCGCTTTACAATCTAGTCACGTTTAATGCGTTGCGTTTTAAAGACATGGGAAAATTTCCCTTTTGACCCCCCACAATTTTATGCGCGTTCTAATAAGTCCTTTCCTCCTTATTTTCTTTTAAATTGGCCCCAAAATTTAGTTTTTTAATTCAATTTCATCCTCTTTTTTTTACCTTTCTTCGTTATTCTACTTTAATTTATTATTATTATTATTATTATTATTATTATTATTATTATTATCACTATTATTATTATGTATTAGTGTATGTTTATGTACATATCATGTATGTTTCTTTTCTTTTATTTTTATTATTTATCTATTTATTGATTGTTATTTATATATATAAATATATTTATATTATTTCATGTATATATATTATCTTTATCATTATTGTTAATCTTAGTATATGTCTTATTATATGTATATATCTTTAGTATATATATATAGGTATATATTCATGTAATATTGTGATAGGTTCATTTACATCATTATTTCCAACGTGTACATATTATGTAAATATTTTAATGTTGTATGATATATATATTTCATATATATTTGTGAAGTATTGTCAAGAGTTTTTTTTTATTATTATTTTTTTATATGTGTATATTATGTATATATTCTAACATTACATTATATATAGATTTTTATAGTATGCATATATTTCAAATATTATATATTAAGTATTTCTAACGTCATTATTATATATATGTTATTAATATCATACTTTTGTTGTTATGTATATTTTAATATTGTTAGATATATTTTGTAATATTGTATGCATATTTCTAATACCATCATATATTATAACATCATTATGTATGTACGTATCTATATAGCGTACGAATAGTCCTTTTTTATTATTATTTCTAATAAATATATATATAGGTTTATGTATATATCATACATGTTTCTTTATTTTTATTTTTATTTTTATTAGTTATATATATATTATTACCATTCTATGTGTATATTTTTCATATTATCTTTATTATTATTGTCCTTAATCTTAACATACGTTTTATATATATATATATGTCCTTCTAGTATATATATATAGGTATATACTTACATAATATTGTATTAGGTTTTATTCGCATTATGTATGTATCTCTCATATCATTAGTTGTATATATTCTTTTATATTTCCTTATGTACATATTATTATTATGAAGTGTATTTTGCATTTGTTCATGATTTGTCTTTATTTTTATTTTTTTTAAATATCATTATTGTTGCTTTTCTAATGCTCTAGTATTCCATGTTAACATTTTTCATTAATAATGTCATTTTTTGCATCTTTGATTTATTTTAAATTCTTACTTTATAAATATTTTCTTATTTTTATGTTTTAATTAATAATCAAGGCAATATACCGATTCAACGTTAAGCCATCGAATCTCATCGCTATGTTGGATGGAATTTGATAGCTCGTGTTAATACGGTATACCCTTCTTGAAAAAAAATGAAAAAATTAAAATTTCTCGTCTTTTCAATCAGATCACGATTAAATCTTATATTGAACTCGTATTTTTGAAAATCAAGACAACACATGTTTATAAGATACCAATTTTAGGCGTCGCAAGGGTGCTAATACCTTCCTCGCACGTAACCGACTTCCGAAACCTAATTTTTCTCTGGATTTTCACGTAGACTTAAACTCAGCCTTCTGATGTTTAAAAAAGGAGATCTAATAGGTGTCCAATCACACCTAGTAAAAAGGATCGGTGGCGACTCCCTTATCATTTAAAAATCAAACTTCAATTTCCAAATTTTCAATAAATCGCCACAATCAGCGACCCCAAACCAAAATTTTTACGTCGCTACAGCTGGCGACTCCACTGGGACCCTTTTTGAGTCGTGTCTAGAAGTAAACTCGTGTTGTCAAAATTTTCAAAGTTCCTTGTTCAAATTAACATTTAGTCGTGATCCTCAAATTTTTGTGCATTTGCATCGTGTTGTATATATTCTTCTAACTTATTCATCTGTTTGTTTTTCAACTTTAAATTTCTATGGTTTTAGTTTTGGTTTAATTTTTAAATAAAACGAAAAGGTTTGTAAGTTTCTCCCCACACACCGTGCACTTGCATTTTCGTATAACATGAGCTCTCTACCTGGGCTCCGTCTGTTTAAGTGAAAGTAAAACGCTACGCCTTTGTGAGTTAACTCGTCCCTCCGCACAGGCTAGTAAATACTTTCGGGTTGCATATGACTTATGCTTTCGTGAGTTAACTTGTCCCTCTGCATAGGCATAAGTAAATGTAATCCCTCGAATTGAACTCGTGAGCCTGTGATGACCGAGGTTTCATACTAATCTTAGCAGATGATAGTACGGGCAATTCAAGTACCTATCTAGAACCAAAACCGCATATAATAAACCATACGAGCCACCTAACTAGAGCCATGCCGAACCTCTATCCGTTTAGTAGTCACCAAAATAAGTGTACGGGAGAAACGCCTCTTACCTTTTGCATTTTTTACTTTCTATACAAGGGAATTGGGTCTGTTTAATAAACTAGATCGGGTAGTTTGTTTTGTTGAATTCTCATGTTTTTCTGCCTGTATTTAATTACTAATCAAGGTTGTTTGTCTTTGCCTTATTGTTTCTCATCATGCATTATAGGCATCATATTAGAAAGGTGTTGACTAAAGATCGGTTGCCAAAAAATGGGTTTCTAATGGAAGAGTCAATTATACAAACAACCGAGAAAAATACCGTGGTTCGGGACTGGTCTCTAAAAACTCAAAAGGAAAAAGGGGATAGTCTAGTGGAGGGATGTATTACCAATCTGCCCGAGCACGTAACTGTGAATGTTCGCCAAAACAACCTTGAAGACTTGGTTCGGATTTGGAATCAGTGGGACTCGGACACTAGGGGTATCTTCGCTGAAAGGTACGGAGATATAGCCCACTTGATCACTATCAACATAGACGAGCGTTTGATTCAAGCCATGATCAGATTTGGGGATTCGGCCTACCAATGTTTTACTTTCAATCAGGAAGACATAACCCCGACTATAGAAGAGTACGCTGCTTTGCTTCGTGTCGACAATGTGCAACCCTATAAGATATATGTGAAAGAAACTAAACCAATAACCTTTAAGAAAAAATTAGTGAGATTGACAGACATACTGAAACGTGGGCCGAGAAACAGATAAAGAAGAAGAGTGAAACTATTTGCATTCTGTGGTCTTCCCTACGAGAGTTGGTTCTGAACCATCCCGACACGCTGAAAAGGGTAAATTTATTTACTTTGGCTATTTACAGTTTGATCATTTTCTCGAAAGTTCTCGGACATCTTGAAGTTGCAGTAGTTGATTTCTTTGAAAGGTTAAAACAAGGAATCAACCCTGTCCTGACTATCCTAGTCGAGACCTTCAGATCCCTGAGTAGTTATCGAAGGAAAGGGGAAGGACGATTTATTGGATGTGCGCAGTTGCTCAATGTTTAGATTTTGAGCCACTTCTGGAAAGTAGAGCGCACTCTGTTCCATATGTTTTCAAAAACATTTGCCCCGTTAGAAGCTTACCTCAAGAAAGAATGGCCAAAGGAAGTCACTGAGCAACATTGGGTCTCAGTTTTTCAGAACCTTCGCGCCGAGGATATAACGTGGAAAGCACCGTGGATACGCCCTTCGGTTTTGCTATACAAGGTTGGAGATCAAGACTGGGTGCCACTACTCAGATTATGGGGAGGAGTTGGATATGCCCCACTATTAGTCCAAAGGTAATTTTCTTCACGACAATTCATACCTGCCACCGGAGGATTAGCGCAGTCCAAGTTTGCTTTTGCGGGTGAGGGGTATATGAAGAGGGTCTGAGACACTGCAAAATCTTGGAAGAAAATTCATTTGATGGAATTGGCCCTATATGCTGATACCCTAACCCAAGATTACGATATATGGAGGAAGCAACGGGTAAATAGTCAGCAAATCTCGTCAACAAATTACACCGTCCAGAATTCTTTCTCGGAGGAGATGCCGTCTGAGCTAAAAATGGTAAGACAAGAATTTGAACGAGAAAAGGCCAAGATGTCTCGGGACCTTAGTGCCCTTCAAGAAGGAAACTACCAATTGAAGATCGACGTTCAGATTGAAAGATCCAGAACTGAGAAAGTGCAAAAAGAGTCTAAAGTCGTAAGAAATGACTTAAGAGATCTTCATCTGGAAAATAAGAAGTTAAGAGGCACAATAAAGAACAGTGGGCTGGGTAAGTCGTCGGCAGAATGGAAAGAAGAAATAAGCAATATCAAAGGCGGAATGGAATTTTGGAAAGGAAAAGCGAAGAAAGAGGAGAAAAAGGCTGCGAGGGCTATGATAGAACTAAGGAGAAAGAACGCCAAATATGAAACTGTATCTGCCAAACTTACGATTAGTCGATCCGAATGTCGAGAGTTAAAAGAGAGAATACGAGAGTTAGAAGATATGCTGCAAGATCATCAACAACGGCTAGATACTCTCTTGAAGGCTTTGGAAAAAAAGAATAGTCAATATGATAGAGACGTTCGTGCCTATGAAGAGGGCCTCCAAGAAAAAGAAATGCAAAAGATTCGTGGGGTAGCCATGCACGTGGTACAACTATTAGATGAAGCAGAGAATCTCAGTTGCCAATTCCTGCCAAGCCAACGATCGAGCATATCGAAATTCTTAGAGCGAGTAAAGAAATATGGCGATATAGCTAGGAAGTTTGTGTAATAGCTGAATCAAAAATGGCAAAATGTTTTGTAATGAACTCTTTTGATGAATGAAATGCCTAAATAGGGGCTATCTTGAAATCAACACCAATTTCTTGCATTTCTTTCATGACTAACATTGATTTGACATTTATGCATTCATTCATGCATTCATCCATCCATTACATATCTCATACTCGTTCGCTAAGGCTAGAATCATATAATTCGCAGTTGCAATACTTCAAATCTGGAACCACGCCATTCGTATAAAACGCGCCGACAAGCTAGAGTAATGGAGGCTGAATTCAATGAAAGGATGGAAAGGATGGAAAGGATGGAAAGAATACAAAGGGAATTACAAGAACAGTTGGCCAAGTCGTAGCAAGAAACAAGAGACTTAATGGTGAGATCTCTAGAAGAATCGCTTGAACAGAAAGATCAAATGGCTAAGATGATGGAAATGATGTCGGCTCTGGTAAAAGGAAAAGGACCTATAAACCCTGACGTTGGGGAACCACAATCAAGGGTTAACCTCGATCAGGATCCGCCTCATCCTCCAGGATTTACTCCTCCGCATGCCCATGCAACACAAAGAGGATACACTCAATGGGAACCTACAGGCCCGGAGCAACGACCTGCACCACCTGTTAACTTGGGACAAGGAATGTTCGTGTCGAACCCAGGGCTAGTCCTGCTGATCCACTAGTTCCAGACTTAGACGACCTAGCAGAGATAGCTAGGTTGAAATTAGATAATATGACGCAAATGAGAAATATAGGAGCCTAGAGGAAAGGCTCAAGGCGATAGAAGGCACTGAAGCCTTCTCTGCACTAGGTGCTAAAGAACTCAGTTTGGTACCAGATTTAATTCTGCCTCCGAAGTTCAAGGTGCCTGATTTTGAAAAGTACGATGGGACAAGATGCCCAAAAGCGCATCTCATTATGTTTTGCCGGAAGATGACCGGCTATGTGAACGAGGATAAGCTACTCATACATTATTTTCAAGATAGTCTAGTAGGATCAGCTCTTCGGTGGTACAACCAGCTTAGTAGAGAAAAGATCCTATCCTGGAAGGACTTGGCATCAGCATTCTGTGAGTAGTACAAGCATGTGTCGGACATGGTGCCTGATCGAATGACTCTACAAATGATGGAAAAGAAACCAGTAGAAACCTTCAGACAATACGCTCAAAGGTAGAGAGATATCTCGGCCCAAGTGGAGCATCCACTAACTAAGACTGAGATAACGGTTCTTTTCATCAATACTCTGAGAGCACCATTCTATGACAAGCTGGTGGGAAGTGCTACGAAGGAATTTTCGGATATCGTAATATCCGGAGAACTTATTGAGAATGCCATCAAAAGTGGGAGGATGGAAAGTCAAGAAAGTTCAAAAAAGTCAGTACCTATAAAGAAGAAAGAACCAGAAGCCCATATGGTGGGAATGGGAAGCCGTTATACCCCTAATCCGTATCCAAACCAACCCCGACCTCGAAATTATCCTCCTCCGAATTTCTATTACCCTCCTCAAACCCCTTATTACCAAACACCACCTCCTTCCTACCCGGTTTATGCCACGAATAACCAAAGACCCGTTGCCACATTCCCACAAAGCGCTATACCCGTTCAAAGCCAACCCAGAAACGAACCAAGACTAGCAAGGCCCAATCCCGAGATATCGCAATTTACTCCTATTCCTGTGTCTTATGGGGAATTATATCCAAAACTTTTGGAGAAACAATTGATATCTCCTCATTATATGGCACCTCTGAAACCCCCGTACCCGAAGTGGTACAATCCTAATGCTAGTTGTGCATACCATGCCGGGAACCAGGGGCATTCTATAGAAAATTGTCTTGCCTTTAAAAGGAGAGTTCAAGGACTCATCGATGCGGGCATTTTGCGATTTGACGGTACTGGTAGTACGGCTGGGAATCTATTCCCAAATCACACTGAAGGGAATGTGAGCGTAGTGGGAGAGGAAGACAAACGGCAAAGTAGAAGATGGGTTTCTGAAATAAGAACACCTCTGCAGAAAATCTAGGAGGTACTAGTTGAAAAAGGGTTACTCTGTTATCTTAATGGAGTATTCAAAGGAAGAAATGCCAAAGGTCACAGTTTTTATGAATTCCATGGTATTGAAGGGCACGACATCCAGTCCTGCGAGGAGTTTAGGAGATTACTGCAAAGTATGATGGATAATAAGGAGATTGGAATTTTTTATAAAGGCGAAGATGCTGATAGAGGAGATATATGCGCCTCTGATAATCAATAGTCAGGTTTCCAGTATAGCACTGACCGACCGTTAATAATTTATTATGACACGAAGAAGGAACCGGTGAAACCAAAAGTGATAATCGAAGTACCATCTCCTTTCCCTTATAAGGATAATAAAACAGTACCATGGAAGTACGATGTTAACATCGTCACACCTGAATGTGAAAAGCCTGAAGCCACCACTGGAGATGTTGGGGAGGTAGGCCATTTTACCCGCAGTGGGCGTTGTTATTCTAAAGAGAGCGAGCCGACAAAGAAACGTAGTGACTTGAAACAAAAAGGAAAAGCACCGATGCATGTGACCGAAGATGAACATGAAACTGTGCCTGAACAAGAAGCCAAAAAGCCTGTGGACGAGGAGGAAACACAGGAATTCTTAAAATTTATCAAGCACAGTGAATACAATATGGTGGAACAATTGAATAAGCAGCCATCACGAATCTCAGTTTTATCTCTACTGTTAAATTCAGAGCCACGCCGGAACGCTTTGTTGAAGGTGTTAAATCAAGCTTATATAGCAAATAACATATCTGTTGAGAAGCTTTATAGATGGGTGAACAATCTAAACGCGGACAATTTCATCTCTTTTAGTGATGATGAGATACCGCCAAATGGTAGAGGCTCAGTGAAAGCATTGCATATTACGACTCGCTGCAAGGGCTACATAATACCAAACGTGCTCATCGACAATGGGTCAGCACTCAACATCATGCCTTTGGCCACGCTCTCTAGAATTTCGATGGATCTGTCCTATTTAAGGCCCTACCATTCCACGGTAAGGGTGTTCGATGGGACAAGGCGTGAAGTCATGGGAAAGATTGAGATCCCTTTGGAAGTGGGCCCTTATATATACGATGTTGAATTTCAAGTCATGGACATTACACCATCATACAATTGCCTCTTGGGAAGACCTTGGATCCATTCCACTGGAGCGGTCCCATCATCCCTCCATCAAAAGGTGAAATTTATCATGGACAGCTGTTTGGTCACTGTCGAGGGAGAAGAAGACATTGTAGCATCTATTTCTACCGATGCACCATACATTGAAGTAAGTAAAGATGCTATAGAATGTTCCTTTCGATCCTTTGAATTCGTCAATGCCACATTCATTGCTGAGGGAAACAGAATTCCTGTGCCAAAATTGTCAAGAAATACCAGGATGGGTATCAAGCTGACTGTAGGGAGAGGAGCCCGAGCGAGGAAAGGTTTGGGAAAATTTTAGCAAGGAATAGTTAGGGCTCTGAGGCTAGTGCATCATAAGGCTCGATACGGTTTAGGTTTCCAGCCAGACGCACGTCAAAGAAGAAAACAGTGGAAGAAAGAACAGGAAAGAAGGATCGCGAGAACCTTAGGCTGAGAACTAGAATGGGAGCTTATAGAATTCCCTCCTTTGTCAAGAACATTTATGTCTGCAGGAATGATATACCCGGGGTAGGATAATGCACAAAGTACAATGTTAATGATCGAAAAGGGTTTTCAGAACATTAGTATAAATGTCATTGACAAAGAAGTTAACGCAAGTAAAGATGTCTCAAGGATATGCCCTTGTCCCCCGGGTTTCATGTTGAACAATTAGACTGCCGAGGACCTTCTTATAGTTTATAAGTCTTCAGAGTAATGCTCAAACATTAACCCTCTATTGTGTCCTTAGATATAATAGAATTCTTTTGTAAGAGCTTGCATTTGCTCTTTATCATTCAAATGAATATCAATGAAAATGCATTTTATCACGATCTTTCGTATTATCACTAATTTCATAATCATTTTTTCATTTCATAGCCTATCCTTACATTTGCCTCATGCCATGCCATAACATTGTGCTTGTTGGTTCCAATACTTGGATGCCCCTCTATAGTTTCCTTTTTCATATAACTTTCAGGTGCTCAGATATCAATGGCATGAACAAACCAGTTACGAGTCCTGAAATCGATTTTGAGAAGGCTGTTCGTTTAGGAGAATTCAAAGCCGAAGAAAATGCTAAAGATTATGTCTTGTCTCCTGACCTACTAAGAATGGTGGAACAAGAGGATAAACAGATTTTGCCTCATCAAGAATCTGTTGAAACAATAAATTTGGGAATTGAAGAAAGAAAGCAAGAAGTGAAGATTGGGACCTCTATTTCAGGGGGCATCAGGCACAATTTGATTGCTTTGCTCCGCGAGTACAAAGATGTATTCGCATGGTCATATCAGGACATGCTAGGGTTGGATGAAGATGTAGTGGTCCATAAGCTCCTATTAAAGCCAGAATGTAAACCCATTAAGCAAAAGTTAAGACGGATGAGACCCAAAATGCTGTTAAAGATAAAAGAGGAAGTCAAGAAGCAATTTGATGCTGGCTTCCTACAAGCTTCCAAATATCCAGAATGGGTGGTTAACATAGTCCAGTACCAAAGAAAGATGGCAAAGTGCGAATGTGCGTGGATTACCGTGACCTGAACTGAGCAAGCCCTAAAGATAATTTTCCCTTACCACATATTGATACGTTGGTGGACAACACAACAAAACATTCATTGTTTTCTTTCATGGATGGATTCTCGAGGTATAATCAGATCAAGATGGCCCCTGAGGATATGGAGAAAACTACCTTCGTAACAATGTGGGGAACATTCTGCTACAAGGTGATGCCATTTGGGTTAAAAAATGCCGGGGCAACATATCAGAGGGCTATGGTGACGTTATTCCATGACATGATGCATAAAGAAATAGAGGTCTATGTCGACGATATGATTGCTAAACCCCGAAGGGAAGAAGAGCATGTAGTGAACCTCAAAAAGTTATTCGAAAGGCTGAGAAAGTTTCAGCTAAAGCTTAATCCAGCCAAATGTACGTTTGGGGCTACCTCGGGAAAGTTCCTAGGCTTTGTTGTCATTAAAAGAGGTATCGAAGTTGATCCAGATAAAATAAAAGCCATTCAAGAGTTACCACCTCCGCGCACTCAAAAGGAAGTCAGAGGATTTTTAGGGAGGTTAAATTACATCGCCAGATTCATCGCTCTACTTACCAACCAATACGACCCAATCTTTCGGCTTCTTCGAAAACATAACCCGAGAGAATGGGATGAGGAATGCCAGGTGGCCTTTGATAAGATAAAACAATATTTGTCTAGTCCTCCAGTGCTAGTACCACCAACTCCGGAAGACCATTGATATTGTATTTGACTGTGTTCGAAAATTCAATAGGTTGCATACTGGGGCAACACGACGAGTCAGGAAAGAAAGAAAATGCGATCTACTACCTCAGCAAAAAGTTCACTGAATATGAGGCAAAGTATTCGTCCATTGAAAAATACTGTTGCGCTCTAGTTTGGGTAGCTCGGAGACTCAGGCAATATATGTTGTATCATACGACATGGCTAATTTCAAAACTGGACCCAATAAAATACATGATGGAATCATCGGCACTCTCAGGAAGAATGGCACAATGGCAGGTCCTCCTATCGGAATACGACATTGCCTATGTAAGTCAAAAGTCGATAAAAGGAAGCGCAATAGCTGATTTCCTTGCGACTCGAACGACAGAGAAATATGAGCCATTGAGATTCGATTTCCCAGACGAAGACTTAATGTGCATCACAGAAAAGGAATCCGAGTCATCAAAAGAGAAGCCATGGAAGATGAGTTTTGATGGTGCATCGAATGCTTTGGGACATGAAATTGGAGCAATCCTAGTATCACCAGACGGGAATCATTATCCATTCACTGCAAGACTGAACTTCTTCTGTACCAATAACATAGCGGAATATGAGGCTTGTATCATGGGACTTCGTGCAGCTATTGAACGAAACATCAAAATCTTAGAGGTGTACGGGGACTCAGCCCTAGTGCTTTACCAAATCCGTGGAGATTGGGAAGTGAGGGATCCGAAATTGATTAAGTACAGTGATCTAGTGGCTGAATTGATCAAGGAATTCAAAGAAATAACTTTTCATTACTTCCCACGAGAAGAAAACCAATTGGCTGATGCCCTGGCCACTTTGGCTTCAATGTTCAAAGCAACTAGAGAAGCAGAAATAATGCCCCTCAAAATGAGCATATACGAGGTCCCTGCGCACTGTTGTAGCATTGAGAAAGAGGCAGACGGACAGCCTTGGTTCTATGATATCTTAGAATATATCAAAAATCAAAGGTATCCCAAACAAGCGAATGAAAACGATAAAAGAACAATCAGAAGAATGGCAGCTGGATTTATTCTTGATGGGGACATCCTATACAAAAGAGGAAAAGATCAAGTGCCCTTGAGATGCGTGGATGATGTTGAAGCCAGAAAACTACTTGAAGATGTCCATGAGGGAATTTGTGGGACGCAAGCCAATGGTTTCACTCTGGCCAGGAAGATCATGAGACTCGGTTATTACTGGCTAACAATGGAAAGTGGCTGCATTAGTTTTGCACGAAAATGCCACAAATGTCAAATTTATGGCAATAAGATTCATGCAGCCCCTTCGCCCCTTCATGTCATGACTTCTCCATGGCCCTTTTCTATGTGGGGCATCGATGTTATAGGGCCAATTTTCCCAAAAGCTTCTAACGGACACCGGTTCATTTTTGTGGTTATTGATTACTTCACAAAATGGATAGAAGCCACCTCGTTTGCCAATGTGACGAAGACTACAGTTTGTAGGTTTTTGAAAAAGGAAATCATTTGTAGATATGGCTTACCTGAAAGAATCATTTCAGATAACGCCCTGAATCTGAATAACAAGATGATGAAAGAAGTATGTGAGCAATTCCAAATAAAGCATCATAACTCCTCGCCCTATCGCCCAAAGATGAACAGAGCTGTTGAAGCAGCGAACAAAAATATTAAGAAGATCATTGGGAAAATGATCGAGACTTATAAAGACTGGCACGAGAAGCTACCATTTGCTTTGTATGCATATCGCACATCTCTACGGACATCTACGGGGGCAACGCCTTTCTCCCTGGTCTATGGAATGGAAGCTGTGTTACCTATCGAAGTTGAGATCCCTTATCTACGAGTCTTAATGGAGTCGAAATTAGAGGAAGCAGAATGGGTTCGAGCTCGATATGACCAGTTAAACCTCATCGAAGAAAAATGTCTAAAGGCAATTTGCCATGGACAAATGTACCAGAAGCGAATGATCGCAGCCCATGACAAGAAAGTACGGCCTAGAGAATTCCATGAAGGAGAACTCTTACTGAGAAAGATTCTCCTAATGCAAAGACTTCTAAAGAAAATGGGCACCGAATTGGGAAGGACCATATGTCGTAAAAAAGGCATTCTCGGGTGGAGCTTTGATTCTCACTGAGATGGATAGGAAGGAGCTACTGAATCCAGTAAACTCAGATGCTGTGAAGAAATATTATGCCTAAAAAAAAAAGGATCAAGGTGAAAACCCGAAAAGGGCGTCTTGATTAACACAAAAGATTAGGATGAAAACCCGAAAGGGAGTTCTAATGAAGTAAGCACTGGCTTAAAAAAGCAAGGCATTTTGAACGGCGGGTCAAATAGTGAGACTACAGTAATTGAAGCATTTCTGAAAGCTCGAAATATTCTACGCAAGAAGCCATGCTTGAAAAGATTCTTGATTGAGGAACGTGGAAGAGTTCATGCGTTGAATATCTAGAGCATTTGTATTTGTTGAAATGCGATCCCTTTTCTCTTTATGACATTTTTTACTATCATTGATTAACTTTCTTTATTTGCTACATTTGAAATGAATAAATGTGAGGTATCTTTTTGTCCCTACCTGACCATTTTCATGCATCTCATTATGTGACTCATTTACACGATAAATAGTGAAATGACATACTCTAAACAAAAGAAATGTTAAGCAATACCTGGACGAAATTTGACAAATAAAAGAGCCTCGAAGCAAAAACAAAGTTCAACCAGGGGCAAAAGAGTGATACCTAAGATACGTTGATTACTCGTGAAGCTTGAAGACGGGTACAAAGCCTGAAGAGAAAGTCAAGAGTCAAAGCAATGAACACAGATCATGAATACTCGTGACGAAAAAGGACATACGACAAACATGCCTAAGGCGCATTGCATAATCATGTAGGCACAAAGGCATTTAAGACAAACATGTGCATATCATGATAACATCATGCATGACATATACAGGTATTCCAGCAGAGCAAGAAGATATGATAATAGCTGCACTGAATCAAAGGAAAAGACGCCTGAGTTCTACCAAATGACAGGTTTTGGTATTTTGATGTTTTAATTCATGTTTTCAAAAATCAACTCATATTGCAAGAGGTGAGTTGAGCCTTTTAATTTCTGCTTTCAATTTATACTTTTCAAAAATCAACTCATATTGCGAGAGGTGAGTTGAGCCCTGGGGCACGCTGAGGTAATTTCAATTTCTGTTTGTCAAAAAAAAAATTCAACTCATATTGCGAGAGATGAGTTGAGCCTCGGTTCACATACTGAGGTATTTCCAATTTCTGCTCTTTCAATTTATGTTTCAGAAAAATCAACTCATATTGCGAGAGATGAGTTGAGACTCGGGGCATGCTGAGGTAATTTCAATTTCTGTTTGTCAAAAAAAAATCAACTCATATTGCGAGAGATGAGTTGATCCTCGATTCACATACTGAGGTATTTCCAATTTCTGTTCTTTCAATTTATGCTTCAAAAAAAAAATCAATCAACTCATATTGTGAGAGGTGAGTTGAGCCTTTTAATTTCTGTTTATACTTTTCAAAAATCAACTCATATTGCGAGAGATGAATTGAGACTCGGTTCACATACTGAGGTATTTCTAATTTCTGCTTTTCAAAAAAATCAACTCATATTGCGAGAGGTGAGTTGAGCCTTGGCTCACATGCTGAGGTATTTTAAATTTCTGTTTGTCAAGAATCAACTCATATTGCGAGAGGTAAGTTGAGCCTTTTAATTCATGTTTTCAAAGACCAACTCATATTGTGAGAGGTGAATTGAGCCTTGGCTCACGTGCTGAGCTATTTTCAGTTTCTGTTGTTTTTAGTTTATGTTATTTAAAGAGTCAATTCATATTGCGAGAAATGAGTTGAGCTCAAGATCACATGCTGAATAAAGAATAAAGATTGAAGCTGATGGAAGACACCAGACTCGATCTCCCCAAAGTTACAGTGGAGCAAGTCAAAAGCTGCAAGTCTTGTCTCCCTAAAGTTGCAGTGAAGCTGATCAAGGATATCAAATCTTGCCTTTCTAGAGTTACAGAAGAGAAGACCACAAACCTTATCTCACTGAAGCAATAGAAGAGCAGATTGAAGCTGTAGATCTTATCTTTCTGAGGTTACAATGAAGCAGATCAAGCCACAAAATCTCATATCCTTAAAGCTACATTGGAGAAGATTGAAGCTAGAAGGCATATATCAGAAGATGCAGTGGATTGAACCAAAGCTACAAAACACGATGGACTAGAAGGAGGCTATCTGAACAAGAAGAGCACCAAAGAATGTCAAGACTCGGCAAGACTGGGCAAAATTGGCCTTTCTTTATGTCTTTGCTCTATTCTCGTTACACGACAATGAGCAAAGAGGGGCAGCTGTTACAGGCCAATTTTGGGCCATTCTTACAAAACCCAATTACCTAAAATTAAACCCAATACCCCCTAACCCGAATGGCCCTTTACAATACCCGGAGCCCAATATCCCTAACCCACTAAACCCACTAATCCACAAAACACCAACCCATTACACCTTAAACAGATCCCTTAACCCATTTTACAACCCAAAACCCAGAAGCTCAAAACCCTAAATTTTGACTTAGGTTTCAAACTTCAAACCCTAACCCACTTAGCGTATAACGCCCCATCGCCACCAGCTCTGCTGCTCCCACCGACTCGACGCCGGCCACCAACCAGTCATGTCCCCTACCGTCCGTGCCCATTCCCTGCACACAGTAGAAAGAAAGGACAGAAACTAATAGAAAATGACGTTGTAAAGGCTATAAAAGCCAATTTAAATTTCTGTAAAAAGGTCGGATATTTTTCAATAGAAAAAAAAAAGATAGAAACTATCAACTTTTCAATACCATAGCAAATCCAATATCGACAAGCAGGGATTGAATACAAAAATCGGAGATTCTAAACAACGATAACCAGATTCAAACATAAGGTAATTTCATTTAAAAAAAATCAAATCTTTCTTCTTTTTTATTACCTAAATAAATAATATATATTATATTATAAAAGCAAAAAAAAAAAAAACTAAAAAATTTACCTTTTTAAGGCCAATCAGGCACGGTGGCATGGTGTGCGCTGCGGCGACGGTGGTCTGGCGATCGGCCGGTGACCGACCCCCTGGCCGGAGTCCCTCCCTTCTCCCTCCTCTCTCTTTCCCTATCTTCTTCTCTCTCTTTTTCTTTTCTTCTCCCTTCACAAATGTTTTTTTTTTCTGATTTTAGGCCTTATATAGCCCTCCAAAACGACGTCGTTTTTGCCATAACCGACGCGTCCGACCCGACCCGCTAGAGGATCCGCTGTTTTTAACTCAATGGGCTATTTGCGCAATTGGTCCTTCCGTATTTTTGGTGTTTTAAATCAGGTTTATATTTATTTATAATTTGGCCCTGAAATTCGACCCGCTTTACAATCTAGTCCCGTTTAATGCGGTGCGTTTTAAAGACATGGGAAAATTTCCCTTTTGACCCCCCACAATTTTATGCGCGTTCTAATAAGTCCTTTCCTCCTTATTTTCTTTTAAATTGGCCCCAAAATTTAGTTTTTTAATTCAATTTCGTCTTCTTTTTTTTACCTTTCTTCGTTATTCTACTTTAATTTAATTTAATTATTATTATTATTATTATTATTATTATTATTATTATTATTATTATGAGTGTATGTTTATGTACATATCATGTATGTTTCTTTTATTTTATTTTTATTATTTATCTATTTATTGATTGTTATTTATATATATATATATATTATTTCATGTATATATATTATCTTTATCATTATTGTTAATCTTAGTATATGTCTTATTATATGTATATATCTTTAGTATATATATATAGGTATATATTCATGTAATATTGTGATAGGTTCATTTACATCATTATTTCCAACGTGTACATATTATGTAAATATTTTAATATTGTATGATATATATATTTCATAAATATTTGTGAAGTATTGTCAATAGTTATTATTATTATTATTATTTTTTTATATGTGTATATTATGTATATATTCTAACATTACATTATATATATATATTTATAGTATGCATATATTTCAAATATTATATATTAAGTATTTCTAACGTCATTATTATATATATGTTATTAATATCATACTTTTGTTGTTATGTATATTTTAATATTGTTAGATATATTTTGTAATATTGTATGCATATTTCTAATACCATCATATATTATAACATCATTATGTATGTACGTATCTATATAGCGTACGAATAGTCCTTTTTTATTATTATTTCTAATAAATATATATAAATAGGTTTATGTATATATCATACATGTTTCTTTATTTTTATTTTTATTTTTATTAGTTATATATATGTTATTACCATTCTATGTGTATATTTTTCATATTATCTTTATTATTATTGTCGTTAATCTTAACATAGGTTTTATATATATATATATGTCCTTCTAGTATATATATATAGGTATATACTTACATAATATTGTATTAGGTTTTATATTACCTTATGTACATATTATTATTATGAAGTGTATTTTGCATTTGTTCATGATTTGTCTTTATTTTTATTTTTTTTTTAAATATCATTATTGTTGCTTTTGTAATGCTCTAGTATTCCATGTTAACATTTTTCATTAATAATGTCATTTTTTGCATCTTTGATTTATTTTAAATTCTTACTTTATAAATATTTTTTTTATTTTTATGTTTTAATTAATAATCAAGGCAATATACCGATTCAACGTTAAGCCATCGAATCTCATTGCTATGTTGGATGGAATTTGATGGCTCGTGTTAATACGGTATACCCTTGTTGAAAAAAAATGAAAAAACTAAAATTTCTCGTCTTTTCAATCAGATCACGATTAAATCTTATATTGAACTCGTATTTTTGAAAATCAAGACAACACATGTTTATAAGATACCAATTTTGGGCGTCGCAAGAGTGCTAATACCTTCCTCGCGCGTAACCGACTTTCGAACCCTAATTTTTCTCTGGATTTTCACGTAGACCTAAACTCAGCCTTCTGATGTTTAAAAAAGAAGATCGAATAGGTGTCCAATCACACCTAGTAAAAAGGATCGGTGGTGTCCTTTTCATTTAAAAATCAAACTTCAATTTCCAAATTCTCAATAAATCGCCACAATTAGCGACCCCAAACCAAAATTTTTACGTCGCTACATACATAAATATATAATATAAGTAAAAAAACAAACACACTTTTCTAAGAAAAAAAAAAGAAAGGAAAAGGAAAATTTTTACCTTCAGGCGATTTTCGGCCACCGTGTACGGTCGCCGGCAAGGCAGAGCCACGGCGGGGTGATGGCCGGATCTCCTGGTCGGTCCCAGGTCTTCTCCAAAGAGACTAACCTTTTCTCTCTCCTTTTTTTTTCTTAAACCAAAACAAAATGAAGTTTTTTTAACCTTTTTGACTTTTATAAGGCTCCGGTACGACGTCGTTTTGGGGCGTACATTCAGCACCCAAAACGGCGCCGTTTAGGCGCAACCCGAATCGGACCCAACCCGTTTTACCTGAGATCCGCGTGTTTTTGGACCAAGGGTCTATTTGCGCCCTTGGTCCTTCCGCTTTTTGAGGCCATTCCAATGTGGTCCTTTTTTGCTTTTTAATTTAGCCACAACTTGTTTACTTTATTGCAATTTAACCCTCAAACCCCTTAACTAACAAATCTCCGAACGGCGTCGTTTTGGGTATTGGATGTTGCCCCATATAGCCCTACATCTTCTCGCATGTTGCATTCAAACCCCCTACGTTTTCATCTCATCCTGATTTGTCTCAAATATTCCATTTTCAAATCGATTTCGTCCCTCATTTACTTTTTTATTTTATTTTTATTTTTAATTCTAATATCATTCATGTTATTATATTTTATTACTTTCATCATTATATTTTGCCTATTAATGTCCCCTTATTATTATTCCTACTTAATATTTATGTACATATATATATGTTATATATATTACACAGTATTATTAATAGCTTAATATTATTGTTTTTTTATTAATGCTTTTGCATGTCACATATGTATTCTTTCAATATATATACATTATTTTCCATATTACGCATGTATATCAATATTATATTATGTATATTTCTTCTTTTCTAAATACTGTATATGCATATATACTTTTATACATTATATTTCCTAATATATATATAGACATATTATGTACATAATTTTAATATTATCATGTATTTGTTTTTCATATATATATGTATATATATTTATGTAATATCTTTAATAGTTTTATTACTAACATTATTTATAATATATGTGTATCGTATATACATCCTTTTAATATTGTGTTTTTCTATATGTTACGTATATATTTTTAATAACTATATTATGTATATATTTCATATATATCATGCATATACATTTTTAACATTATAATTTTTATATATGTATTATGTATATATTTTTAATACAACGTATATATCTTTTATTTCTATTATTACGTATATATTTTAATACATATATGTATATATTTATGTATCGTTTTATACTATTATTATTTATATTATTACTATTATTATCGTTTTCGTTATCATTGCCATTTTTATTTTGCCATGTTTTATTCATTTTTGTTTATTTACTCATGTATTCGGTCGTTTTATCTTCTTCATGCATTTGTTTATATTTACATATTACTAACCTTTCTATTATTTCATCTTTTGTAATTGCTCATATTATTGTTTTTTTACACAGCCGCACCTATTATTATGTTATTATACATATCAATACCATAATTTGCTTTCATGTTTTACTATAAATCACGTTTTTTTTACTCAATATGTTAAAACAATACTTTCATAAAAGCAATATCCTGTATTTGGTAATTTGAGATAATCGTACCCTAACTTACTGGGTTTCAATTTTTCTCAATTAACCTAAATAACGGAATATTCTTTTAAATTACAATACGAGTCTTAAAAATGTTTATTTTCAGAGATACGAGGTGTGATGCCCTAACCTACCGGGTATGACATTTTGTTACCTCAAAATAAGATTTTTTGCAAATAAAGGCAATACTCTGTGTTTAGAAATTCGAGGAAACGTGCCCTAACTTACTGAGTTTTGATTTCTCTCGTTCACTCTAACTAGCCGAATATCCTTTTAAAAGGAGTTAAAATATATTAATTTTAAATAGAAGGCAAGCTCAGTCTCAAAGTTCGAGATGTCGTGTCCTAACTTACTGGACATGATATTTTATTACTTCGGGATGAGAGAGTCCTTAACATCCGTTTTAAATTTTTTCAATCATTTTTAATAAATACAAAGAGGAATCGTATTTTAAATTCTTTCAAGTTTTCAAAATATTCGACACTAAGACACTAATTAATCAACTAGATATCAATTTTGGGCGTATCGAGGGTGCTAACCCTTCCTCGTGCGTAACCGACTCCCGAACTCATTTTCTGATTATCGTAGACCAAAAATTATCGTTTTAGTAAATCTTAACTTTTATTAAAATGATTAATTTAAGGTGATCCGATCACACCTCCTCAAAAAAGATTGGTGGCGACTCCCCGTTTTTGTTAAAAAATGGTTACGACAGCTTGGCGACTCCACTAGGGACCGTCATAAGAGAGTCGAGCCACAAGTTGATTAACTTTTGTCTTTTTATCGAAAATTGAAAATTTAGTTTTGAAATACGATCCTTTCATCACATTTCATCTGTTATTTGTGATATAATACTTGTTGTGTTGGTTTGGGCCTTTAAATAATTTTGCATATTGCATTGCATGACCGTTATGGTCACACCCCTCTAAGTGGGAGTGAGAAACTACTCCTTCGTGAGGTTTTCACCTCCGTGCAGGATAGTGGATCGCTTTCGGAGTACATCCGTACCTATGTCTTCGTGAGATTTTCATCTCCGTACAGCCATAGGGAAATGTATTCCCTTGAACCGAACTCGGTCTGTATGAGCCTATAATGGGTGAAGATCGAGGAATCTGCTGGTTCAGGTACCTTTACTCTAGAACCGAACCCCATATAGTGAGCCTTAAGAACCTACCCTAGGTAGAGCCATTCTGAAACCCTAGTGGTTACCTGAGCAAGTGCTATATTTGTTATTCCTTGTTTACTTTAAATTGCGTATGAAGTACTGACTTGTTTTGTTTTATTTCGATTGTATTTGCATGGCATTTTCATCATAAAAGGTGTTGATTTACATTCGGTTGCTAAGAAGATAGCTTATCATGGAAAATGGGTTTTTTTGATGAAGTAAAGGACAATGCTGCTGTCCGGATATGGGCTGAGACAACACAGCAAGAGAAAGGTGATAGCCTAACCGAGGGGTACGTGTCAGAGTTGTGGGACTTTACTCAGGTTAGCGTAACTCAGAATAATCTTCAAGAGATGAAAAAAAATTGGGGTCAGTGGGATGACGAGATCAAACAACTATTCTATTGTCATTATGGCGATTTACCTTATTTACTCGATGTCAAGATAGACGAACGCCTGTTTCGAGCCCTCGTTCAATATTGGAATTCTGCTTGCAGTTGCTTCACTTTTGGGAAGGTAGATTTGGTACCCACGATAGAAGAGTATACAGCTTGATCCGATGCTCGAAGATTCAGGTTGATAGGATTTATTCCAAAGCTGCCAATGGCCCAACATTCTCAAAAAGGTTGATGAACATCACAGGGATGAGCGAGTAGTGGGTCACAGCACGAATCAAACAAAAAGGAGATTGTAGGTGCATTCCTTGGAGGAATTTGAGGGATTTAATCTTAGCACATCCTGATATAAAGAAGAGGGTAGATGTCTTCACCTTGAGCATCTATGGATTGGTCATTTTTCCCAAAGCTTTGGGGTATGTAGACGAGGCAGTTTCTGATCTTTTTGATAGGCTTAGCAAAGGGACCACACATGTACCTGCGATCTTGGCTGAAACTTTCAGATCATTGAATGCTTTTCGAAGAGCAGGTGAAGGGAGATTTATTGGATGCACACAGCTCTTGCTCTCTTGGTTCCATAGCTATTTTTGGAAAGTGGAAGTCTCGTATCGCATCTTCTCCGAAAGCTACTCTCCACTAAAAGAGTTAGTAGCTACGCCGAGAAGAGATGATATTACAGAAGAAAATTGGATGATGTCCTTCAGAATTTACAGGAAGAGAATGTCGAATGGAGAGCCCCGTGGATGGTTCCTGACGAAATATTATACCGATGTGGAGACTTCAATTGGGTTCCTTTGTTAGGAATATGGGAAGCCGTCGGGTATGCCCCTTTGCTGGTATTAAGACAGTACAGGTCTAGACAGTTTACACTACTAACATACGGGTTAGCTCAGTGTGAATTCGTATTCACGGGAATAACTACAAAAGGAGAGTTCGCAAAATATCGAATGCCTAGAACCAGACTCGTAGAATGAAAAAGTTTGCTGCCAATCCCATGGCTACCTCCGAGTATGACCAATGGTGGATTCGGAGGATTAATGATAACATCCCTACGTCAAATCAAGAAAACCCTAAATCAATGGAAGAACACTTGAGAGTAATCCCATCTGAGCTAGAAATCATCAGATAAGATTTCGAGAGAAAGGGCCTGAAACTAGAAAAGAGGATCGGTCAGTTGGAAGAAGAAAAAATACAGCTGGGGTTAGATGTCGATGTCCAGAAGTTAGAAGCTGAAAATTCAGAAAAGGAAAGAACAAAGCTGAGGAAGATTTAGACAGTTTGAAAACAGATTATAAGAAGCTGCGAAGGTCAATAAGAACCGCTGGGTTAGGAAAAACGTCTGAGCAGTGGCGGCAGGAAGTTAAAGAAGAGAGAAACAAAGCTAGCCAATGGGAAGAAAGATTTTGAGATACTCAAGCTCGAGAAGGTACTCTAAAAGAGAGTTTGGTAGAAAGCCAGAACGAGAAAGAAGGATTAAAGATTCGGGTGTCAGAGTTAGAGAGGTCCTTGTATCAGTATCGTACACGTAACTTTGTAGTCGAGTTGAAGGCTAGTCAAAGAAAAATTGAAGAGTTGAAAGAAAAGATAGAAGAACTTAAAACAGCGCTAAAAAATCGTGAACTTAAGATTGAATTCCTTGAGATAAATAGTGAACGATTGAACGAGCAACTTCATCAATCCCAAGACCAGGTCAGGAACAGGGATTACATCATGGGTGAAGCTTTCATTCAAGTACGAGAAGTGGCTGATCACTTACAAACGTTAGCAGTGCAGGCTGATGTGCTGAGTTTAAAGTACGAATCAGAATCGGATAGATGACGAAAATTAGCATGGCTTCTTAGGCAGGACAAGGCCTTAAGTATTAGGGCCAAGCCTTATATGTAATCTATTTTATGTAAAGAAACTTGCTTTCTAGAAAAGTTATCTTAATGAAATTGAGTTAGAATCAATGCCTTTTGATTGCATTCATTTGCATTCATTGCATTCATTGCATTCATGCATTAGCATCGCATCATGTGCACTAAAACTCACAAAAAACCCTAAAAATCGTGGCAGTTACCCTGGAACATCGTTACGGTATAAAGGGAAAAACAAAAGCAATGGATCAAAGGTTGGAGAGATTGGAACAAATGCAAAAGGAAATGCAGGATCAACTACAAACACGTATGCAGGAAAAGCTGGCTAAAGTCCAGCAGGATATGAGGAACCAGATGCTGGAGTCCCAAAAGAATATGATGGATCAATTAACACGACTATTAGCTGGTGGGTTAGAAAAAGGGAAGAACCCCATGATCAACACGGAATATGATAATGAAGATCCTGTCTACCCTCCGGGATTTGCCCCAACGAATGTTCAAATACAACCTGATGCGTACCCAAGAAGGCCATCGGTCACAATTAGGCCCTAGCCATTTCAGGCCGATGTTTTGGTACCGATGAACTATTAGGTTGGCTCGGGCTCCACCAATCCGGGGTATAACCTGACCAACTCTGTTGTCCTCAATCTCGATGAAGTAACAGAAATAGAAAAGACAAAGGTAGAACTCTCGAAAGAACTTGAAGAAAGGTGTAGATGGTTGGAGGAAAAATTTAAAGAAATGGAAAGCATCGACTTCATGGTGGAATCGATGCTAAGGAATTAAGTTTAGTTCCGGACTTGGTACTCCCTCCCGAGTTCAAAACCCCAGAATTTGAAAAGTACAATGGGACTAGCTGTCCCGAAGCCCACATCATTATGTTCTGCAGGCGAATGGTAGGCCATGTCAATAACGATCAACTCTTGATTCACTGCTTTCAAGAAAGTCTAGTTGGGGCCGCTTCTAGATGGTACAAACAACTAAGTCGCACCCAGATCGGTTCATGGAAAGATCTCACACAAGCTTTCATGAAGCAGTACGGTCCTGTGGCGGACATAGCCACTGATAGGATCACTTTACAGAATATGGAGAAGAAGCACAATGAAAGCTTCAGGTAATATGTCCAACGATAGAGAGAGGTGGCCACGCAAGTCCAACCCCCTCTGTTGGAAAAAGAAACCACTATGCTCTTCGTTAATACTCTGAAGGCACATTTCATTAACCACATGCTGGGTAGCGCGACCAAGAGTTTCTCAGACATAGTAATGTCTGGAGAAATGATAGAAAACGCGATGAGATATAGGAAAATAGAGGCTGGGGAAAATGCTAAAAGGTCAGCACCGAGGAAGAAAGAGCACGAGGTAAATAATATGAGCGCGTATTCGAAATCGATTACCGTAAGCCAACCAAGGTCGACAACCACTGGTCAGCAGGGCCCATCCAGACAAGAGCCCAACACAAAGCCAAATAGGAAGAAACTCCAATTTACGCCCATTCCAATGACGTATAAGGAGTTATACCAAAGTTTATTTGATGCACATGTCGTGCCTCCCTTTTATTTAAAACTAATGCAACCCCCATACCCCAAATGGTATGACGTGAATGCCCAATGCGAATATCATGTGGGGGCCACAGGACACTCGATAGAAAACTGCACCACTTTTAAGAAATTGGTTAAGAGACTCATCAACATGGGCATCGTGAAATTTGATGATATACCTAGTGCAGAGAATCCATTACCTAACCATGGGGACAAGGGAATAAATGTGATAATCGAGAGTTTGGGGAAAGAAATTAAGATAAACATCGCAGAAGTGAATACTCTACTGAAAGAAGCATGGAAGAAAATGGTGGAAATGGGGTTAATACCACAGAATTCAAGGGTCAGACCCCGAGAGGGGATGAATTATTGCGAGTTCCACAATCTAGAGGATCATGAGATTCAGAAATGTAGTGAATTCAGGGCTTTAGTACAAGGATTGATGGATAATAAGGAGATAGAATTCTTCGAGTATGTCGAGAGCCCAGAAGGTACAGAAGTGTGCGCCTCAGAAGAAGGGTCGACGAAGGATGTTTACAAAGTCAACCACCTAGTGGTTATCATATCACGTCCGAGAATTAACGAAGCTGGGTTACAATTTATGCCAAAAGTTGTGATCCAGAAGCCCGTTGCTTTCCCTTATAAAGATAGCAAAAGGGTACCATGGAACTATAGCTGCAACGTAACGATCCTGGGAGAGGAGATCCCGATTAATATATCAGAAGAAGGTCAAGATGAGGGTTTTTATACGCGCAGCAGAAGGCGTTATACCCCAAATACAAAAGTCGAGCAGGTTAAAGAAAAATCATTGGCAATTGAGCAAAGGAAAGAGAAGCCAGCAGGACCTGAACCAACTGTTAACGAATCAATAACTGAAAAAGAAGCAAAGGAATTCTTGAAATTTCTAAAGTACAGCGAATATAGTGTCGTAGAACAGTTGCATAAACAACCAGCTCATATATCGGTACTGGCCTTACTCTTAAGCTCCGAAGCCCATCGCAGCGCATTGATGAAGGTGCTGAATGAAACTTACATTGCTAACGATATTTCTGTAAACAAACTAGACCGCTTAGTCAACAATATAAGTGCCGACAACTTCATATTCTTCAATGACGATGAAGTACCTCCGGGAGGCAGAGGATCGACTAAAGCTTTGCACATCACGACTCGCTGTAAAGGGTGTACATTACCAGGGGTATTGATTGACAATAGTTCTGCGCTAAATGTCCTACCCCTGTCTACGCTGAACAGGTTGCCGGTAGATAGTTCCCACATAAAAATATGCCAAAATGTAGTGAGAGCATTTGATGGCACGGAAAGGAAGGTAATGGAGAGAATTGAAATACCCCTCCTAATCGGGCCGAGCACATATGAGGTAGATTTCCTGGTCATGGACATTAAGCCATCATATAATTGCCTATTGGGGAGGCCATTGATACACTCAGCAGAGGCATTTCCTTCATCGCTACACCAGAAGTTAAAATTAGTAACCGAAGGTCGGTTAGTAACGATCAATGCTGAAGAGGACATCATTGCAGCAATAACCAGTGACGCCCCATATCTAGAGGCAAATGATGAAGCAATCGAGTGCTCTTTTTGGTCTTTAGAGTTTGTGAATGCATCATTCATTATTGAAGGAAATATGATTGCAATGCCCAGGTTATCTAAGACTACAAGAATGGGACTACAGCTAATTGTCGGAAAAGGAGCCGTACCCGGAAGAGGACTCGGAAAATACCTCCAGGGAAGGATTAATGCACCAATGATAAAGGAAAAACAAGACCATTTTGGGTTAGGTTTCAAGTTAGACACAAAGCAAAGGAGGAAGGAACTGGAGAAGAAACAAGAGAGAAGGAGAGCACGATTGAGCGGGGGAGAAATCGAATAGGAACCAATTATTTTTCCCCATATATCGAAGACTTTTGTGTCGAAAAGAGTCATTCACCCCTAGTGGGAGATGTCAGGAAAGGAAATCGTAGAAAGAATGATAGAAAATTTAGACATCAATGCCACATACGAAGAAGGGACTGGAGTAGAGAACTTATCGGGCATTCGCCCTTATGAGCGGGGAAGTGTTCTGAATAATTGGACTGCGGAAGAGATTCCTGTAGTCTGTAGAACTAACACAGAGTAATATCCAAAACACATTTATTACTCTTGGCCTAGGAGTAATAAGTGTCCTTTTGTGAAATAGGCTTATGTTCAAAATCGTTATTTCAATGAAATGCATCCTTTTGTCTTATTTCGTGCAAGTATTCTTTTATTCTTTCATTCATAATCATACCATACATATCATTGTTCTTAGATTCTTTTATTCTTTTTATCTTCCTTTGCGCCTACAACAGGTCTCTAGATATCAACGATGTGAGCGACATTGCTACTAACTCAGAGTCTCCTTTCGAGCGGGATATGTGTCTAGAGGGATCTCAGGACTTTGAAGATGACAGAGACTGTAACTTATCCCCTGATTTGTTAAGGATGGTAGAACAAGAGGAAAAGCAGATCCTACATCACAAAGAGTCAGTAGAAGTCGTGAACTTGGGAGATGAACTAGAAAAGAAAGAAGTAAAGATTGGAGCTTGCATAACTATAGAGACAAAGCGGGACCTTATTAAGTTACTCCAAGAGTTCAAGGATATCTTCGCATGGTTGTATCAAGATATGCCGGGGCTAAGTACTGACATTGTGGTACACAGGCTCCCCATTAAAGAGGATTGCAAGCCAGTCCAACAGAAGCTCCGAAGGATGAGGCCGAATGTTTTGTTGAAAATAAAAGAAGAGGTCAAGAAGCAATTTGAGGCTGGTTTCTTACAAGTAGTTAAGTATTCGAAATGGGTAGCCAATATCATTTCCGTCCCTAAAAAGGATAGAAAAGTACGGATGTGTGTAGACTATAGGGACTTAACAAAGCTAGCCCGAAGGATAATTTCCCGTTGCCTCATATTGACACCTTAGTGGACAACACGGCAGGTTACTCACTCTTCTCCTTCATGGATGGTTTCTCAGGGTACAATCAGATCAAGATGCATCCTGAAGACATGAATAAAACCATGTTTGTGACCATGTGGGAAACCTTTTGCTATAAGGTGATGCCATTCGGATTGAAAAATGTGGGGGTAACATATCAGAGAGCCATGGTAACCCTGTTCCATGATATGATGCATAAAGAAATTGACGTCTATGTCGATGACATGATCGCCAAATCAAGGACAGAAGAAGAGCATGTGCAAGTCTTGAGGAAATTATTTTTGAGGTTGAGAAAATTCCAGCTGAAACTCAATCCAGCGAAATGCACCTTCGGGGCCAGGTCAAGAAAATTGTTAGGATTCGTAGTCAGTGAAAAGGGGATTGAGATTGACCCAGACAAATTCAAAGCCATACAAGAATTGCCTCCATCGCGTACTCAAAAAGAAGTTCGAGGATTCTTAGGAAGATTAAATTACATCGCTCGGTTCATCTCACAACTGACCGAGAAGGTGATCCCATATTCCGTCTCCTCAAGAAACACAACCCTGGTGTTTGGGACGAGAAATGCCAGAAGACTTTCAACAAGGTTAAGCAATATTTGTCTAATGCCCCAGTGTTGACACCACCTAGTCCAGACAAGCCACTGATACTGTATTTGGTGGTATTTGAAAATTCTATGGGATGCGTGCTTGGTCAACACGATGAATCAGGAAGGAAAGAAAGGGCGATATATTACCTCAGTAAGAAGTTCACTGAATATGAAACGAGATACTCGCTCATTGAAAAGTTGTGTTGTGCCTTAATCTGGACAACCCGAAGACTGAGACAATACATGTTATATCACACAACCTGGCTGATTTTTAAACTAGATCCTCTGAAGTATTTGATGGAGTCAACTGCTTTAAACGGAAGAATGGCTCGATGGCAGATACTACTCTCTGAATTTGATATCATCTATGTAAATTAGAAAGCTGTAAAAGGGAGTGCAATAGCAGACTTTCTAGCCAGTAGAGCTCTAAAAGACTACGAGCCTCTGAACTTTGATTTCCCAAATGAAGATCTGATGTACGTAGCAACCTCTGAAGAAAACCCTCGAGAAGGTCATCCTTGGAAGCTAAGATTCGACGGAGCATCAAATGCTGTGGGTAATGGAATTGGGGTAGTCTTGGTATCCCCAGATGGAGATCATTATCCTTTCATCAGTAAACTGGATTTCAACTGCACGAACAATATGGCAAAATATGAAGCATGCATCATGGGCATCCGTGCAGTCATTGAACGCAAGATTAAAGCACTAAAAGTATATGGAGATTCTGCGCTAGTGATTTATCAACTTAAAGGTGAATGGGAGACGAGAGATCCTAAATTGATCAATTATCAAAATCTGGTCCTCGAATTGATTGAAGAATTTGATGATATCATTTTCTGCTACCTCCCTCGGGAAAAAAATCAGATGGCTGACGCCCTAGCAACTTTACCTTCCATGATCAAGGTGAACAAACAAGAGGATGTAAAACCGATCCAAATAAGTATTTACGAGGCTCCAGCTCATTGTTGCAACCTTGAAAAAGAAGCGAAAAATGATGACCATCCTTGGTACCACGATATCCTGCGGTACGTGAAGAATCGTGTGTACCCCGATCAAGCTACTGAGAACGACAAGAGAACGTTGAGAAGGCTGGCCAGTGACTATGTCTTGGATGAGGAGATCCTATACAAAAGAAGGAAGGATCAGGTACTGTTAAGATGCGTAGACGCTATTGGGGCTAAGAAAATCTTGGAAGAAGTCCATGAAGGCATCTGTGGGACACACGCTAATGGCTTTACAATGGCTAGGCAAATTATGAGGTTCGGTTGTTATTAGTCCACCATGGAAGGAGACTGTATTAACTACGCCAGAAGATGTCATAAGTGCCAAATCTATGGAGATAAGATTAATGTGCCTCATTCACCTCTGCATGTCATGACTTCACCATGGCCTTTCTCGATGTGGGGCATGGATGTGATTGGGCCAATTTCGCCAAAAGCTTCAAATGGGCATCGATTCATCTTTGTAGTCATTGATTATTTCACCAAGTGGGTGGAGGCCGCTTCATATGCCAATGTTACAAAATCGACAGTTAGCAAATTCCTAAAAAAGAAAATCATTTGTCGATATGGAATGCCAGAAAGGATCATATCTGACAACGCATTGAATTTGAACAATAGTACGATAGCGGATGTCTGCAGTAAGTTCAAGATCAGACACCACAACTCGTCACCATATCGTTCGAAAATAAACGGTACAGTTGAGGCAGCTAATAAAAACATTAAGAAGATTGTGGGAAAAATGACTGAGACTTATAAAAACTGGCATGAAAAGCTACCATTCACCCTCTATGCTTTTCGAACGTCTGTCAGGACTTCTACCGGGGCAACGCCTTTTTCATTGGTCTATGGAATGGAGGCAGTTTTACCCATCGAGGTCGAGATTCCTTCCTTCAGAGTTTTGTCAGAGGTAAAACTAAATGAAGCAGAATGGATCCAGTCCCGATACGATCAGCTGAATTTGATTGAAGAAAAGAGGCTAAGGGCTATCCGTCATAGTCAGATGTACAAAAAGCGAATGATGCGAGCTTACAACAAAAAGGTTCATCCTAAAGAGTTCCACGAGGGAGACCTAGTACTAAAAAAGATCCTGCCTATACAAAAGGATTTCAGAAGAAAATGGATGCCGAATTGGGAAGGACCTTATGTGGTAAAGAAGGCATTTTCTAGAGGAGCATTGATATTGGCCGAAATGGATGGAAAGACTTTACCTAATCCAGTGAATTTAGATTCGGTTAAGAAATATTTCGCCTAAAAAAAAAAGGAGAGGCCAAGGTGAAAACTCGCAAAGGGCACCTTGAGACCAAAGGGATTTTGAATTGAAAACCCGTAAAGGGCGATTCAAATTTTGATTAAAGGTGGGGCACACGTCTTACGATACCTAAATTAACAAAGAGGAGAGATGTTACATCTTGGGGCATCTACAAGGGTATTCTAGATCCCCTAAACACATATTGGGCAAAAAGGGGTCCTCAAGAAGTTCGTATAGAGAAGTTCATGCTGCGATATCTGGGACACCTGTTTTCCTTTTATTCATTTTGTATTCCAGCAATGTTTGTTGGCTGTGAATAATCTATTCCCTTCAAACTTTGTTTCTGACAAATTTTAATTTTATCATTGTTATGATCTTTTTCAAGCATTTTGCATTGAAATGATGATTAATGGACTAAAGTCATTTTTGCAAAAGGAGTTTTGCATATTACTCTGAAAGTTTCTAAATAGTACAGGAATCTGAAACAGGGCTATTATTTAAAACTAACCAAAATTAAGGATTGGCAATATTTAAGAAGAAAGAGTTTAAATTGGGGCTACCTCTTCGGATCTTCTGTTTAAAGATCTAAGCTGAACAAGAAGACAGGGTACTGTTTCAGTGAAATAACCTTGATAAATGAAGAGTAATGACAACCTAAACATTAAAAAGGGATTCATGCTCACAACACACTGCACTCACGCATTTATAGATCATTCATAGCGCATCTAATTTGGAACATTTGATTCATTCCGATCATAGCATCCTAATTCTTTGGCATAAGCATAGATACATGGAACTGATTCTACAGGTCATGTCCCCAGAATCAGTGAATTCACCAAGCCTTAACTCCCTAAGCAGTAGGGTAATAGGCTAAAAATTACAGATCTCATCTCTCTGAAGTTGCAGTGGAACAGATCAAATCCAGTGAATCTTGTCTTTCTGAAGTTGCAGTGAAGCAGATTGAAGTAACAAGTCTCATCTCCCTGAAGTCACAGTGGAGCAGACTGAATTTACAGACCTTAAACCCTTAAGCAGTAGGGTAACAGGTTGAATTCACAGATCTTAAACCCCTAAGTAGTAGGGAAATAGATCAAAGACAATGAGCTTTAACCCCCTAAGCAGTAGGGTAACAAGCCGAATTTACAGATCTTAACCCCTTAAGTAGTAGGGAAACAGATCGATGGCGACGAGCTTTAACCCCCTAAGCAGTAGGGTAACAAGCTGAATTTACAGACCTTAAACCCCTAAGCAGTAGGGTAATAGGCTGAAAATCACAGATCTTGCCTCCCTGAAGTTGCAGTAGAGCAGATCAAAGACAGTGAATCTTGCCTTTCGAAAGTTGCAGTGAAGCAGATTCAAGCCACCAAGCTTTAACCCCCTAAGAAGTAGGGTAACAAGCTGAAGATTATGGATCTTACCCCCTAAACAGTAGGGAAACAGATTGAAGATGATGAGCTTTAATCTCTTAAGTAGTAGGGTAACAGGCCAAAAATTACAAATTTCTTCTCTCTGAAATGGCGTTGGAGCGGCTCAAAGCCACAACAAATCTCCTCGAAGTTTCAGCGGAGTAGATTGGAGTCACATGTCTTATCTCCTTGAAAACTGTAAGTGGAGCAGACTGAAGATAGCAAATCTTATTTCTCTGAAGCTGCAAGTGGAGCAGGCTAAAGATTGCAAATCTTATTTCTCTGAAGTTGTAATGGAGCGGAGTAAAGTGACGAGCTGCAATAGACTAGAATGAAGCTACCTGAAGAATAAGAGCACCAAAGAAGTCAGAGTCGGCGACCGGGCAAATTGGTCTTTCTTGAAAGTCTTTGCTCTATTCTCGTTGCACGAAAATGAGTAAAGAGGGGCAGCTGTACAAGCCCAATTTGTAGGCCCAACTAAAGCCCAACCTAAAACAGGCCCAAATAACCCCCAAAACCCAATCAAGACCCAATGCCTAACCCTAGCCCACTTAGCCCACTACCCAAAATCAGAAAAATAATAAACAAACCCTAGGTGCACTGCACCTAGGGACCTTTGACCAGCCAACGCCTGCAGCACTGCCATTGTCACATCCACCGCCCGTGTACCTGCAAGAAGGATAGAGTGATTAATTGAAAAGCAAGTTGTAAAGAAACTTGGCTATAAAAAGCCAAGTAAAGATTGATTTTTCTCTCTCGGCAACTCTTAATATATACAAAGCAAGCATTCGATCTACTTTAAGATAGCAACTCTAGCGATATCAAAGGAAAAAATAGAATATAATCAAACCTTAAAAATCCCAGAAGTCGAAACAGAAGGCTAAGGTGACCTTTTTTCCTTTTTCTTCATTTCTATTCTATGGCCGAATATGCTATATGTTTACATATACATAAATATATAATAAGAGTAAAAAAACAAACACACTTTTCTAAGAAAAAAAAGAAAAAGAAAGGAAAAGGAAAATTTTTACCTTCAAGCGATTTCCGCCACTGTATGCACGATCGCAGACGCAATGAGCCTGGCGGGGTGATGGCCGGATCTCCTGGCCGGTCCCAGGTCTTCTCCAGAGAGACTAACCTTTTCTCTCTCCTTTTTTTTTCTTAAACCAAAACAAAATGAAGTTTTTTTAACCTTTTTGACTTTTATAAGGCTCCGGTACGACGTCATTTTGGGGCGTACATTCAACACCCAAAACGGCGCCGTTTAGGCGTAACCCGAATCGGACCCAACCCGCTTTACCTGAGATCCGCGTGTTTTTGGACCAAGGGTCTATTTGCGCCCTTGGTCCTTCCGCTTTTTGAGGCCATTCCAATGTGGTCCTTTTTTGCTTTTTAATTTAGCCACAACTTGTTTACTTTATTGCAATTTAACCCTCAAACCCCTTAACTGACAAATCTCCGAACGGCGTCGTTTTGGGTATTGGGATGTTGCCCCATATAGCCCTATATCTTCTCACGTGTTGCATTCAAACCCCCTACGTTTTCATCTCATCCTGATTTGTCCCAAATATTCCATTTTCAAATCAATTTCGTCCCTCTTTTACTTTTTTATTTTATTTTTATTTTTAATTCTAATATCATTCATGTTATTATATTTTATTACTTTCATCATTATATTTTGCCTATTAATGTCCCCTTATTATTATTCCTACTTAATATTTATGTACATATATATGTTATATATATTACATAGTATTATTAATAGCTTAATATTATTGTTTTTTTATTAATGCTTTTGCATGTCACATATGTATTCTTTCAATATATATACATTATTTTCCATATTACGCATGTATATCAATATTATATTATGTATATTTCTTCTTTTCTAAATACTGTATATGCATATATACTTTTATACATTATATTTCTAATATATATATAGACATATTATGTACATAATTTTAATATTATCATGTATTTGTTTTTCATATATATATGTATATATATTTATGTAATATCTTTAATAGTTTTATTACTAACATTATTTATAATATATGTGTATCGTATATACATCCTTTTAATATTATGTTTTTCTATATGTTACGTATATATTTTTAATAACTGTATTATGTATATATTTCATATATATCATGCATATACATTTTTAACATTATAATTTTTATATATGTATTATGTATATATTTTTAATACAACGTATATATCTTTTATTTCTATTATTACGTATATATTTTAATACATATATGTATATATTTATGTATCGTTTTATACTATTATTATTTATATTATTACTATTATTATCGTTTTCGTTATCATTGCCATTTCTATTTTGCCATGTTTTATTCATTTTTGTTTATTTACTCATGTATTCAGTCATTTTATCTTCTTCATGCATTTGTTTATATTTATATATTACTAACCTTTCTATTATTTCATCTTCTGTAATTGCTCATATTATTGTTTTTTTACACTGTCGCACCTATTATTATGTTATTATATATATCAATACCATAATTTGCTTTCATGTTTTACTATAAATCACGTTTTTTTTACTCAATATGTTAAAACAATACTTTCATAAAAGCAATATCCTGTATTTGGTAATTCGAGATAATCGTGCCCTAACTTACTGGGTTTCTATTTTTCTCAATTAACCTAAATAACGGAATATCCTTTTAAATTACAATACGAGTCTTAAAAATGTTTATTTTCAGAGATACGAGGTGTGATGCCCTAACTTACCGGATATGATATTTTGTTACCTCAAAATAAGACTTTTCGCAAATAAAGGTAATACTCGGTGTTTAGAAATTCGAGGAAACGTGCCCTAACTTACTGGGTTTTGATTTCTCTCGTTCACTCTAACTAGCCGAATATCCTTTTAAAAGGAGTTAAAATATATTAATTTTAAATAGAAGGCAAGCTCAGTCTCAAAGTTTGAGATGTCGTGTCCTAACTTACTGGGCATGATATTTTATTACTTCGGGATGAGAGAGTCCTTAACATCCGTTTTAATTTTTTTCAATCATTTTTAATAAATACAAAGAGGGATCGTATTTTAAATTCTTTCAGGTTTTCAAAATTTTCGACACTAAGACAGTAATTAATCAACTAGGTACTAATTTTGGGCGTATCGAGGGTGCTAACCCTTCCTCGTGCGTAACCGACTCCCGAACTCATTTTTTGATTATCGTAGACCAAAAATTATCGTTTTAGTAAATCTTAACTTTTATTAAAATGATTAATTTAAGGTGATCCGATCACACCTCCTCAAAAAAGATTGGTGGCGACTCCCCGTTTTTTGTTTTCATTTTCAAAATCCAAGTCGACTACCGTTTTATCAAAAAATGGTTACGACAGTAATTATCAACAATTAGAATGAAAATATGATACAAAGAAAAGGGAAAGGAAAAAAAAGAGAATAAATAGAAAGATGGAAAGCAAATTTTATTAGGATTTGAAAATGGACAATATGAAAATTAATTAGGAAAAGAAGAGAAAAAAATGGTGGAATTCTAATTTTATTGAGATTTTGCATCAATGGAAAGATATGAATTCTTATTAGGAAATAATTGGTTAAATTCCTATTATTTGTAAACCCTAGATGCTACACAAGCAAATTTCTGAAATTAGGAGTAAAAGGCGGCAATTTGCAAATTTTCCCTATTCTTAGCCAAATTTAAAAAGAAATGGAAGGGGGAAGAGTGTGGCTCAAACTTGGGTTTATGAGAAGGATGCTAGCATGTTAACCATTAGGCTTAAGGCCTATTTCTTGATTAGTTTTGACATTTAATTGTAAATATTGTTTCTTTTTGGGAGGCTTGCCAAATTTCCAAAATAAAAAGGGGAAGGAGAAGTTCGAATTTGGATGTCTAAGGAGTGCTAACACCTTAACCATTGAGCCCTTGCTCATTTCTTATTTGTTTTTTACACTTAATCATATACATATGTTTTGGGACGTATTTGGTGAAATTATGAAATAAAAATCGAAGGAAGGGTTCAAACTTGAAACCTTAGGACAGATATTCAAACTCTTAAACCATTGAGCCTTAGACTCATTTCTTACTTAATTTTATTTCTTAACCATATATATTTTTTGCAGGCTATTACTTTACCCTAGTTTGTCGAAAATAATAAAATGGGAGGAATGAAAATCAAACTTGGGTCTCTAGATAGGACTCTTTAACACTAAACCATTAGGTTCGAAGCTTATTTCTTGTCTATTTTTTATTCTTGATAGTATATATTTTAGTTGTGGCTTTATAAACATGTTCATTTTTCACATTATGATTTCCCTGAACCTAAGTAACAAATTTATTTATTTATTTACTTATCAATACTTTCCTAGTAATATCCTAGAAGGGTCATTATGACCCCATATTTAACCAAATTTCATGACCCCACATATGTTCCTACTGTAACCTCCCCAACTCGACCTAGACAGTGGACCCGACGAATTTGAGAGATTACATTAACCACCGAAGTGGCTAGGTCTTTATCAAAATCAATTTTCCTTTAAAACTTAAGTTTATTCAGGTGATTTACAATTTATATTCTAATTTAACTTATTAGAGTTAGTAGCAGAATTAAAACGTAAGTTTTTTTAATAAAACAATTTGGTTTAATCAAATATTAACAAATAATAACCTAAATTTTATAACCTATACTGAATGAAATGTATCTAACAATTAAATCAAAACTAAATCCTAAATCACAATTCATAATAAAAGAAAACAAAAAATAAATCTACCTCCTAAGGAATTAAAAATAATAACATTAACGAAAATAAAGATGAAACAAAAGCCAAGACCCTTTGAGTGTCGTGTCTGCATCCTAGCTTGATGAATTATCTGTAAAGATAGAAATTAAGGGGAGTGAGCTATGGAAGCTCAATGTGAGTCCCTTTATAATAAACCAAACATACAATATTTATTTAAACATCAAATAACATCATTACCAAGAATAACAATTGGTTATAAATATTTGTCAATTTCAAATGTGGTAATATGGTGTTGCTACTTTAGTCAAGCAATAAGAATATTCTCAAACATAGACAATCAACTGAATCATTTCAGAGTTATTCATATTGTTCGAAAAAGATATATGAACATAAATCAATTCAATCATTTCATCAAGTAAATTCAGTCATGTATTCATAAATTGTCAAATATGCTATACAAAAATCGGTTGTCCTACCCCCAACCACTAGCGCTCTAAAATTGGGAGTTACCCTGAACTCCCTCCACCATCACTCCAATTTGTGAACTTAATACTACATTCAGATTCAGGTAATTGCAAATAAAAGTTGGTGGTAATTGAGGAAACACAATCATCTTGTAGATAAGAGCTGTTAGAGAGGCCGTGAGAGTACAGTGAAAACTCACAGTTAGACTCTGCTATAACTGTGGGTACGCAGTGAGACCATCGCAGTTGGAATCTGCTGTAACTATGAGTACATTGCGAACGATTAAATGTAGATATACTGCCAGTTCTTCCTCCTATCATATCAACCCAACCCATGCAAATGCAATATAAATACATTTCAAGACATTCAATTAATATATCGTTTACTTTTTATCTCATAACCAATCAATGGCCGTCATGAATAAATTGACATCCAATTTTTTCCAACAATTTAGGCATTCGGATCATTCAATCTGGTATTCATAAAATACATGTACATTTTTCACTATTCAAGAAATCAATCAAGAGTAATTCAATTAATAAATTCAATCATCCATATATCCCTTTGTTATATTCCTAACCTAGGACCTAATTGCATAATCTAGTTCTCTAAATCCCATTAAAAACCTAATCAAGGACTGGTTTAAACAAAACAATAAAGAAAATGTCAAAACTATAATTTTAAGTTTCATGGGCTACACGGTCATGTGATCAGACCGTGTAGAGATCCCTAAACCGTGTGTGATACGTCGTGCAGAGGAAAAAATAAAATGCAAGGGCCACACAACTGTGCGGGTAAGCCGTGTGAAGAGGTTCAAATTATGTGAGAAGCGGAGTTTTAGGGTTTCAATTAGGACATGGCCGTGTGATCCACATAGGCTGGCCACACGCCTATGTGGTAGGCCGTGTGCAACTAGGTAGTTTCAAATTTTGACTCGATTTTTCATAAAAGAATACACACCTGGCTTCTGGGTTCTCGTACGATGGTCCTTATGTCCAAGTATGATCTAGATTACCAACATGAGTCTTTCTATTGGCAAAACACAAGAATTAATGACAGATTTTAAGATTTAAGGGGGTTTGACAAGATCATAAAATATCTGTAACGGATGAAAGATCTAATGAAAACAATGATTTTCTAGAATTGATGAGATCTAGCTATTGGGAACAAGAAAAACTTACCGACCTTGATAGAAATTTAGAAATTGATGGCACAAAATTCAATGACTGGTGATAACTATTCGATTTGGACTTGATTGCAAAGTTAAGATTCAAGCACTAAATTTCCAATAATAACTTAGAGAGAATTTTTCGAAAGAGAGATTGTAGAGAAAATTGAGAAGAATTAGGGAGACTGAGGGTTTCAAATTGGGTTAGAATCAAATAGGAAATCCTAATTGTGCTAGAAAGTGGTTTATTAGTTGGACTTTAGAAAAAATAAGGGTTGTTTGGCAATTAACCCTTTTTGGCCAAAATCAGGGAAAAAATAAAAGAAAGGAAGTGACACCATCATGACTTGAACCTTTACTCAAAGGGATGGAAAGTATGAAGCTTAGTTATTGAGCTAATGCCAATGGCTATATTTTACCACAAATAATACATAAGCTACTCTAACATTGATTCCTTAAGTGCAGAAAAATAAAAGGGCAAAGTGAAAAATGTAATATTTGAACCTTGGTTCTCTAAAGATTTTATTAAGCTCTTAACCGCAAACACTAAAATCTAATTTAAGTAAATTTTAAAATTCTAACCTTCTAATTTTTGGGGTGTTACACCTAAGTTTTTGTTCACATTTCAATAATTTATCGATTCTATCTACAACTTGTAAGGTTTAACAATTTAACAAATTATCCCCCATTTATTTGTCATGGTAACATATTTACACATTTCTACTTTAACATCCCATTTCATGACTCCTTCACATACACCAAAATTATTCTTATTATTAACTCTATGGCAACCAAAATACACATAAAATATTATTAGTTAATAAGACATTTCATAACCAATCATTTCTACTTCTGACTTTATCAATGAATTATATCAACACCTTTTAAACATAAAGTTTACACATATTTATTTCACAATAATTCTCATATTTACTCATCATTTTCATATCTATCTCACTAATTCATTTCCACATCTTAATCCATGAAAATTTCCTTACATTCATACACATACTTATTTTCATATTAATGTCACAAATATCTTTTTTTATTAATCCTCTAAATATATTAGAGTAGTAGTAATGGTATCCAAAGGTACTTACACTAGGCCAATAATTTTCTTATTTAACAAACACACAATGATAACCTTATAAATCGGGGCATGACTACTCTCTATTTTCACAAACTTGATCCTTTTAACCCAATTTTTGGGTGTGACATATTAAAAAACAAAGAATTTGGTAATCTTGATAAATAATAAGGTCTCGTGGCTTTTTTACTTAATTTGAGTGATAGCTTTCACCTATGTGAAAATATGCTTTAAATATCACCCATCTTTTACTCAACTTCAATTATTTTTGTTTCGATTATATCCTCACCCAACAACCACATATTACTAGTACAACTGTTCATGGGTTGGGTGACTCACCTGACCAGGTCAGCCTAGTCCGTCATTTCTTGTTCTCAGGACAACTCGACCCGTTTGGAATTTAAATCAAATGATATTTTAAAATACTTTTATTTAATTTAAACTATAAAATATATAGATATTAATAAAAATATTTTTTATTAATTTAAAAAGTAATATTTTATTATTTTATATATTTAATATAAATTTATAAAATTATACAGTTATATAGATAATTTTTTGAGAAAATATATTGTATTACATTAATATTAAAATTATAAGTATTATTTTATAAAAACAATATAATAATATTATTATATAATTTTATTAAATTAATAAAAATTATATACAAATATATAACTAACAAAATATTAAAATATATAATTTTTATTAAGATTAATATATTAATATAAGTATTACTTTTTTATTTTATTTTAATATTAATATAAAATTAAAAATTATAATATTTTTTCCATTTTATAATATTTCAATAAAATTTTTTAAATAATTTGATTTGATTATATATTATTTTAAATTATATTTTAATTCATAATAAACACATGGTAAGAAGAGAAATATATATCACAATTTTTAACAACCAAACACCTTGATGTTATAACATCTATCTTTTATTCATCATTTTGAAACTTGAATCTTATTTAACATAATACATCTATTTTGCATAAGCCTACCAAACCAAACGTAACCTAAAGGAGTTTATTTGTAGTTTACTCAAAAGCAAATTTGGTATTTTTATTTCATTATTTAAACGATGCATTTAAAATTATTGATAAAAGTATGAATAGCACTCATAAACAATTATCATAAATTTAATATTTATAATGAATACTAATTTTTTTTATAAATTAATAAATATGTGGGTAAAGAAGATAAAAATTATAAAAGAAATGATAAAAAGCTCAACAGGGTTGAGAAATTTTAAAACATATATAAAGAATTGCAACATTAATTATGTTGGTAGAGAGAGGAGAAGTATAGTGGGAGAAAGCAAAAAAGATTGAATAAATTTAGTAACACTCAGTACAAGACAAGTAATTATTAGCAAGATGAAAATGACCATATATAGCTAAGTATAAGTTTGAGAAAGTACTTGCGGAAATCATTTTTGAAAGTCAGAAGTTGAAAATGTTGTATTGTGTTTTGTGAAAATTTCTTATGTTTAACGTGTCAAATTGGTTTTTAGCTTTTGGCATTTATTTAGATTTAAAAAAAAAAAAAAAGGAATATATCTATGTTTGCCCCTCTGTTCTTTTTCAAGCTTTTCATTGGATTTTATCATCCTAATCAAGAAAGGAGATTTTTTGTGTTCGGCTCCCTAAATTTTAAATACAAATAAATTCTAGCATACATATTTTTAAATAAATTGTATTTGGTCAATCTAAATATTTATTTTGATCCCTTAAAAAAATCTATTTTTCATTTTGATATAATAAAATTAGTAACACTTTTGGTTATTATGCATTTACCTTTTCAATTAATCAAATACATATATATATGTTATTGACCAAAAAATACATATATACATTTATTTAGATCGGTTGACTTACGAACTGAGTAGTTGTACTGATTTTTTATATTTTTTTAATTTTAATGTTTTATTTAATTGAACTAGATGGGTCAGTCAAACTGGTTGAACTAACGAACTAGGGGCCTGATCAATTCGACCACAGCGCGATTCTAAAAACATTGGTTAGAATATTTCATACTAACATATGCTAATAGTTTGATAATGAAATTTTGATTTCACAGTATCTAACTATACTAAAATTTTTCTGATAAAAAAATCTATACTAATTTTTTTTTTATATCATACAATACCTAGCAAATAATTTTTAACTTTTCAAGGTCTAAACTAATGTGCAGTATTAGAGATAAAAATTTTAAAAAAATAAAAATAATTTATCAATATAAAGGAGAGGATCCCGCAGATATCATTTTATTTGTGGAACATCGAGAACATTTTATTCAGCATGAAAATGACCATAATGATTTGATGATTATTTCCATTATTCAACAATTGGTGTGATGCCGTGTTCATTATGATTTTAGGGGTTAAATTTTTTATATTTTTTATATTTTTATTAATTTTTATAAGTTTTTTAATTTTAAATATTTGTTATTAATTTGATAAATTTTTATAATTTATTAGAATTTTTTATAATATTTATCAGTTTTTATGATTTTTATAAATTTTAAGTTTATAAGAATTTTAATAATTTTTAATGTTTAATGTTTTTATGATTTTTAATGAATTTTTTTATAAGTTTTTAAGATTTTTTTAGGTTATTATAAAATTCTAAATATGTTTTATTAATTTTATAATTAATTTAATTTGAATTTTTATATTTTTATAATATTTATAATTTCATATCAATTTTAATATTTTTTAAATATTTAATATTTTTTATAAATTTTTTATATTTTTATGAGATAATATTAGAATAAATCGGAAGCTACCATATGTCATATATGTTTGGTCTGTTAATTTATTTTAATGATTAATGTGATCAATCACGAGTTTTATTAATGAAGGAACTTAATTAATTATTTTAATTAAAAACAAAATTTAATTGGATACGACTTCAATAAATATATTTAATTAAAATTTCCCAATTTCTTAAAAAGTGTTTATTTAGATATAAGCGCTTATTAAAACCATTAATATCGCTACATGATAGGCACAAACATGCCGAGATGAGCCACACAAATTTGAGAAACAGAATCACAGCACAAAGAGACTAAAGACCTAACTCACAAAGCACACAACAGATTGAGCTATAACAAAGCCATCACAAAGCAGCTTAGAAACACATGCTGCAAACCGCAAATTCCCTGGATCGTAGACTAAACGGAAAGGAGTTGGCCAGTTTGTCAGCTTTCTCAAATCCAAATTCGTCATCAAATCCGCACCGGATCAACCAACAGTGAAGTAATCCCGGCCTTTGTAACATTTCCGACGTGTGTATAACCATCTCCTTCTTTGTAAAGGAAATCCATAACCCTCGCAAGATTGAGAACGCAAGTAAGGACTGGAAATGGAGCCCTAGCTGGCTTAAACAACAACTCCTGGTTTATATCTTTCCAAGCAGTATCAATTAGCTTCTTTAACTCTTCACATGCCTTTTCTTCTGAAACTCCATGTTGCTTCATGTAGCATTCAACCGCCGATGCACAATGTCCTCTCTCTTGCTCAAACTGCATGCGCCCATAATTTTTTTTTTTTCATGCAAATCCAAAATCAAACATTATGCAATCTAACATTTGAGACGATTAAAGTAGTAAGAAATAAGAGTACAATGGCTGGTACCTTGTGTGAGACGATATCATCCATGAGACGGGAAATCATCGAAGAAGCTCTTACGATCTTAGGGTTGTCAGATGCCCAATTGAAGGTTTCTTCTGTAACGACGTCTCCCATTCCAACAAAAGATGTGATTGCAACCATGGGGTAGCCAGAAGATACTAAGGCAGTTTTCAAGTACTCTTCTACCGTCGGTACGTAGTTTTCATGGTACCATTTGGCCTCAATAAAATAAGCTTGAGATAATTGTTTCATCTGAAAATTGAAAAGAAAAAAAAGAAGATATATACACAGAAATTCTCTTTTGAACTAAAAAAATAATGATAAATGAAATAAAAAGGGTTTTATTAATGTGAATTTACTGCTTCTTTTGCGTATTGAACTCTGTATGATTTTCCTTGCTTGGTCATCACTTTCTCCATTTCTTCATAAAGATCTAAGAGTGCTTTGTAGAAAACTTTCATATATGCTGGGAGCCGATCAATAAAGTTGCTATCCCACCTGAAATTAAAATTAAAGATTCAGTCAAATTCTAATTGTTTGAAGACGTAGAATAAGTTAATTGTAATACTGTAAACATTGCAGACCTCTCAATCGCATTTGTAAAGAGTTCAAGTTCTTCATATGTTCCATGTACATCATATATGTCATCCATGGTTGATGCCATGACTATTGCTTTTGTCATTATCTCTCTTGCAAAGGAGTATTGGGGTTCAAAGTACACTCCTAATATCCAAAAATAACATTCAACCAATCTATCTCGTGCAAAAGGTAGTTTTGTTGCAAAATCTAAATCTTTCCACCACCTGAAATTATATAAACCATTACCTCAAAAATTAATAATTATTGGAGAAATGTTCCAAAGATATTTCATATGAGGATTAGTAAGTAGCAATCACCTAGAGATCTTGCTTAGTTCTTCCTTGTGCAAATTTTGTAATAAGTTGAAATCCAACTTTGCGAACTTCAATAACGTCTTGTCATGTGAATCATCTTCTTGATACAGGGAAATGTACTGCCTTGCCACTAACCTTGGCAAAGCCTTACGAATTGGTCGTTTCAGGGCATGGGAGACTAATGCTGAAAGGGGACGCTCAATGCCAATCCTTTGGGCAAGCTCTAGATGAGTGGTGGTGAAAGCAAGTGCTTCTTCTAGTATATGCTCTCCATGAACAAGCAAATGACTCGCTTCATATAATTCTAGCAAGCCTTTGACATCACTTGTTAAGGATATCTTGAAATTTCCTTTGTCATCTTTGAAATTGTTGAATATTTCTGTTCGATTAAGGAATTGTACATATAGAAATTAAATCTTAATTCTTGAACTATCACCAAATATATAAATATCTTTTATAGAGTGCATAGAGTAGATAAATTTACCAGATTGAGCATTAAAACCATTCTCTCTAAGCAATCGAAATTGAAGAGAAGTATACTCAAGAGTTTGGTCAGCTTTGTATCCATGGTGATGGAAATTAGTCTGTAAAGCATCCTTTATCTCTTTTTCAAAAAGGTAACTCACACCTAAGCGTTTTATTGTAGCAATTAAACGGTATTTTTGAGACGACTCATCAGTAGCCACCATAAGCATCCTCGTTATTTCTTGTTTCAGTTCTTCGTATTCTTGTCGAGTTGCAGTATCTATTTTCTGCATAATTGTAATTAAGGCTCATAAGAATATCATAAAAATAAGTTTAGTGGTGGCAATCACTTTCATTCGTACTCACATGCAAACACACACACACACAGAAGAAATTAAAACATAAATATATTTGTATTTGCATGCAAACACATCTATATATGAATCATCCGCAAGCAGACGTAATTGTTTACCATTTTGGAGGGACATGAAAGGAAAATATCACCCCAAATACTAGGATGATAGTTGACGGAGCGACGATTGACGTTGGACATGGAAGACATTTCTCTACCTAGTAATTGAGTTTGAAAAGTACACTATAAAAATGAGACGATATCTTCTTGTGATATTCATAAAGAGCTCCTACGCTGTTGTATTTATAGAGATAAATTTGTCAATTACCAAAGTTTTGCTGCATTTTCCATTTTCACGTTTTTGTCAATCAGTTCAAGGTGGAACCTGAATGCTATTGGCTTGAATTGACCCTCCACCTAAGTGAATTGTTTTTACTTTTAAGTTCCCCTTTACCCGCTTCATGATATTTTTTTTAATAATTTTTTTTTGGAATAATATTCAATATATTGTCAATGCATAAGTCTAATTTACCATCAATAAATCATGATAAATCACCTCAATAATAAGCCAAATAGAGTAAATATTCGAAGATTAACAAGTAAACACCAATCAATAAGTCGATTGAGTCTTAGCTCGATTGGCATCGGTATTGTTGTCGATGCAGGAAGACGTAAGCTCGAGTGCGTTGAAGTGCATTATTCTCCTATTTAAAAGTTAAGGAGGAATTATAAACAATTTTAAGTATTATATCAAAAAATATTAATGAAGTAACTTACTACTATTCATTAATGATAAATTAAACTTATACATACAATGATAATACATTAAATATTATTTCATGAAAAAATATTAAAAATAACTTGCTTAAATGGAAAGTAAAAGAAAAATACTGTTTGGTGTTTCTCATGGAAAACTTATGTAAGTTCAAAAAAATTTAAATTAGTGGAGGGTCAATTCAAGCCAATAGTATTCAGGTTCCACCGTGCACTGATTGACAAAAACGTGAAAATGGAAATTGCAGCAAAACATTGGCAATTGACAAACATATGTCTAAATATAACAGCTTAGGAGCTTTTTGTCTCACACCAATTGTCCATTTTTTTAAAATATCACAAGAAGAATGTAAAATAAAGTAAGTGAACTATACTAATCAAGTTACCTCATCAATAAATATTAAAAAGTTCATTTAAGTGGATAAGTCTCACAACTAGTAAGTATAGGTTCCAGCTAATATTTTTATACATCCCACTAAATTTAACTATCATAAAGGGAAAATCCTCTTGCTTACTGTATGTTAGTTTCTATTTACTTGTTCCAAGTTGGATATTAGCAAGTGCAAAACATTAGTAAATATTAATTAAAAATGTACAATTATGTCTTTGGAATCTGGTATTCTTTCCATGGCGATGGAGGAGGAGATGGCTGGATTGAATATTGATGATGGAGAACAGGAGGCGCTGAATCTTCCGTCTGCAGTGGGATCTCAAAATTCAGCTTATGAACAATGGCAAATTTGTGGTATCATTTCAACTTTTTTCATGAGTTGGTTATTGAAAGGGTAATTAGTGGGTTCCTTTGATTTATGCATCCTTTTGGATTCAGATCTATGATCTCCCCCCAGGCTATCATTCGGAAAATGTGATGATTCAATTGGGAGATTTTATTGGTAGTTTCTTGGAATATGATTCAGCGGGTTTGAGAAACTACATGCGAATACGGGTAAAAGTGGACATTAGAAGGCCTTTGAAGTGCAGAAAGAAAATAATGATTTCTGCTTTGAAGTCTACTTATGCGAACTTTAGATATGAGAGACTTACCCTTTTTTGTTTTGGGTCACAATGACAAATTTTATCCTATTAGGCTGAATTTGGAGTCAAATGTCCTGGAATATGGATGAGATATATCTTTGATGGCTCAATCAAGGAGAGCTACACAACAATACTATTTTGGGATTCAATCTAGAAGGAATACAAAAGAGCAAGGAGGTTGATTATGGGGGGTTTTGTAGGGGAAAGGAGGGTGGAAATGGAACATGATTTGGATGATAATCCAATTGATAATGGAGACAGAAAGAATAGACCATAGATGGAAATTATGGATGCCAGTGTTTTTAGTCAGAAGGATTTGGTAACCAATGAGGAACGAAACATAGTTCCATTTCAGATAAGATTGGTGGCTGCTAGGAGACAAGCCGACCTAGCGCAATGAAACTTCTAAGCTGGAATGTCTGCGATTTGGGGAATTCACAGGCTATTCGAAGACTTTGGCAAATGCTAAAGATTTATAAGCCCCACATGGTCTTCTTTATGGAGACAAAGTTGAAGAAAATTAGAATGGAACGTGTTCAAAAAAGATATGGTTTTCATAATGGAATAGATGTTCTGACTAAGCGATCCCGAAGAGGTCTCAGTTTTACATGGAATGGGAACTATTTGGTTTAGATGAGAAGTTATTCAAATAACCATATAGATGTGGAGATCAATGAGAGTGATGATAATAGAAAGTGGAGATTTACAAGGTTTTACGGGGATCCGATGCTTCCGAATAGACAAGAATCATGGAATTTATTACGACAGTTGAGAATAAATTGTGAAATGTTGTGGTGTGTGTGTGGCGATTTTAATGAAATTCTATATGCCAATTGACCGCCTCTAGGAGTACCAACGTTCAAAGTAGAAATCCTACACAAAAGATGTGAAAAACAGTATCCGCAGGTATTCGGGTCAAGTTGTAATATAGTTACAATGGAGTATGTAAGTATTCCAAGGATCGTACCCAAGGTAGGCGAGCACTAAATTAATTCTAATCTAAACATAAATAGATCTAATTAGTACTTTAATCGAATTATAATACGAAGAATTAAAAGAATGAGTTTGATAAACTATACTAAAAATAAGAAAGGAAATAAAAGAAAAGTAAATGAAGGAAAAATGAGAAATCAAATAATCAAATATGTATCAAATTTGGGCATGGGTAATTAGCTTGCTTTGGTAATCATAATCAACTGTCGTCTCGGGTTTTCTTTTTCAATCAACTAGTCAATACCCCAGTAGGATCTTTCGATTATTCCACTAAAGTACTAAGTCGGCAAGAACTACTTGCCTTCTGACCTTACAGTCTAAACCGATTCAGGGTTAAGGTGTTTACAGATAGGCCATACCAAATTTGGGTTAATTCCCATCTTGATGACTTCCTAGGGTTATCAAACCTAGGGTTTAGATTCTTCCTTTCTTGAATAGCTTATCTGTTAAAAAATCCCTACAAAACAGTTAATTATTCATACCTCCACTCGCTAATCCCCCATAAGAGGATTAGTTCCTCATAGATATAATAAACGATATAAACTTGATGGAAAGAATGAACATAAAGAACAATTCAAGAATAGAGTTTAGAATAAGCCTGATTTGTATTTAAATTAGGTGCAGAATCCCTACAGAGTTTGACAGTAATTCAATAATCTGATTTTTCCCAAAAAAGCAAATAAAAAGAATAGAAATAAAATCTAAAACCTAATAAAAGAGAAAAACTAAAGACTGAATCGAAAGAGAAAACTATCCAATCTAAAAAGTGTGTTTAACATGTGCTAAATGAGCTTATTTATAAACTTTAGGGTGATTGTCGTCCTTAACCCTAGGTCAGCTATTGTCGTTGTGTTTAACATTTGATTGTGTGGACCAAAACACCTTTGGCTAATAATTATTTCCTATACAGAGGTGATGTCGCGACACACCAGGTCATGTATCATGACATTGAGGGCAGTATGCTCAACTTCAGGGGTATGTTGCAATATCTTCAAACCATGTTGCGACATTGAAGGCAGTCTTGGAATTCTTCTATTATGCTCCCTATATTGTGACATCAAATGCTCCGTGTTGCAACCTAACAACCAGTATTGAGTTAGTACACCTTCTAATGGTCTCTTGCACACTCATAAAGTAAATTAGCTCACCTTTAGGCCTCATTTGGCCCCTAAGGTCAATAAAAGACTCAAATTACACATTTTATTAAATTTAAATAAACTTACGAAAATGTAATTAAAACTTAACTAAAATGCCTATGTTTAAACTCTTAAAGTGCGATAACTAGCTTGTAGCGACGTAAAAATTTTGGCTTCGGGTCGCTAATTGTGGCGATTTATTAGAAATTTAGAAATCGAAATTTGGTTTTAAAACAAACCAGGAGTCGCCACCGATCCTTTTTCCTAGGTGTGATCGGACACCTACTAGATTTCTTTTTAAAAGCAAGAAATACGTTAAAATCCAGAGAAAAATTAGGGTTCGGGAGTCGGTTACGCGCGAGGAAGGTATTAGCACCCTCGCGACGCCCAAAATTGGTATCTCATAAACACATGTTGTCTTGATTTTCAAAAATACGAGTTTAATGTAAACTTTAGTTGTGATCCGATTAAAAAGATGATGAGAAGTTTTAAATTTTTAATTTTTGGAGAAGGGCATACTGCTTTAACACGAGTCGATTGATATCCACCCAACATAGCGATGGAATCGATGACTTAATGTTTAAGTCAATATGTTGCCTTGATTATTGAAATTAGTTAAAGGATTTTTGTTTAAACGTAAAGCAAATTGATATAAAATAGAAATAAACAATAGACCAATCTAGAAACATATTTGAAACAAACATAGGTGTGACAATAATATTATAAGCAACAAAGACATAATGTAATACTATATTTAGGTACGAAATTGAAATAATGAATATATATATGTAATAACGATATTAAGAATATGTACGTAATATATATATAAATAGCAATAATATTAGAAATATACTATATATGATATTAAGTAATGTATGTATGATATATATAAAAACGTTATTAAAAAGGTAAATACGTGACATGTAAAAATGCATATACGATGTAATGTTAAAATATTTACGTAATATATACATATGAGAAATAAACTTATTACAATATTACATAAACACGTACTTATATACACTAGGGATATATATACATGCATATATAAAACTCGTATTAGGATTAACTATAGTAATTAAGACAAAAATATGTACATAAAATAACAATAATGCATAACTAACAAGAAATAAGAATAATGAAACATGTATGATATGTATATAAACCTATATGATATATATATATGTATGTATATTGAAAATGATATATATATATAAAAGAAATATCACGTATATTACATAGATGCGTACATATATAATAATGACGTTATAATATATGTTAATATTTGAAATGTACATAAAATATTACTAAAGATAGATAGCTAATAACATTAGAATATATACATAATAATATAATATTAAAAGTACATGTATATATATGGTTTAATATGAAAAATACAGTGTATATACATTATAGTATTAGAATATTTACATAATATATAAATATCATTAATGTTTAAAAGAATTTAGTAATTATAGTTCATAAATATGTTATAAAACGTAATAATATGTATAATAACGATTATAATAATAATAATATATTAGTAATAAATAACGATAAAAAAGTATGAAAATACACTTAAATCTGAAGAAAGGACTAAATTTAAAGCGGGAACAGAGTTTTGGGGCGATTTTAAAAATAAAAAACATAGAAAAGGACTTATTAGAACACGGGCCATATTAAGGAGGATCAAAAGCGCAATTATTCCTTCCAATTAAAACGCAGCGCATTAGCGGGGACTAAATCGGAAAGCGCGAAAACTTATGGAGCCAAATTGAAAATAGCGAAAAAAACCTGATTGTGTAATAGTAAAAATGCGGAAGGGCTAATCGCGCAATTAGCCCTTCCGCTTCAAAAACACGCGGACCTTGACTGGGGCGGATCGGGTCGACCCGACCTGCATCCAAAACGGCGTCGTTTTTACTTTGAGCAGGGGACCAAAGCGGTGCGTTTTGGTCCCCTATATAAGACAAAATTTTTATTTTTTCATTTGCATCGGGGAAAGAAAAAAAAGAAAAGGGAAGAGAGAGAAAGGGGAGGAGAAAGGAGAGGGGACTCGTGAGCAGGGGTGATCACCGGACGATGGCCGGACCGTCGTCGGCAGGTTGGCGCAAGCCACACCATGTATGATGGCGGAAAGGTAAAAAAAATCCGATTCTTTTCTTTTTATTTTTTATTTTTTTGTTATATTTTTACTTGTTTTAATATATATATGTGAAGTGTATAGAAGTAGATCTTGAAAATAGATGAAAAGAAAAGACTAAATCACCTTAAATTTTTGATATCGGTATTTTGGTTGCTCGACTTGGTGTTATCCTTGTGTTCTTTTGATTTCTCTCGAATTACTGTTTGTGTTTGTGTTTAAGTCCTTTTGTATTGATCGAAAAATGGCCAAAAAAAATCCCCCCCTTTTACATGAATTAGAATCGGCTTTTATAGCCTTTTTAGTTACATTATTTCCTTCATCTCCCTGCTTTGCTATTGTGTGTCTCTTTGGTTTTGCAGGTGTAGCCGGCGTTGGTGGTGGCAGAGGCTGGATGGGACGGGGTTAGTTGGCCGAAAGTCAGAGGGTGAAGACCCTAGGTGCGGCGCAAGTGGGGTTTAGGGGTATGGGTATGGGTGGCTAGGGTTTGTTGGGTATTGAAAATGTTTTAGGTTAATGGGCCCAGTGGGTTTGTTTAGTTATTGGGTTTTGGGGTTTAATTTAAGGTTAATGTAAATGGGGTTATTGGTTTTGTAATATTAATGGGTTGGCTGATGTGTATGGTTTGTAAGGGGTTTGAAATTGGTAGGCAAAAATTGGCCTGCAACAGCTGCCCCTCTTTGCTCATTATCGTGTAACGGTAATGGAGCAAAGACACAATGAAAGGCAAATTTTGCCCAGTCTTGCTGAGTCTTGACTTCATTGGTGCTCTTCTTGTCTTATTCAGGTAGGCTCTATCCAATCCACTGTGTCTTGTAGCTTTGGTTCAATCCACAGTATCTCCTAACATATGCCTTGCAGCTTCGATCCTCTCCAATGTAACTTCGAGGCTATGAAGTTTGTGGTTTCGATCTACTCCTCTACCGCTTCAGTGAGATAAGATTTGTGGTCTTCTCTTTTGTCACTTTAACAAGGCAGACTTTGATATCTTCGATCAGCTCCACTGCAACTTCAGGGGGACGAGACTTGCAATTTTGACCTGTTCCACTGCAACTTCAGGGGATCCAAATCTGGTGTCTTCCATCAGCTTCAAATTTATTCTTTGCTCGGCATGTGATCTTGAGCTCGACTCATTTCTCATAACATAAGTTGATTCTTTAAAAATAAACATTAAAAATGTAATTGGAAATACCTCGGCATGTGAACCGAGGCTCAACTCATTTCTCGTACTATGGGTTGATTTTTGAATCATAGAAATTAAAAGCAGAAATTTAAAGACTCAACTCACCTCTCGCAATATGAGTTGATAGTTGAAAAACAGAAATTAAAAGGTTCAACTCACCTCTCGCAATATGAGTTGATCTTTGAAAAACATAAATTGAGGACAGAAATTTAAAATACCTCAGCTTGCCCTGAGGCTCAACTCACTTCTCGCAATATGAGTTGATTTTGGAACATAAATTGAAATTACCTCAACGTGTCTTGAGGCTCAACTCACCTCTCGCATTATGAGTTGATTTTTGACAAACAGAAATTGAAAAGACCTCAGTGTGACCTGAGGTTTGACTCACCTCTCGCAATATGAGCCAACTTTTGAAAAGCATAAATTGAAATTACCTCAGCGTGCCCCGAGGCTTGACTCACCTCTCGCAATATGAGTCAATTTTTGAAACATAAACTAAAAATACCTCCGTGTGTGGCCTAAGGCTCAACTCACCTCTCGCAATATGAGTTGATTTTTCGAAAAGCAGAATTTGAAAAGCAGAAATTGAAAATACCTCAGTGTGTGGCCTAAGGCTCAACTCACCTCTCGCAATATGAGTTGATTTTGAGACATAGAAATTAAAAGTGGAAATTAAAAGGGCTCAACTCACTTCTCATAATATGAGTTGATAATTTGCAAAGTGGATTTTGAAAAAAACAGAATTAAAGGCTCAACTCACCTCTCGCAATATGAGTTGATCTTTGAAAAACATAAATTGAAATTACCTCAACGTGTCTTGAGGCTCAACTCACTCTCTCGCAATATAAGTTGATTTTCTTGAGAAACATGAATTAAAACATCAAAACCAAAAGCGTCCTTTGGTAGAACTCGGTGTCTTTTCACTTGATTCAATGCGACTCTCATTCTAGATTTCTTGCTCTCTTTGAGTACTGTATATACTATGCATGTTGTTATCATGATATGCACATGTTTGTCTTAAATGCTTTCATGCCTACATGATTATGCGGTGCTCTTAAGCATGTTTGTCGTTTGTCCTTTTAGCCACGATTGTTGAGGATCTGCATTCATTTATTGGCTCTTGACTTTCTCTTTAAGCCATGTACTCGCCTTTAGGCTTTACAAGTAATCAACGTTTCTCAGATATCACTCTTTAGCCCCTGGTTGAATTTTATTCTTGCTTTGAGGCTCTTGTGTTTATCAAGTTTTCATCCAAGTAATTCTTAACATTTCTTTCGTTTAGAGCATGTCATTTCACCATTTATCATGTAAATAAACACATAATGAGATGCATGAAACAAAAGGTCAAGTAGGGACAAAAATGATATCTCGTATTCATTTATTTCAAGTGTGGCAAACAAAGGAAATTAACCAATGAGAGTAAAAATGTCAAAAAAGGGAAAAAAAAAGGATCATATTCAACGGATACAAATGCTCTAGATATTCAACACATGAACTCTTCCACGTTCCTCGATCAAGAATCTTTCGAGTCGGCTCCTTGCGTAGAAGATTTTGAGCTTTCGAGAGATGCTTCAAATCATTGTAGTCTCCTTTGTTTTTGCCGTATGGTTTAAAACATCTTTCCTTGTAAGCCGAATGTTTGCTTCATTAGAATGCCCTCTCGGGTTTTCATCCTAATCTTTTTTAATCGTAACGCCCTTTTCGGTTTTCGCTCGATCCTTTTTTTTTTTTTTTTTTTTTTTTAAGATGCCCTTTTCGGGTTTTCATCTTGACTTTCTTTTTCTCAAGCATAGTACTTCTTCACCGCATCCGAGTTCTTTGGATTTGCTAACTCTTTCCCATCCATCTCGGTAAGGATCAAAGCTCCACTGAAAATGCCTTTTTTTTACGACGTATGGTCCTTCCCGTTTGGTGCCCATTTTCCTCGCGAGTCCTTTTGTATCGGGAGAATTTTCCTCAACACAAGTTCTCCTTCACGGAATTCTCTTGGTCGTACCTTCTTGTCATGTCTTTGCGATCATTCTCTTTTGGTACATCCGCCCATGACAAATTGCTCTTAGACGTTTTTCTTGATGAGGTTCAAGCGATCGTATCGAGCTCGGACCCATTCTCGCTTCTTCTAATTTTGATTCCATTAAGACTCATGAGAGGGGATCTCAACCTCGATAGGTAGCACGACTTCCATTCCATAGACTAGAGAGAAAGGAGTTGCTCCAGTAGATGTTCGCACGGATGTGCAATATGCAAACAAAGCAAATGGAAGTTTCTCGTGCCAATCTTTGTACGTCTCAGTCATTTTCCCAATGATCCTCTTAATGTTCTTGTTTGCATTTGCTTCAATGACCCCGTTCATTTTTGGGCGATAGGGGCGAAGAGTTATGATGCTTTATTTGGAACCGCTTTCGCACACTTCTTTCATCATCTTATTGTTCAGATTCGTGGCATTATCTCGAAATGATTCTTTCGCAATCCGCCGTGCGGCAAATGATCTCCTTTTTCAAAACACGCAAGCTGCGATCCTTGTCACATTGGCAAACGAAGCGGCTTCTATCCATTTTGTGAAGTAATCGATGACCACAAAGATGAATCGATGTCCGTTTGATGCCTTTGGAGAGATTGGCCCTATAACGTCCATGCCCCACATAGCAAAAGGCCACGGAGAGGTCATGACATGAAGAGGAGAAGGGGCCACATGAATTTTATCGCCGTGGATTTGGCATTTGTGACATTTTACGGCAAAATTGATGCGATCACTTTCCATTGTCACCAATAATAACCAAGTCTCATAATCTTTACGGCCATATTGAATCCATTGGCATGTGTTCCGCAGATTCCCTCATGGACCTCTTCAAGTATTTTCCTAGCTTCAACATCATCCACACATCTCAAGAGCATCTGATCCTTTCCTTTTTTGTATAGGATGTCCCCATCAAGAACAAATCCGTTGCCATTCTTCCGATTGTTCTCTTTGTCGTTCTCATTCGCTTGTTGGGATAGCTTCGATTCTTGATATATTCTAGGATATCGTGGAACCATGGACGCCTGTCGCTTCTTCTTTTCAATGCTACAACAAAGTGTGCGGGGACACGATATATACTCATTTTGAGGGCATTATTTACGCTTTCTTTACTTGCTTTGAACATTGAAGCCAAAGTGGCCAGGGCATCAGCCAGTTGGTTTTCTTCTCGTGGGAAATAGTGAAAAGTTACTTCTTTGAATTCCTTGATCAATTCAGCCACTAAATCACTGTACTTAATCAATTTTGGATCCCTCACTTCCCACTCTCTACGGATTTGGTAAATTACTAGAGCTGAGTCTCCGTACACCTCTAGGATTTTGATGTCTCGATCAATAGCTGCACGAAGCCCCATAATACAAGCCTCATATTCTGCGATATTATTGGTACAAAAGAAGTTCAGTCTTGCAGTGAATGGATAATGATTCCCCTCCGGTGATACCAGAATGGCTCCGATCCCATGCCCCAAAGCATTCGACGCACCATCAAAGCACATCTTCCATGACTTCTCATTTGATGACTCTGGTTTCATTTCTGTGATGCACATTAAGTCTTCGTCCGGAAAATCAAATCTTAAAGGCTCATATTCTTCTGTTGTTCGAGTTGCTAGAAAGTCGGCTATTGCGCTTCCTTTTATTGACTTCTGACTTACATAGGCAATGTCATATTCTGAAAGGAGGATCTGCCATCGGGCCATTCTTCCCCGATAGTGCGGTGATTCCATCATGTATTTTATTGGGTCCAGTTTTGAAATCAACCATGTCGTATGGTACAACATGTATTATGCGAGTCTCCGAGCTACCCAAACCAGAGCGCAACAAAATTTTTCAATGGGACGAGTACTTTGCCTCATATTGATGAACTTTTTCTTTGAGGTAGTAGATCGCCTTTTCTTTCTTTCTGTCTCATCGTGTTGCCCCAAAGACGCAACCCATTGAATTTTCGAACACCGTCAAATACAAAATCAAAGGTCTCCCGATTTGGCGGTACTAGCTTTGGAGGACTAGACAAATATTGCTTTATCTTATCAAAGGCCACTGGCATTCCTCATTCCAATCTCCGGGTTATGTTTTGAAGAAGTGAAAGATTGGGTCGCACTTTGGTTGGTAAGTTGAGCGATAAATCGGGCGATGTAGTTTAATCTCCCTAAAAATCCTCTAACTTCCTTTTTGCGTGCTTGTGGGCGGTAACTCTTGAATGGCCTTTATTTTATCTCGGATCAACCTCGATACCTCTTTTCATCGACAATGAAGCCTAGCAACTTTCACGAGGTCGCCCCAAATGTACATTTGGTGGATTGAGCTTTAATTGAAACTTTTCACTGTCGAACAACTTCTTCAAGTTTACTACATGCTCTTCTTCCCTCGGGATTTAGCAATCATGTCGTCGACGTAGACCTCTATTTCTTTATGCATCATGTCATGGAATAACGTCACCATGGCTCTCGATATGTTGCCCTGAAGATTCTTTAACCCGAATGGCATCACCTTGTAGCAGAACGTTCCCCACATTGTTATGAAGGTAGTTTTCTCCATATCTTCAGGGGCCATTTTGATCTGATTGTACCCCGAAAATCCATCCATGAAAGAAAACAATGAATGTTTTGCTGTGTTATCCACCAACGTATCAATATGTGGCAAGGGAAAATTATCTTTTGGGCTTGCCCGATTCAGGTCGCGGTAATCCACACACATTCGTACTTTGCCATCCTTCTTTGGTACCGGGACTATGTTAGCCACCCATTCTGGATATTTGGAGGCTTGTAGGAAACCAGCGTCAAATTGCTTCTTGACCTCCTCTTTTATTTTTAGCAGCATTTCGGGTCTCATCCGTCTTAATTTTTCTTTGGATGGGCTTGCATTTCGCCTCAATGGGAGCTTATGGACTACTAAATCTTCATCTAGCCACGGCATGTCCTGGTATGACCATGCGAAAACATCTTTGTATTCGCAAGTAGAGCGATCAAATTATGCCTAGTGCTTTCTCAAATAGAAGTCCCAATCTTCACTTCTTGTTTCCTTTCTTGATTGCCCAAGTTTATTGTTTCCACTGATTCTTCATGAGGCAAAATCTGTTTATCCTCTTGTTCCACCATTCTTAACAATTCGGGAGGCGAGGCGTAATCTTGACATTTTCTTGACTTCAAATTCCCTAAGCAAACAACCTTCTCAAAATCAATTTCGGGACTCAGAACGGGTTTGTTCATGTCATCGATACGAGCACGAAAGTTGAATGGAAAAGGAAGCTATAGAGGGTATCCAAGTATTGGAATCAACAAAGAAATGTTATGGCATGGAATGTGGCAAATGTGAATATGGGCTATGAAATGAGAAAATGATTATGAAATTAGCGATAATGCGAAAAAGTCGTGACAAAATGCATCTTCATTGATATTCATTTAAATGATAAAGAGCAAATGCACGCTCTTATAAAAGAATTCTATTATATCTAAAGACACAATAGAAGGTTAATGTTTGGCATTACTTTGAAGACTTATAAACTACAAGAAGCTCCTCGGAAGTCCAATTGTTCAACGTGAAACCAGGAGGGCAAGGGCGTATCCTCGAGACATCTTTACTTGTACCAGCCCCTTTGTCAATGACATTTATGCGACATTCGAAAACCCCTTTCAATTATCCTCGGCATGTTTCGTGGATCGTCTTGTCAGGTATATCATTCCATGAGACGTAAATGTTTTTGACAAAGGAGGGTATTCTATGGGCTCCCATTCGGTTCTCGGCCCAAAGTTCTTGCAATCCTTCTTTCACGATCTTTCTTCCACTGTCTTCTCCTTTGGCGCATATCGGTGGAATCCCAAACCGTATCGAGCCTTGTGCTTTGCAGCTTTAAAGCCCTAACTATTCCTTGCGGATGTCCGCCTAAACCTCTTCTTGCTCGAGCTCCTCTTCCTACGGTCAACTTGACACCCATTACGGTATTTCTCGGCGGTTTGGCTTTGGAATTCTGTTTCCTCGCAACGAAAGTGGCATTCACAAATTCAAGGGACCGGAAGGAACACTCCATTGCGTCTTTGTTCGCTTCCAAGCACGGTGCATCGCAGAGATCTGAGATGCGACAATATCTTCTTCTCCTTCGATTGTGACCGACGACCGTCCATGATAAATTTTATTTTTGGTGGAGGATGACGGATCGCTCCGGCGAGAATGGATCCGTGGTCTCCCTAAAAGGCGGTTATGCGATGGCGTAATGTCCATGACTTGGAACTCAACATCATAAATGTAAGGGCCCACTTCTAGAGGATCTCAATCTTTCCCATAACTTCACGCCTCGTCCGTCGAATGCCCTTGCTTGTGGAATGACAGGCCTTAAATAGGACAAATCCATCGGTATTACGGAAAGTGTGGCCAATGGCATAACATTTAACGCCGACCCATTATCGATGAATACGTTCGGTATTATGTAGCCCTTGCAATGAGTCGTGATATGCAGCGCTTTCACCGATCCTCTACCGTTTGGCGGTATCTCATCATCACTAAAAGAGATGAAATTGTCCGCATTCAGATTGTTTACCTACCTATCAAGCTTCTCAACAGATATGTTGTTGGCTACATAAGCTTGATTTAACACCTTCAATAAGGCATTCCGATGTGCTCTGAATTTAGCAAGTAGAGATAAAAGCGAGATTCGTCTTTGGTCGCTTGCTCAATTGTTCCACCACACTATACTCACTGTGCTTGATAAATTTCAAGAATTCTTGAGCTTCTTCCTCATTCACAGGCTTTTTAGTTTCTTGCGCGGGTGGAATTTCTTGCTCGACTTCGACCGACTTGCATCATCGCTTTCCCTTTTTGCTTCAAGTCGCTACTTTTCTTTACTGGTTCAACTTCTTTGGAATAGCACCGTCCACTTCGGGTAAAATGACCTACCTCCCCAACATCTTCAAATATGGATTTGGACTTTCCAACTTCCGGTGTGACGATATTGACATCATATCTCCACAGCGATCTTTGTTTTGTTGTTCTTATAAGGAAAGGAGATGGTACTTGATTATCATCTTTGGTTTCACAGGCTCCTTCTTAGCGTCATAGTAAATCACCAATGGTCGATCCGCGCTATAAGGGGACTGATGAATGATTGTCGGATGTACATATTTCTCCATTATCGGCTCTCTATGGCTTTACAAAAATCCCGATCTCCTTGTTATCCATCATACTTTGCAATAATCTTACGAATTCATCACATGGTGAATGTCGTGTCCGTCGATGCCATGGAACTCATAAAATTGTGACTCTTTGCATTCTTTCCTTCTTGGATACTCGTTAAAGCGACGAGTAGCCCTTTTTCAACTAGCACCTTCAGATTCTCTGCAGAGGTGTTCTTACTTGAGATACCCATCTTTTACTTTCGTCGTTTATCCTCCTCTCCTCTCGCACTCACATTCCCTCTCGGTGTGATTTGGGAATGGATTTCAGCCGTCTCGCTAGTACCATCAAATCGCAAAATACCCGCATCGATGAGCCCTTGAACTCTCCTTTTGAAAGCCGGTTCTCGAGTAGAATGCCCTGGTTCCCCGCATGGTATGCGCAACTAGCGTTTGGATCGTACCATTTTGGGTATGGAGGTTTAAGGGGTGCCATGTAATGGGAGAAATCGGTTGTTTTTCAGAAGTTTTGGGTACAATTCCCCATATGACACGAGGATGGGAGTAAATCGCGGTCTCTCGAGATTAGGCCTTCTTTGGTCTTGGCTCATTTTCAGGTTGGTTTTGAGCGGTGCAGTGTTTTGTGAAAAAAAGTGGTAACTGGTCTTTGGTTGTTCATGGCGTATACGGGGTAGGAGGAGGTGGTGTTTGGTAGTAAGGGGCTTGAGGAAGATAATGGAAATTTGAAGGTGGATAATGTCGGGGTTGGGGTTGGTTAGGATATGAGTTAGAGGCATAGCGGTTTCCCATCCCGACCATGTGGGTTTCTGGTTCCTTCTTTTCATATAAGCGCTGTCCTTTTCGAACCTTTCGAACCTTCCATTCTACCGCTCTTGTGAGCATTCTCTATGAGCTCCCGGATATTACAATATCTCGCAAACTCCTTCGTGGCACTCCCCACTAGTTTGTCATAAAGCAGGCGCCTTTAAGGTGTTGATAAAGAGAACGGTTATCTCCGTTTTTGTTAGTGGGGTTCCACTTGGGTGAGACGTCTCTCCATCTCTGCGCATCTTGTCTAAAAGTCTCGACGGCTTTTTCTCCATCATCTGTAAGGTCATCGAGTGCCGCACCATGTCCGATACATGCTTGTATTGTTCGCGAGAATGCGGATGCCAAATCTTTCCAGGATCTAATCTTTTCCTCGCTTGAATTTGGTTGTACCAACGGAGGCGACCTGTTAGACTATCTTGGAAGCAATGTATAAGTAACTTATCATCATTCACGTAACCGATCATTTTTGTGAGAACATGATGAGATGTGCTTTTGGGCACCTAGTCCCATCATACTTCTCAAAATCAGCGCCTTGAACCGGAGGCAAAATTAGATCAGGTACCAGACTAAGTTCCTTGGCACCCAGCGCTGAGAAGACCTCAGTGCCTTCTATTGCTTTGAGTCTTTCCTCCAGACTCTTATATTTCGCGTCATGGTTATCCAATTTCAATTTGGCAACTTCTGCGGGGTCATCCGGATCTGGAACTAGTGGATCAGCGGGGACTAGCCCCGGTGGTTCGACGCGAATATTCCTTGCCCCAAATTAGTGGGTGGAGCAGGTGGCATAGGTCGATGTTCCAAGCCTGTGGGTTCTCCTTGAGCATACCCTCTCTGTGTTGTATATGCGGGTGGTGGAGTGAATCCCGGAGGATAGAGTGGATCCTGATCGTGGTGAATTCTCGATTGAGGTTCCATAACATCTGGGTTCTGCATGGGTCCCTTTCCTTTGACCAAAGTTGTCATCATCTCCATCATTTTAGCCATCTGATCTCTTTGCTCAAGTGACTCCTCTCGAGATCTTACCATTAGATCTCTCGTTTCTTGTTGCGATTTGGCCAGTTGCTCTTGTAATTCCTTTTGAGCCCTTTCCATCCTTTCGATTCTCTCATTGAACTCAGCTTCCATTGCCCTAGTTTGTCGACGCGTTCTGTATAAATGTCGTGATTCCAGTCTTGAAGTCTTGCAACTGTGGATTATATGGCTCTTTTAGTTTCGGTGGATGATTATGGTGATATGTACATGCGATGAATGAATGAATGAGTATATGAATGGATGAATGTCCAAAGAAATAAATGATGCATAAATGTTAGTTATGAGTAAATATGCAAGAATTTGGTGTTGATTTCAAGATAGCCCCATATGTAGGCATTTCATTCATCGAAGAGTACATTACAAAAGTTTTCATTTTTCCACGATTACACAAATTTCCTAGCCACATTGCCTTGTTTCTTCACTTGCTCTAAAAATTTCGATATACTCGATCTTTGGCTCGGAGGAATTGGTGGCGAGAACTTGGCTTCATCGATAATTGAACAACTTGCATAGCCGCTTGGCGAATTTCATTGATCAGGAAGTTGAGTTGCATTTCTCTTTCTTGGAGAGTTCCTTCATACGCGTGCATGTCCCGATCGTACTGATCATTCTTTTCTTCTAGATCCTTTAGGAGGTTATCTAATTGTTGTTGACGAGATTGTAACATATTTTCTAAATCTCGTACTCTCCTTTTTAATTCTTGATGTTCAGACTGACTATTCGCAAATTCTGCAGTTACTATTTCATACTCAGCATTCTTCCTTCTTAATTCTATTACAGCGCGCGCGGCCTTTTCCTCTTCTTTTTTTGCTTTTCCCTTCCAAAATTCCATTCCTCCTTTGATGTTACCAATTTCTTCTTTCCACTCAGCTGTTGACTTGCCCAATCCACTATTCTTTATAGTGTTTCTTAATTTCTTGTTTTCCAAATGAAGGTCCCTTAAGTCGTTTCTCACGATCTCGGCCTCCCTTTGTACTTTTTCAGTCCTGGACTTTTCAACCTGAACTTCAATCTTCAGCTGGTAGTTCTCTTCTTGAAGGGTGCTGAGGTCTCTGGACATCCTGGCTTTTTCATGCTCGAATTCCTGTCTAGCTATTTCCAACTCTGATGGCATTTCTTCCAAAAAAGGATTCTGGGCAGTGCAATTTGTTGATGAGATCTGCTGGCTACTTCTCCGTTGCTTTCTCCATAGGTCATAGCCTTGGGTGAGAGTATCAGCATACAAGGCTAATTCCATGAAATGAATTTCATTCCAAGACCTTGCGATGTCTCGGATTTTCTTCATATACCCTTCACCGTGAAGGCGAACTCGATCGCACTAGCCCTCCGGTTGCGGGTATAAATTGTCGCGAAGAAAATTACCTTTGAACCAATAGCGGAGCGTATCCAACTCCTCCCCATAATCCGAGTAAAAGTACCCAATCTTGGCTTCCACATTTGTATAGCAAAAAGCGAAGAAGGGCGGATCAGGGTGCTCTCCACGTTATATCCTCGGCGCAAAAGATTACGAAACACCGATACCCAATGTTGCTCGGTGATTTCTTTCGGCCACTCTTTCTTGAGGTAAGCTTCTAGCGGGCGAATGTTTTTGAAAACATGTGGAATGGAGTGCGCTCTACTTTCCAAAAATGACTCAAAATCCAAACGTTGAGCATTTGTGCACATCCGATAAATCGTCCCTTTCCAACCCTTCGCCAGTACTTAAGGACACGAATGTCTCGGCTAAGATAGTCGGGACGGGGTTGACTCCTTGTTTTAGCCTTTGAAGAAATCAAACACTACGACCTCAATATGTTCGAGAACTCTCGGAAAATGACCAAACCGTAAATGGCCAAGGCAAATAGATTAACTCTCTTCAATATGTCAGGATGACTCGTAAGGCCGATTCTCGTAGGCTAGACCATGGAATGCAAGCTGTTTCATTCTTCTTTTTATTTGTTTTTCGGCCGGGCATCAGTCATGTGCATCTGGGTCTTACTAACTTTTTTCTAAAGGTCAAGGGCTTAGGCTCCTTCACGTATATCTTGCCAAATTGCACATTATCGATGCGGAGTAAAGCAGCATACTCTTCTATGGTTGGAGTCATGTCCTCTTGATTGAATGTAAAGCACTGATAAGCTGGGTCCCAGAATCGAACCATGGCTTTAATCAACTGTTCGTCTACACGAATGGTGATCAAGTGAGCTATATCTCCATACCTCTCGGTGAAAATGCCCCTAGTGTCTGAATCCCATTGGTTCCAAACTTGCACCAAATCCTCAAGGTTATTTTGGCGGACATTCACAGTTGTATGTTCGGGCAAATTGGCAACACTCCCCTCCACTAGGCTGTCCCCCTTTTCTCTCTGAGTTTTTAGAGACCAGTCTCGAACCACGGCATTCTTCTCGATTATTTGTGTAATTGACTCCTCCATCAGAAACCCGTTCTTTGGCAACTATCCTTTAATCAACACCTTCCTAATGTGATGCCTTGTGATGCATGATGAAAATAAAAATAAAAACAAACAAACTTGGTTAGTAATATAATTTGAGAAACGAATTAAACTACTCGACCCAATTTTTACATAAACAGTGTAAATGAAAGGCAAAAAGGCATTATCCCCGTGTACTTATTTTGGTGGCTATAAGCGGATTGACAGAGGTTGGTATGGCTCTAATTGGAAGGCTCGTATGGTTCATTATATGCGGGTTTTGGTTCTAGATAGGTACTCGAATTGTGCGCACTATCATCTGCTAAGACTAGTACGGAGCCTCGGTCATAGCCCATCACGAGCTCACGAGTTCAATTCGAGGATTACATTTACTTATGCCTATGCGGAGGGACAAGTTAACTCACGAAAGCATAAGTCATATGTAACCGAAAGTATTCACTAGCACATGCGGAGGGACGAGTTAACTCACTCAGGCGTAGCGTTTACTTTCACTTAAGCGGACGGAGCCGGGTATGAAGCTCATGTTATGCAAAATACAAGTGCACGGTGTGTGGGGAAAACTCATAAACCTTTACGTTTTATTTAAAGAAACTAAACCGAAATTAAAACCATAAAGACTGAAAAACAAACAAATAACAAGTGGGAAGAAATATTTACAACACGATGCCAATGCATGAATTTTGAAAGCGAGATTTTGGATCACGACCAAATATTTACTTTGAACAAGGAAATTTGAAAACTTTTGACAAGATGTGTTTATTCAACTCGACTCTCAAAACCGGGTCCCCAGTGGAGTCGCCAGCTGTAGCGACGTAAAAATTTTGGCTTCGGGTCGCTAATTGTGGCGATTTATTAGAAATTTAGAAATCGAAATTTGGTTTTAAAACAAACCAGGAGTCGCCACCGATCCTTTTTCCTAGGTGTGATCGGACACCTACTAGATTTCTTTTTAAAAGCAAGAAATACGTTAAAAATCGAGAGAAAAATTAGGGTTCGAGAGTCGGTTACTGCGAGGAAGGTATTAGCACCCTCGCGGCGCCCAAAATTGGTATCTCATAAACACATGTTGTCTTGATTTTCAAAAATACGAGTTTAATGTAAACTTTAGTTGTGATCCGATTAAAAGATGATGAGAAGTTTTAAATTTTTAATTTTTGGAGAAGGGCATCTTTGCTTTAACAGGAGTCGATTGATATCCACCCAACATAGCGATGGAATCGATGACTTAATGTTTAAGTCAATATGTTGCCTTGATTATTGAAATTAGTTAAAGGATTTTTGTTTAAACGTAAAGCAAATTGATATAAAATAGAAATAAACAATAGACCAATCTAGAAACATATTTGAAACAAACATAGGTGTGACAATAATATTATAAGCAACAAAGACATAATGTAATACTATATTTAGGTACGAAATTGAAATAATGAATATATATATGTAATAACGATATTAAGAATATGTACGTAATATATATATAAATAGCAATAATATTAGAAATATACTATATATGATATTCGTAATGTATGTATGATATATATAAAAACGTTATTAAAAAGGTAAATACGTGACATGTAAAAATGCATATACGATGTAATGTTAAAATATTTACGTAATATATACATATGAGAAATAAACTTATTACAATATTACATAAACACGTACTTATATACACTAGAGATATATATACATGCATATATAAAACTCGTATTAGGATTAACTATAGTAATTAAGACAAAAATATGTACATAAAATAACAATAATGCATAACTAACAAGAAATAAGAATAATGAAACATGTATGATATGTATATAAACCTATATGATATATATATATGTATGTATATTGAAAATGATATATATATATAAAAAGAAATATACGTATATTACATAGATGCGTACATATATAATAATGACGTTATAATATATGTTAATATTTGAAATGTACATAAAATATTACGAAAGATAGATAGCTAATAACATTAGAATATATACATAATAATATAATATTAAAAAGTACATGTATATATATGGTTTAATATGAAAAATACAGGTGTATATACATTATAGTATTAGAATATTTACATAATATATAAATATCATTAATGTTTAAAAGAATTTAGTAATTATAGTTCATAAATATGTTATAAAACGTAATAATATGTATAATAACGATTATAATAATAATAATATATTAGTAATAAATAACGATAAAAAAGTATGAAAATACACTTAAATCTGAAGAAAGGACTAAATTTAAAGCGGGAACAGAGTTTTGGGGCGATTTTAAAAATAAAAAACATAGAAAAGGACTTATTAGAACACGGGCCATATTAAGGAGGATCAAAAGCGCAATTATTCCTTCCAATTAAAACGCAGCGCATTAGCGGGGACTAAATCGGAAAGCGAAAACTTATGGAGCCAAATTGAAAATAGCGAAAAAAACCTGATTGTGTAATAGTAAAAATGCGGAAGGGCTAATCGCGCAATTAGCCCTTCCGCTTCAAAAACACGCGGACCTTGACTGGGGCGGATCGGGTCGACCCGACCCGCATCCAAAACGGCGGCGTCGTTTTTGAATTGACAGAGGACCAAAGCGGTGCGTTTTGGTCCCCTATATAAGACAAAATTTTTATTTTTTCATTTGCATCGTGGGGAAAAAAAAAAAGAAAAGGGAAGGAGAGAAAAGGGAGAGGAGAAAGGAGAGGGGGACTCGCGTGGGGTGATCACGGACGATGGTCGGACCGTCGTCGTCGTCGGCACATGGCGCCACCGCACACGCATGTGATGGCGGAAAGGTAAAAAAATCCGATTCTTTTCTTTTTTATTTTTTATTTTTTGTTATATTTTTACTTGTTTTAATATATATATGTGAAGTGTATAGAAGTAGATCTTGAAAATAGATGAAAAGAAAAGACTAAATCACCTTAAATTTTTGATATCGGTATTTTGGTTGCTCGACTTGGTGTTATCCTTGTGTTCTTTTGATTTCTCTCGAATTACTGTTTGTGTTTGTGTTTAAGTCCTTTTGTATTGATCGAAAAATGGCCAAAAAAAATCCCCCCCTTTTACATGAATTAGAATCGGCTTTTATAGCCTTTTTAGTTACATTATTTCCTTCTATCTCCTGCTTTGCTATTGTGTGTCTCTTTGGTTTTGCAGTGTGTAGTAGCGTTGGTGGTGTGAGAGAGGCTGGATGGGACGGGGTTAGTTGGTAGAAAGTCGAGGGTGAAGACCCTAGGTGCGAGCGCAAGTGGGGTTTAGGGGTATGGGTATGGGTGGCTAGGGTTTGTTGGGTATTAAATTTGTTTAGGTTAATGGGCACAGTGGGTTTGTTTAGTTATTGGGTTTTGGGGTTTAATTTAAGGTTAATGTAAATGGGGTTATTGGTTTTGTAATATTAATGGGTTGGCTGATGTGTATGGTTTGTAAGGGGTTTGAAATTGGTAGGCAAAAATTGGCCTGCAACATAGCTTAATCTGCTACACCGAATTATGACAGATCACCAATAAAAAGGTGGAAGGGGTAATAATGGAGAAGAGACGTATAGAGGATTTTCGAAAGGCCTTAGCTGATTGCGACTTGTTAGATATGGGTTTTTCGAAGCCTTGGTTTACTTGGGAGAGGGGGAATTTGGCTGAAACGAATATAAGGGAGAAACTAGATAGGGGAGTAGCAAACGTGGAATGGATGAATTTATTTTCTAAATTCTCGATTAGTCACCTACCCCATTATTTTTCTGACTACTGCCCACTTCTTATCCAAACAAATCATTGGGAAAGATGGATAAGTTAAAAAAAGGTTCAGATTTGAAGCTTGATAGGCATTTGAGGATTCTTGTGAGAAGGAGGTTAAAAGGATTTGTAAAGCGAGTTTGGGGAATGTTTTAGAAAAATTGGAGAGTATTTGTTGAGCAGCCCCTAACCCATTTCCGTCGTCAGAACAATGTTACAGAGCATTACTGGACTTTTTAAATCAATACGAACATTAAACAAATCAATTAGCATACACATCATAATTTAATTATATCGTCCCTCTTATAAGCCCTCAAGGCCCAAAATACATTAGAAACGAATCGGGACTCAATCGAAAACTCAGAAAATTTTTCACGAAATTTCAAAATTTTTCTTAGGTGCAGGGTGTTGGAACGCCGGTGCCTCCAAGGCGCAGCGGAAAAATAAAATAATTAAAAACATTCCGGCGATCCAAACCATGGATCCATGTGTAAGGAACGTATCGGGGTGATAAAAGGTTTCGAAATTACCGAAACTTCAATCTAAGTAGACAGCGACGCATAGGCAACGGGGATCCTGAACCACTATCGAACCAAGCCGCAACCTTTTCGATGGCGGCCTCTACGTAGTCCACCCAGTTGACAATGAACGGTAGAAAAACCTCAGAAACTATTTCAGTGATTTTTATGCTTGACGGCTGCTAGACCCTTTAGCATAGTTTCGGGCTTATTTATATATTCTCTCTTTAGGGTTTTTACCCTTGCCATATATAACACCCTTTTAATTGGTATATCTTTTTAATGAATATTAATTCATTAAAATTAATCTGAACATAATAGTCATCATTAAAACAAATATAATAATATTTAACCGAAAATTATAATTACATTAATTATAATAAAGATTTCGGTAAACTATATTTATTTAAACTTATATACGAACCAAATTCATATACTATTGAAATTATATTCTGATTATGTGTACAACATCGTTGTACGTATAGTATGTTCAACAATTTGATTGCCCAATTAAATTAATTCTATAATTAATTTAATTCATCTGACAATCAGAATACAATACCAACTATGTTTTACTCCGTTCATTTCAACCATAGGGTGTGACCCTATAGGTTCTTATAACGTTAGCAGTAATATTAGAACAATTCTAATGTTACAAACAATGAGTGGCATCTAGCAATGCATCATTGCTACCTAAGTTACGAGAAGTCATGATTCGACATAACCTTTTGTGATTAACCTTTCATGCATTAATCCTTAAGTCATATATCTTTTAAATGAACACAAGTCATGGAATAGTCACACTTGCATAGTCCATCCCATGTTTCTTGATACCTTAAGTGAACTATGATACACAAATAAGTATGACATCTCATATCAACTTATTTGAGCATGGCCATGCATTTCTAGTCTCACTCAATCAAGTGGCCTAAGATATTTCTCCCATTATGTAGGAGGGACTTATCCTATATTGATCAACCATATCCCTCTACATAGATTGTGGTATATCCAACATCAGTCTTTATAGAACAACCAGTTACGATGTTCGTTTGACTATATCAGAATATACAACTCACGATGTTGGGATAATGATGATCTCAAGTATGAGGATCATATACATATTAATCACTATGAGTAATGTTGTGACAATTACATAATAATCTAAGAAACATACTCATAGCAGGTCAGTCCAATATGTTGTTCTCTAACACACATATTCATGCATTGATTTTGACACTCCATATTAATGACAACTCTTTATCATCAATCAACTACATGTTAGTCTTAATGCATTATTGTTGTCCTAGCCAACAGTAATACTTGACTAAGGATCTTTTAAGAATAATCATATTATTCTCAGAACATTATTATAAAACAGTTTATTTATGTACACAGAAAAGAAACTGAAATAATAATGGCAACGCCTTATATTAATAAACATGATAAATCAAGTATGTTATTACAACCATCTCGTGATTGATCTTTGGGCATACTCTTACACAGGGCACATACGCCTGTGTGACCCAATAACATGCTCGTGCTTCAGGCCGTGTCCTACCCCATGTAACTTCCTGACTTACCTCACACGGTCAAGCCACACGCTCGTGTGCTAGCCCGTGTAGTCAATTTATTTTTCAAGATTTAGGTGCAGTTTTCACTAGGCCGGGGTACATGCCCATCTGCTAAGCCATGTGCCTCACACGGCTGAGACACACGCCTGTGTGTTTGCCCATATGGAAACACCTGAGCATTCTGTTTTGAAAATTTTAGGTTGCAGGGGACACACAGCCTAATCACATGCCCAAGTGTAAGCCGTGTCTCACACAGTCTGGTCACACACCCGTGTGCCAGGCCGTGTGGACTCAAAATGAACTTTTAACATTAAGTTTACCAACCCTGCAAACCTAAACCACAAGCAATTCAATAACCAAACGTTCAACCAATCCAAAACACATTCAAATACTTCTAAAACATGCCCAAATAATCAATCTAATGACCTAACCAATGTATCAACATAGGTACTTTACATATTTTTATCAAAATTACACATCATTACTTCAATCAAACCAAATCTAAATATATGTCAATTTAAATCAAATTTTGATCTATTTCTCACTCATTTTGCATTAACTTAAACTTACCAATTTATAACTTTAGCATAACACATGTATTCATTTATATAAGTAACTAATAACATCTTATAACATTATTTACAAATATTTTCCAAAATGATCAACATAACATCCTAGGTACATGCCATTACCAAAGAAACATACACTTCACCAACTTTTGAGTTCGGGATTGGTTTTGGATGTTGATTCGGCAATTTGACTTTAACCTAACCTGCGCACGAAAACAAACCGTACGCTAAGTATAAACTCAGTGGTATTTCTATAATCCGAAAAATTTAAATAAAATAATAAAACATAAACATTTTAATCATCTAAAATCCTTAATCATTCAATTAATCAATTCATAGATAAATCATTATCATATATTCAATCTTCATCAATAGCTATCTCAATAGCTTTTCTCAACTTGATTTTCACAATCATTTATCAATATCAATAATCTTTCCATGAATCCATGATTCATGTTTTCCATTTGAATAATTCAATTCAATATCTATTTCAATTTAATGATCAAAATCATTCAATATCATTCATATTGCCAATTTATTTATTCACCCCTATTAACAAGACTTGGACTTTGGCGAATACACGGATCCAGCCAAAAACATCAGTATAGCACCCAGTGCCTCATCGGATAATTCGAAGTAATAGATTGACACCCAATGTCTCATTGGCCATGCCGAAGTAAGTTGGTACCCAGTACCTCATAAAATTTATCCAAAGTAATAGTTTGACACCTAGTGTCTCATCGACTTGTGGTCGAAATATCCCTGAACACTTCTAATCCTATAGCATGCCAACTATATCCGACTCAGCCCGATACAGTTAATAGGGTTTTCAAATCACATTTTTCATTTCAATCAATATCCATTACAAATCAATGTTCACATATATTCATGTATTCAATTTCAACATTATAATATCAATACTTACCTCATTTCACTTACCATACTTATTAATCAACATACAACAATTAATAATAATTAAATTCGGATTATAGAAATACAAACTGTAATTTCCCGAGTTACTCCTCATCAACTTTTTCCTTTCCCTTCTTAGCAGAAGTTTTAGGCACTATATTAGCTACGGAAATTAAAACAATTTAAAATCATCAATATAACATAATTTCACATTGAATATTTCAATTTATACTCAACTTTTGCCTAAATTCCAATTTAATCCCTAACCAAAACTAACTTTGTTTTCTTCACAATTTATTCTATATTTTCATTCAATTTCCACTTAAAACTAGTTTTAACTCTCTATTTTCACCATAAACCCCTAAATTTTGAAATTTCCCAATTTAGTCCCTATTATTTCAAAACTTATAATTTATTTTACAATTCAATCATTTTCTCTATTCTAACTTAAAATTCTATCAATTTAACCCCTAATATTTCAATTTATTCAACATGACCAACATCTAAAAATCCACTGATTTCTAAAATTTTAACATAAATCAAGTAGTATTTTATTTTAGGATTCTAAAAACATCAAAATTACAAGAAAATGGGCTAAATTGACTTACTAAATTAACTTTGCACATTAAAACCCTAGTTTTTCCTTTTTCTTTTCTTTCTCCTTTCTCCTTCTCTGTTTCATTTTCTATTCTATTCTTTTTATTCTTTTTTTTATTCTTTATTTATTTTTTTAATTATTATAATAATATAATATAATATAATAATATTTTCTTAAATAATAAGTAAGTATATATGTATATTACAAATGTATGTATGTATTTATTACACATGTATATTAGCATTACCATACAATTGTCACAATTTGGTTTATTTACTTATTTAGTCCCTTAACTTTTCTCTATCCTATAATTCAACTTTCACACTTTATTCAATTTAATCCTTATACCTAATTACCCTTAATTCAAGCTAATTCACCTAACCAAAACCTAATTAACCACACAATTAACTTCGTAAATATTTTTAATAAATATTTACAAATTCGTTTGTCGAAAATGGAGACCCAAAAATTTACTTTTTGATACCCGTACATTTCGGGTCGTTACAATTCGGAAGGGATTGCAAAGTTGGGAAAAACACCTTAAGGAGAGACGAGTTGGAATAAAATGAGCCTTATAAAATGGTTGGAGGAATTGGATGGTCTTGACAGGGATGACGATATTCTTGTGGAGTTAATTGATGCCAAGATACAATTAAACTTCGAGATGGTGAATAAGGAGATTTACTAGGAGCAGAGAGCACGAGCTAACTAACTGAAACAAGGTGACAGAAATACAACCTTCTTTCACAGCTTTACATCTCAATGAAAATAGATGAATAAAATTGGGGGTCTTGAGAATAATTATGGTGAGATTATGACGGACGAATTTCAAAAGTAGGGCAACCGAGGAATTTGATGAATTTCAGACCGATCAACCTTTGTATGGTTTTATACAAAATTATCTCAAAAATTATGGTGAATAAACTTCAGAAGGTGATAGATTGTTGTGTTGATAAAGCCTATAGTGCTTTTCTTTTGGGATGTTTAATAACTAACAATGTACTCCTTGCTTATGAAATTCTTCATACATTAACGCAGAAAACATTTGGGTTGGAAAGGTCTTATGGCTTTGAAATTGGACATGAACAAAGCTTATAATCGTGTTGAATGAGATTTCTTTAGAAGAATGATGAGTAAAATGGGCTTTGCCGTGTTGTCGGTCCAATTTATCATGTAGTGTGTTAGCACCATTTCCTATTGGGTTGTTTTGAATGGTAATGTAGGCACGGTGCTTAAACCAGGAAGAGGTTTACGTTAGGGCGATCCATTAAAGTCCGTTTTTATTCTTAATTTTTTTGTGAAGGGCTTTCGACACTCCTGAGACTGGGAGTTGAGGAAGGAAAAGTAAGAGGGGTAAGTGCAAGTAAAAGAGGACCGATTATTTCTCATCTGCTATTGATAAAGGCACTAATATCCTTAAGAATATTCTAAAGGAATATGAAGAATGCTCAGGTTAGTGTGTTAATTATGGAAAAATGACCGCCTCCGGACGTACCAACATCCAGAGTAGAAATCCTACACATAATATATAAAAAGCTGGTATCTACAAGTATACGGGTCAGTTTGTAATATAGTTACAAAGAAATAGAAGAGTACTCTGAGGATCGTACCCAAGAGAGGCGAGAACTAAATTAATTCTAACCTAACCAGAAATAGATCTAATTAGTACTTGAAATGAATTATATTATGATGAAATAAAAAGAAACCTTTTTTAATCTATGCTAATAATAATAAAAGAAAGAAAAAAATAAATCATGAGAAATCAAATAGTAGAATATATCAATTCTGGGCATAGGTGATTAGCTCGCTTCGATAATCATAATCAATTATCGCTCCAGGTTTTCATGTTCAATCAACTAGTCGATATCCTAGAGGATCTTCTGCTAGAATAACAGTTCGGTAAGAACTATTTGTCTCTGGACCTCACAGTCCAGATCAATTCACTGTTAAGGTGTTCATGGATAGGCCATACCAAATTTGGGTTAATTCTCACCTTAATGACTTCATAGCGTTTTCAGGCATAAGGTTTATGTTCTTCCTTTTCCGAATAACTGTTCTGCTAAGAGAACCCTACAAAATAGTTAATTAATCATACCTCTACTCGCGAATCCCCCACAGAAGGATTAGTTTTCATGGATCTCATAAAAAATATAAACTTGATAGAAAGAGTATACATGAATAATAATTCAAGAATATAAATTTATAAGAAGCCTGATTTATATTAGAATTAAATGCAGAATCCTCACAGAGGTTGATTATGTTTCACAAATCTGATTTCTTCCACAAAATTAAATAACAAAAATTGAAATAAACCTAAAGCCTAAGAAGAGAAAAACTAAAGACTAAATCTAAGAATAAAATTATACAGTACGAAAGTTGTCCATAACTTATGTTAAATGAGCCTATTTATAGAATTTAGAGTGGTCATCGTCCTTAACCCTAAGTCAGATATTGTTCTTATGCCTAACTTTGATTGTGCAAACCAAAACGCTCTTGGCTCGTAATTATTTCTTGTATAGAGGTGATACCGCGACACACCAAGTCCTGTGTCGTGACATCGAAGGCTGTAACACCCTTAACCCGTATTCGTTGCCGGATTTGGGTTATAAAGTATTACTGATCAACTGGAAACTTTAAAACATCATAACATTCAATAAATTCAATTATATCATAAACTATTCATTCACATACATTTCACCCTGAAATCGAGCCCCCGAGGCCATAAAAATAGCTGGGAGCAATTCAGGACTAATTTGAAACAAATAAGGAAGTTTAGGAAAAACATGCAAAAATTGGAAGCAGAGGCCACACAGCCGTGTGGCTAGGCCGTGTGCCTCACATGGCTGTATCACATGTCCATGTCCCCAACCCTGTAACTCTTTCAGTAGGGTCACATGGCCATGTCACACGTTCGTGTGCCAAGCCGTGTAACTGATAAACCGTAAGTTTTTGGTGTCGTTGCCGGGGACTAAGATATTAGGAACACTCAATTTTTATTACTTTAGCCATTTATTTTTCTTGCAATTTAACTTTTATTTTGTGCTAATTTACTAATTTTTATTTCTTTCTCCTGGCAGGTTTTTATAGTTTATGACTAGAAGAAACTCGACAGGACCACTACTTTTTGACGAAGAAATTGACCGTACAGCTTGTAGAAACAGACAAGAAATCAGGCGCAGCTTAAGATACATAGAGGAAGAGCAAGAGGATGATATCTCAACTACAACTGAGGAGATGGCTGAAAATCAAGACAATCAGCTACCTCCAGCCATACCCGCTAAATTAACAAATCAGAATCCTGCTCCTCGTACTATGTATGATTATTCTAAACCTAATTTTACAGGAACTGAGTCAAGTATAGTTAGGCCTGTTATTGCTGCAAATAATTTTGAACTGAAACCTAACACGATTCAAATGATTCAGCATTTTGTTCAGTTTGATGGTTTGCAGGATGAGAACCCCAACACTCACTTGACGAATTTCCTAGAACTGTGCGACACTTTCAAAATTAATGGTGTTTCTGATGATGCCATTCGCCTTCAGTTATTCCCTTTTTCACTGAGAAACAAAGCTAAACTGTGGTTGAGCTCGTTACCACGAGGGTCCATCATTACTTGGGAATAAATGACCGAAAAATTTTTATTAAAATATTTTTGCCTGCAAAAATAGCTAAGTTACGTAATGATATCTCTTCTTTTGTGCAGATGGACTTAGAAACACTTTACGATGCATGGGAGAGATACAATGACCTACTACGAAGGTGCCCTCACCACGGGTTACCTCTATGGCTGCAAGTTCAAACGTTCTACAATGGTGTGAATCCCTCGACAAGACAAATGATTGACGCAGCTACTGGTGGAACCATCAACAACAAAACACCTGAGGAGGCTTCCGAATTTATTGAGGAGATGTCACTGAATAACTATCAGTGGCAAGTCATGAGGACTAAGCCAACTAAAACAGCAGGCGTTTATAACGTCGACTCGGTTGCTACGTTGACAAATCAGGTAGAACTTCTGAATAAAAAAATTGATGGTTTACTTGGTTCTACGCAGGTACATCCAGTGATGAGGTGTGATCCAAGTGGAGGAGGTGTGCATACAGAATATCAACCGTTCAATTCTACAACTGAAGAGGAACAAGTCAACTATATGGGTAACAATAATTTTAGATCTCAAAATAACCCATATAGTAATGCTTATAATGCAGGTTGGAAGAACCACCCAAATTTCTCTTAGGGTGGTCAAGGAAATCAAAGGCTACAAAATCCTCAGGGTTTTTAGCAGTCACCTTATCAACAGGAAAAGAAACCAAACCTTGAAGAGATGCTATCCAAATTCATCTCGATGTCAAAAACTCATTTCCAGAATACCGAGACAGCCCTTAAAAATCAACAAGCATTGATCCAGGGGCTCGAGACCCAGATAGGTCAGCTGTCCAAGCTAATATCTGAACGACCACAAGGTAGCCTGCCGAGCAATACTAAACCTAACCCAAGGGAATAGCTCAATGCAATTAATGTTCAAGATAAAGAAGCATTCGTTGAGCCTGAGCCAGAATTGATGCAAGAAACTGTGGTGAGTAAGGGTAAAGGTGAGGTAAGTCATAATGAAAACAAAACGGTGAATGTAGAATACAAACCTCGTGTCCCATACCCTAACGCGACAAGGAAAGACCGCTTAGACGAACAATTCGGTAAATTCCTTAAACTTTTGAAAAAATTACATATTAACTTACCGTTTATTGAAGCTCTGTCGTAGATGCCGAATGCAATGAAATTTTTAAGAGAGCTTTTAGCAAATAAGCGGAGGTCGGATGAGGCGTCGCATGTGGAGCTAAACGCATTTTGCTCAGCTATTCTACAGAATAAGCTACCCCACAAATTGAAAGATCCAGGGAGTTTTACAATTCCTTGCTTAATTGGTAGTTTAGATGTGAATCATGCATTAGCTGATTTAGGGGCTAGTATTAACGTCATGCCTTACAAAATGTTTAAGCAACTAGGTCTTGGGAAACCTAAATAAACTAGGATGAGCATTCAATTGACAGATAAAACTATAAGATTTCCTAGGGGTATTATTGAAGATGTACTAGTGAAAATAGATAAGTTCATATTTCATGTTGATTTCATTGTTCTAGACATAGAGGAGGATAACAACACCCTTTTGATTTTAGGGAGGCCCTTTTTAGCAACTGCTAAAACAATTATTGATGTTGGCACAGGTGAGCTCACCCTTAATATGGGAGACGAGACGATCACCCTTCAAGCTCATAATTCTGGCAACACATCGTATATTGAAGGTAATTGTCCATTCTAGTCTACTGAAACTGACAATATGACGCAGCCTGCTTTACAGAAATTAAGTTTGAAAGAAGTTCACGAGCCATGCTCCAATAACAATAGAAGACTCATTCATAAAGAACGAAGGCTACAGATAGAGGAGCTAGACGAATGGCGAGCCATAAAACACACAATAAACCAAAACTATGCCGGAATGAGCTCGATACCTCCCCAAATTTACTTAAGGTTGGAGGTAAAGTCTTACTAGATGCCGCAGACCCTCACATTATCACTACCAACCCGAATGAAGAAAAACCTCTTACGGTACTTAGCATTTTCTCATTCGGTACAGTGGAGGTAAGTCATCCCAAGTTCGGTACTTTTAAGGTAAACAACACTTGTCTAAAACCTTATTTTGATAAGATTGATAGCAGGAATGAGGAGTATGAACTCTTTAAACCACCATGACCATCAAATGAAGAGGTAAGTCGAGCTTAGACTATAAATAAGCGCTTCTCGGGAGGCAACCCGAACACTAATTATATTAACTTCTTTAAAGTTTAGTGTTTAAACACCTAACCTACTAACGGAGCTCTTGAAAACAGGTACACCACAGAGACACGGCCAAGAACACGGGCGTGCTTAGGACCGTGTGGAAATAGGTCAAAGATTTTCCCAAAACACGGGCTACGATAAATCGCCACGGCCGTGCTACATGGTCGTGGGTAAACCTGTTAAAAAAACAAGGGCGTACGACATGCCCGTGCCTTAGGGTCGTGGTTGAAACTGAGAAACTAGCACGGGCGTGTGACATGCCCGTGCGAACAACCGTGGTCGAACCTGTCAAATTAACACGGACGTGGGGTTATCATACACGGGCGTGGGAGAAGCGAAAAAAGCGAGACACGGTCGTGCGACATGGTCGTGTGCACTAACACGCCCACGGTACACGGGCGTGTGCCAAATTTTAGATGCGCTAAAATAAGAAAAACGCGAAACACGGGCTAAAATTGGGGCACACGGGCGTGTCCCCTGGCCGTGTGCTCCAAAATCTATAAATAGGCTGCAGTATTCATTATCTTCCCCATTCAAAAACCCTAATCCTAGCCGTTGCAAGTCCACACGGCCTCCTTACCACGCCCGTGCGTCACCTCCAACTATATTTTTGATGCCTTTTCTCCTCTTCCTAGCGTTTGTTTACTTCTTCCTTGTCTATTTTACTGATTTCTAGGGCTATTATGATAATATGCAAGTTTTTTATTTTATCTTTACATTTTTATCATTTAAATGTCATAATCTAGAATACCCATCATCATTTTTTCTTTTTCATATTAAAATTCTCACCCATTGCATGATTTCTTTACTCCATTTGATTAGTTAGAAGCAAATATGCATGATTAAGGTAGTTGAAATTTTCATTCTAATAGGTTGCATTCTAGTCTTTGTCATTTTTGCTCACACCACAATATTCATGCTACAAAATATGCTATTGAACTTAGTAATTCTAGTAATTGTAGCTGAACATATTCATGGTTTTTCCTTTTTGATTTTAGTTGCATTCTACCTTGTCCACTCTTTGAGACGACTTAATGGTTCAAATTTCAAGTTCACTATGTCATCCTTGCGAGGGAAGAAAACCGCCATCCCCGCTTCCAAGAAAAGGAAAAGAGGGCTGAACCGCAAAAATTCGCCATCCTTTCCTACAATTCCCCAACGGGCCCCAAGAAGAGCTCTTTCAAGTACTACGGGCCCAACCTTTAACAGCGGGACGATGCATCGACTGGGCTGCTGTTGAATAAGTGCAATTGGCTGATGCAATCTGGGCCCTACTCACCACCGATCCGTGGGAAATGTTCTTTGGGATCATCGAGCCAACATACTTAGAGCTGATGATGGAACTATGCTCCACGTTCCATCTTCAAATGATAATGACGAACTACAATGATCTCGGCACAGTCCAATTTCACTTAGATGGATTAGTCCACCTATTAAGCGTCCCAGAATTAGGCACTGCGTTGGGTTTATATACCGATGAGTTCTAAGAGGAAAATGACTTACATGCTCTCGACCGCCACATTCATCGTTCTCCCTCACGATGCTGGGACGCCCGCGTCCCACGTTCAGCCAACTACTACCTCAGTCGTACCAAGGCATCATCTCTCGCTCTGTCCTTAAGGTATCTCCATTCTATTTTATATCACACTTTAACAAGGTAGAAAGAGAGCACCGACTTCGTCACTACCCACGACGTCTATTATTTATGGTGTATGTCAAATGGGTACGTCATCGACCTCGCCTACTTTATCGCCCTTGCCATACACCACCAGACGGAGAGACATCGGAGGGGGGTCATCTCCATTGGTCCTTACGTGACTCGACTGGCACGACACTTCAGACTTTTCAACACAGCGGCCCAAGAATCATCTCTGAACCTTATTGGCCAGATGTCTCCACAAGGCATCTCGAGTATATTTAGCATGAGGATGATCGAGAGGCGCCGAGGAACCTACCCTCCCTAATATCGTCTCGCCCAATACACCGAGGAAGAGGCTCCAGAAGACATTATTGATGATGTCCCTACCTAACACGAGGACCCACTTTCCCAACCACCACCACCACCTTCTCGGCCAGTTCATGCAGCGGCTTCATATGCTAACAGATTCAAGCAGTAGTGTTTTCAATGATTTGAGAACATTGATGCTACTTTACAGCAGATTTTTCAACACCTCCACATCTCATCGCTAGTCCCACCTCGCGAACCATCCAGCGATGAAGATGTTTACAAACTTTTATTTATTATTTTATGTTTCTATGTTTATTTTCATTTAAGACCACTTTTTATTTTTCTTTCATCTTATTTTTATTAGGATTTATAATTTTTATCTAACAATTTTTAATCTCGGCTATTCCTTTACGAGTAATTATTCTTCCTAATATTCCCTAAACAGTTCCTGCTTTTATCACAGTTATAAAGAGCTCCAAAGCTCACAATCACTTAGGAACTTCAAACTCCATTGGAACAGGTTCCCCATGACTGCCATACCCTGCTCAATGAGGAGATATAATATTCTTTTGGCACAGCACTTGTGGTACCCAACCTCTACCACTACCGGAGTATCCTCTTCCATCTCCATAACTCCAAACTAGAACATTCATTCAGTACTCAGGAAGTTTCAATTCTCTCCCTATCTTATGATTTTCTAATTTTTTTCCATATATCTATCCTTGTACATTGAGGGCAATGTACATCTTAAGTGTGGGGGGTAATCATATTCATTATTCGAAAAACCCCTGAATACTGCTTTGTTCTCTTGTAAATCTCTCATATCATGTTTAAGATGAATTTTGATTGACTGATAATTTTGATTGATATATCTTGAATTAAAACATAGGCATTTATGCATTGATTGTTAAACTTTAAGACGTTAGAAAATCAAGCATGATAAGTTGATTTTTAAAAATTTAAAATTTTAGGTTGCTTCCCCAAGTCTAGGTATTATCTTGAATTGAATCCCACAGGTTTAAACATCAAAAAGCCATAATTTTTGTGAGATTTTTGAGCCTTTTGAGCATCTATTAATTCTTTCATGCTCACTTTTATTATTGCTTTGAGTGTGTCAATATTGAATTGTTATTCTAGAACTTGCCTGATTATGCATGTCAAGACCACACCATTTGATTTGATATATCAAGATGATAGAGGCACTTAGGATTAACCCACTCATGCCATGAAAAGCTTACCTCCACGATTAACACTTAGTAAACCCCTTTGAGCCTAACAAGTCATTCCTTATATTACCCTTAATATTAACCCTTAACCCATTATTGTTCAAATCCCCTCAATTAATTTAACCTCTATTTTTATCGAGATTTGATTTGAATAAATTGCTTAACTATGTCTTGTTCTTAACAGTTAGTTTATGATTATTTGACTTGTTCTTAAAAAAAATGTATACATATTAGTAGTGATCTTTTGTTTGTAAACTTCAGTTTTCAAATTCTATTAGTCAGAGAAGAAGCTTTGTTATACACAAGTGATGATTAAATATTTTTCTAGTTAAGTAATTTTTCAAGTCAATCTCGATTCTAACCTTTTTCTTTCAGCTTGTGACCACACCCCCTAACCAAGCCTCGTTACAACCCTTTAAAGACTTTTTGATTGATGTATCATCTCGATTTATAGTGGTGGAGATTTGATTTTCATGCAAGCCTATGGTAATAACTTTTCATATTGACTAATGAGTGCTAATCCCATTGTCCTTAAACATTTTGAGTGATTTGAGTGAATCTTTAGTGAGGATGGTAAATTCTGTGAGATTTCAAATCAATGATAACTACTTAGATGAAGGGAGATGCCTAAGTTTTTCATGATTAAATACTCAATTTGGAATGTTTGAAGCTTTAATGTTCTTTTAGTTGAATTCTCAAGGTATGATTACTTATAAGGTGGTTTGAGATAATATTGATAGGAATTATAAGTTGAGAAAAAGGAATTTTTAATTATGATTTGAGGATTTTGCTTGAGGACAAGCAAACGCTTAAGTGTGGGGGTATTTGATAAACCATAATTTATACATATTTATACCCCATGCTTAACGCATTTTATAAATGATTTTTCCTTAGAATTAGTGAATTCGATGCTCCGAATGCCTTAATTTCATGTTTTATCCTTAGGTAGGCATAGGAGAGTGAAAGGAACGAGAACGGGCCAAAAACGGAGAAAATGGGCCAAGGTATGAAATCAACACGGCCTGGACTTCTTCACATGGGAAGCTCACACGGCCGTGTCAATTTGGAAAAATTGAAGTACGACTCACACGAGTAGAACACACTCCCGTGCCAATCTAACAGGCTCGAACACGGCCTAAAGTTATTGCACACGGGCATGTCACACGGGCGTGTCCCTGTCGAACCAAAGTTGAGTCTAATTCGGAAAAGGCTACTTTTGAGGGTTCTAAGGCATTCCAACGCCTATAAATACACCTCAGAAGAGGAAGAAAAAGGGGACGGAGAATATGGAGTAAGGAATTACTCCAAGGAAGCCGATTGATCCATCTCAGAAGCCGGATCCACTATTAAGACTGAAGATCTCTCCTCAATTTCCCCTTCAGGAGTTTTGGGTTTTCTTTATGTTTTGTATTTATTATTATTCTGAGATGTTTTCTTGTTTAGTTATGAACTAAACTCCTAAATACCTAAGGGGGATGAAACCTATGACGAAATCTTGTTGTTATTTCTGAATCGTATGATAAATATTTGACTTGTTCTTAATTATGTGTTCTTAATTCTTGTTTTGGTATTTCAGGATATCACTTCAAGTTACTACTCTTAGTTGGAGGAGGAATAGACCCTAACTAAGAGTAACTTTGTCATAATTAAGTGGAGTTGATTGCGCGCCTAGAGATAGGGTGACAAGATTTTGCCGGATTAGGGTGCAACCTAATAAGGGAATCCATAGATAGAGTTAATGCAACCCTAGGGTGTTAATTAGAGAAAAGTCTCGGTTATTCAACCTAGGGATTAGACGTTATTAGTCTTGAATAGGGATAATAACATAACTTAAGGATTTCTACGGAAAAAGTTAAATGAATAAATCGTCCGGTTCGGATCCAGAATAACAAGTACAAGTCTAGGTGGATTTTTCCTTAGGTATTGTCTCAATCAATCGTTTTCCCCAAAAGTAATTCCCAATTCTATTTTCTACAAGTTCTTAGTTTAATTAGTTAAACATCTTTCTTCAGCTAGATAATAAAATGACAGTCATTACTAGTACTCCTAGTCCTTTGGGTTCAACAATCCGGTCTTGCTCACGCTATACTACTGTTCGATAGGTACACTTGTCTACGTCGTGATAATAGTTAGTTTCAAGAACGATTCATTATAAATTTATAAAACTTATCACAGAAAATTACGATCAGTAACTTTCTAAGTTTTCCTACACGCTTGTGTGCCAAGCCATGTGCTAGGCCATGTAACACACTGACTTGAGTACTAAGGAACTCTCAGATGACAAATGGCTATGTCACTAGGCCATGTGCCTTACACGGCTGAGTCACATGCCTGTGTCTCAGGCCGTGCGGACCTAAAATTACCCAAAAATTCAAGTCATCTCAAAATCATTCCATGCACAACTTTTCAACCCACTCATGTACACTGTAATGAACCTAAGCATCACCCAACACACATCAAAATACCATTTCAAATCCTAATTTAAACTAACCAATATGTCATTCAAAGGCATCACATTTCATCAAAACATTTCTAACCAAAGCAAAGGAATTTAACTACATTTCAAGCATGAACTTGGTTCTTCTAGCTACCACCACATAACAATCAACATAACCATTCACTTTTTCTTTACTTCAAACATACCATATAAGGCTTATATTCCAAGTGCTTACAATGAACAAATGACTCAAGCTTATCAAAGTATTTAAAATCCATCCAACAAGACTTAAGTTCAAAAGCATATATGTACCAAGATGATTATAAACACATTCAAAAGGTTTTACTATTCAAGGTCCTATACATGCCATATAACTAAAATATCCAAAATCTACCAAATTAGTCCTCGGGATAATGTGCTTCTTCAAGCTTGATCCAATCTCCCAACTGCAAAAACAAAATCTACAAATAAAGAAAAAATAGAGGTCAGCTTACGTAAAGCTTAATAAGTTTGTAAAAATTAACGATAGAGCTTACCACTAGTTATCTTAACAACACAACTGAATAACAACTAAGATAAATCTCTGATGTTCACAATCTACCACAGATAATAGCCACTCATTTCATTAAATCAGTTTGATCAGATAACATAGCTTGACATTTCAAAAATGCATAGTATCATTCATTCGGCTAGATCCCAGATTATTGACCATTCCACAATGCTGCTCACACAAGCTGTAAAGGATCTGCAACAAATACAGGACCTCAACCATTGCTACGGTTCATTCATTAGAACAGAGCATTTAGCCTTTTTCACTAAATATCGATGCTCCTCACACAAACTGTCGAGAATCCATAATCTTATGCAGGATTCTTAGCCATCAGATTAGTCCATATTGTCATAACAGATTTACGTAATCCTTTCGTCACTTCACGTCCAGGACCAAGGCCTAATCATCTTAACTATTCGTTTTACCATCTCTCATTTTGATCCAATAAGCTTAGCAATTCTCAAACTTAGATATTCATAATTTTATTGGAAGAAACATCAATTAGAAGAATTAGAAATACAAACTTACCGGCTGATTCGCAGTAATAGCCAAAGTACAAGGACTACTCCGCTACCTTGTCTTTTCCTCGGTCCTTCACACGTTCGTGATCTAAAACAATAGTTTCATTTAATTATCTAAATCCAATAGAAAAATCAAATAATTTTATGCAATTAAGTCCTTTTTACTACTTTACAATATTACCCTCAACTTTTTATTTTTATTCAATTTAGTCCCTAGGTCTTAATCATGCAAATTATCCATTTTTATTGAAAACCCAATCTAACCGAATGTCAATAGCTCCCATTATAACCCACTTTTGTAATAATTTCACACCAAGTCCTTGGGTTTATAATATTTATGCATCGTTGAGAGCACCAAAAATATCCTATCCCTATAAAATAATGAAAATAATAGTATAAGAGAAGTAGGGTCAAATCCTCAGGGACTGGGTTTGCACAAGTTCCTGTTCCTTGAGATCCTGGACAGAGTCATGCCTAAGAAAACCTGCATACTTGGGGAAAAAAAAAAAAAAAAAATAGAATTAAAAGTTTGATTGAATTGAAATTGCGAAAATTAAAATTAAAATTAAAATTATCAAGATAAACAGAGTTGAGGAAAGAGCGTTTTTTTTCTTATGGAGAGATTTCAGCCTCCAGTTGTCTCGATCCGCCTTGAGTTCAATCCTAGGCTTTTAGGTGATCCTTCTCAAACAGAGTAAGCCAATTATAGTGGAAGAGGATGCCTACGACCACCAACTCCACTTAGATTTTAAACTTACGATTTAGAGGAACCTGACTCTAGCCAACCGTCGCTTTTGTCGGATCGTCTTACACTAGATCATCACTTCTCAATGAAAATGCCACGCCATTTTCTCTCTTGGGCTCGACAACCACTGATGCAGTAAGCTAAGGAACCGACTATGCAACCTTCCCAAAACATACAAAGCGGTCGTTCTTTGCACAAGTTGAAAAGAGCACCTTTAAAGTGACATGGACGAAAGTGTCAACCCCGTAATGCAGAGAAACGATGAATACTCGTTGAGAAGGCTAAGCGCGGATTCTAAGCCTCATGAACCCTTTTTGGGGAATTTCGACAACCTTTGGCTAGATAAATTTAGCGGCTCATGCTTTTTGGGGAAAAAGAAATAAACGTAATGAAAATGGAATTTTATTGAATAATATGAAAGGAACAAAGGCTAAGCTTTTTGGAAGAATGAGTGTTTACAGAAAAGATGAGTGAAATTTGTCACTCCATTCCCTATTTATAATACTTAAAAAACCTACTCTATTCCTAATTAAATTCCAAAAGATAAATAGAGATAAATAAAGATAAAAGCTAAAATTAAATCTAAATAATAATCATAACAATTATCCTAATATAATTAAAATTTAAATAGAGTCTTGTGTTTATAAAATCTCTTTTTTGCACTTTTTCCCTCAAGTCTTCCATACTTTGCATTTTCGACACCACTTCTTTCCTACTTCTCATGCTGGCCCATTTTATCTTTAAATTAACGCTTTTTGCCCCTAAATTTCCTTTTGCCTCCAATTTAGTCCCTAAAAGATAAAAAACCATAAATAGGTCAAACTAGTAGGATCATACTCAAAATAAATATGTCATTCTAGAGTATTACCAAATACCTTAGCAATTTAGTCCCTAAACATTAAATTCATCAAAAATTACTTTACTAAATAACCAAATATAACATCAAAGCTTAATGTTCCTCCATAAAATTTAAAGAACAACTCTAAATAAAAAATGGCACAATCCAAAACATTTAACAATTTCACAAATTGATCATCGGGTTAGCTAGATTAAGCTAATATGAACCCAAAAACATAAAAATTACTAAGAACAGGCTAGGATTCACCTACAAACCAAAGCTTCAAAGTTGAAAACTATGGAAACCCTAGTTTCCTTGTGTACCATGGAGAAGATGTGCAAAATGAAGCAATTACCTTATTTATTTTTCTTTAATTTATTTTATATACTTAGGTTTTTTTGTAAATATATCAACTTTCATAATTAATTCTTAATTAACTATTATTAGGCCTAATTAAACTTATCTGCATGTGTATATCATCATTTAAATCCACTAATTTAACTCTCATGGGTTAAATTATTCATTCGGTCCCTCTAATTTATAAACTCAATTTTTTACAACCTTTACAATTCAGTCCTTTTTACTTATTAACTATCCAAACGATAAATTTTATTAACCAAAATTTCATACGATACTAATGATCTTGTAAATATTAAATAATTAATATTTACTAACCGACACGTCATATTCATGGTCTAGAAACCACTATTTTCGACACTACTGAAAAACGGGTTGTTACAAAGGCAGTATGCTTCATCTTCAGGGTGTCTTCAGGGGTGTGTCGCGACATCTTCAGACTATGTCACGACACCAAATATAGTCTTGGAATTCTTCTATTTTGCTCTCTATGTTTCGACATCCAACTCTCCGTGTTGCAACATAGTGACTAATATCAAGTTAGCATGCCTTCTAATAGTATCTTGCATGCTCACGAAGTATATTAACTCACCCTTAGGCCTCATTTGGCCCCTAAGATTAATAAAACAATCAAATTATGCACTTTATTGAATTTAACTAAACTTACGAAAATGTAATTAAAACTTAACTAAAATGCTTGTGTTCAAGCTCCTAACATGAGAAAACTAGTTTAATCTGCTATACCAAATTAAAGCAGATCAAACTCCCCCACGCTTAAGTCATTGATTTTCCTCAAGAAAAACAAATCAAAAATTGAAAATGAAAAGACAACCCTTGAACAAGTATGGTACATCTGTTTAGCTTTGGAGCACATGAGTAAGTATTTCATACACATACATAATCTTGGCATGATATGTAGCTGACTTGCCACTCCTAATATCAAACACCTAAGTTTAGTATATTTCAAAGCATACTAGCATTAAGGGTCTCAAATATAGAGATCCATCAATAAATTATACAAGTAATCTGGTTATCCTAGTAGAATACAAACAATCATAATTGCAATTATTCAGTATGATTTCAAATTGTGAATAAATCTACCTAGATCACATAGGGCTTTTCATCTTGTAATGTTCTGAGTCTTAGGACCGGTATGAAATTCAAGAATAGTAAGCATCAAATAGTTTCAAGCACAAAAAAAGTTTGGCACATCATATTGTCCCCTATTCTCCGTCTTAGTGACCCTTTTCCACTCACCCTAGTCTTTCTCCTTCTCTCACCTTCCTTATGTCTCCTTATAGGAAATCTCAGTATCATACAACAACTATGGCTAGCTCATGAGTTTTTGTACACTAATGGATGAGTTTTTCTATTATTGTAACTTTTTCATTTTTCTTTCTTTTTCACAGTACCTCATTCACAAATGCCTTCATTTTTCATATACTTTTTCTACTCGTGTAATTTCCTTTTTAATTTTCTTTTTTTTTTTGCACTTTTAAGCTGACCTATAATCACTATGCTCCACTAATCTTTCTTATCACTCTATTTGTACAAAACCACTGTAATGTATCTACTTAACCCTCAATACGTATGGCTAGATGTCTATAATCATACAGTTCAAGACGAAAAAAGGGGTAAGCACAAATTATCATTTTTAGCTCAAGTTTTGTATATGGGCTCATTAAGAAGTGTTTTCTGGCTCAAAATAGGTACTAAAGATTAATAAATAGGGTTAGCTTTTTGGCTCTAGGTGTATACAAAATAATGCCTTAGGTTATCCTTAGATATCTCAATATTCTCAAATTTAGTCAACCAAACAATCACAAATTCAAAAATTTATCGTTCATATTAGCACACTTGTTTCCTTGTATTCTCTATATCATTTGGTACATTCAATTGCTTAATGCCTATTTACAATGTAATATATAAAACTTAGTAATAATTTTAAAAAATCAACTATCATCATACCAAATTTCCCGTAAATACAATCAACCTATGTACATCCTCCTAACCAATCACTTGTATTTCTATAAGCTCAAGCAAACAATTGACAAGTAATATAAAAAAAAAGCATACAAATTTAAACAAATTCTCTATATTACCGCCCACACTTTAGATAACACATTGTCCCCAATGTGTAGCCCCATAAAAGATAAGGAAAGAATTACTCGATTAACTGTGATAGTTTCGTGAGCTGTTGGTGGGTGTTTCCTCTTTGATCATTGACAACTCAAAATTGTTGTGCATCTACTATGTGGGGTTCCTACGTAATAAATTTAAACAAAACACCAAAAAACTAATAATATACTATTACTCATATTCCTAAAAATTTAAATAAATTAAAAATCATCCCAATTTTAATACAATCTTTAAAAGTAAAAATTAGAAGTTCAATCATCCTCCTTAGAATCCATCTCATCATATTCCTCCCCCTCCTTAGTTCATTCTTCTTTTTTGCTCTCCTGCTCCTCTTTTTCCTACTCTGGATACATTGGCTCAAACGTGTGTGGCATGTAATTAGGTGCCCTAATATTATTTTTTCGTGCAAATTCCTCAAAAATTGAGTCCGACTCCTGCATCCATTGTATCATCCAATCTAGCTTGGGATGACAGCTCTCATCAATTTCTTGTTGAGTGGTCAATTTTGCTTTCCTTTGAACCAAAGCCGTAGCGGCCATCATCTCTTGTTCGCATTTGTTCCATTCCATAACTTGTTTAGTCCAAAGCTCAATGTATTGTGTATACAAAGTTTCACCAATTATGCTTCGGGATGGCTTCATTGATTGCTTTGTAGATGCCATTGGAACACCTGCTCTTTTGCATAAGGCCTTCATTAAGTGGGGAAAGAATACTCCCACCTTGTGGCTACCGGTGCACCATTTCATACTTTGATATATCCACGTTCTGTTGCATACCTATTTTTTCTGCAAAATAGAATAAAGCAAAACCACTCGAAAAGTATTGACATTAGAAACATTCAAAGCAGGACCTATTTTGGTGCTCGAAAATTGAATCCACATTTTTGCTTTAGGGAACATTATTGCTTGATTAAAAGAGGGTTGAATATTAGTACATGGGTGACATTTCCATTCACTCCTCCCTGCTGTTAGGAAGTTTATAATATTATCCATTTTTATATCTCGAAAATATTTCAAATCAGTTTCTTCTATTAAAAAATTTCATAAAATGGAGCATTATAAAATTCATAAGTAATCCAAGGGGTAATTCGTACTTCTTTCCCTCGCACTAGTATTGTATCGCATGTGTGTCATTTAGTTTTCTTAGACTCTTGGTCCCGTAAAGATGAATAGAATTCCTGAACTATGGGGACCACAATAGAGTCTTTTGGGAATGTACAAAAATGTTTGCATCTATGATATCTAATTAGAGGTCATATCTCCTGACATAGGATTTGATAAACCGTAATTTATACACATTTTTATCCCTCGCTTAACATGTTTATGAATGATTTCTCCTTAGATTTGGTGAATCTGATGCTCCTAATCGTTTTATTTCATGTTTTATACTTAGATGAGCATAGGAGAGCAAAAAGAATGAGAAACGAGCCAAAAACAGAGAAAACGGGCCGATAGAGGAAAACAACACGGCTTGGACTGCCTCACACAAGAAAAACACATGCCCGTGCCAATCTAACAGGCTCGACCACGGCCCAAATCAACCTCAGCATGGGCGTGTTGATATCTTAGCCTCGACCACGGCCTGAAGTAATTGTACACGGCCGTGTCACACTGGCGTGTCCCTGTCGAGCCCTAGCTAAGTTCTATTCGGAAAAGGGCAAGTTTTAGGGCTTTTAGGCATTCAAAAGCCTATTTAAACACCCTAGAGGAAGACTAAAAGGAAGGAGGAGAATAGTAAGTAAGGAATTACTCCAAGGAAACCGATTGATCCATCTAAGAAGCTGAATTCATCATCATCAAGATTGAAGATCTCTCCTCAATTTCCCTTCAGGATTTTTGGGTTTTCTTTATGTTTTGTATTCTTTATTATTCTAAGATGTTTTCTTATTTAGTTATGAACTAAAACCCCTAAATACCTAAGGGGGATGAAACCTAAGACGAATCTTGTTATTATTTTCTGAATCGTTTGATAAATATTTGACTTGTTTTTAATTATGTGTTCTTAATTCTTGTTTTGATATTTCAGGATATCACTTCAAGTTAATGCTCTTAGTTAGAGGATGAATAGTCCTTGGCTAAGAGTGACTTTGTCATAATTAAGCGGAGTTGATTGCGTGCCTAGAAAATAGGGTGACAAGATTTTACCGGATTAGGGTGAAACCTAATAAGGGAATCCAAATATCGAGTTAATGTAACCCTAAGGTGTTAATTAAAAAAAATTCTCAGTTATTCAACCTAGGGATTAGACATTATTAGTCTTGAATAGGGATAATAACATAACTTAGGGATTTCTATGGAACAAGTTAAATGAATAAATCGTCCGGTTCGGAGCCAAAATAACAAGTAAAGTCTAGGTGGATTTTTCCTTAGGTATTGTCCTAAATAAATCGTTTTTCCCAAAAGTAATTTCCCAATTCTATTTTCTGCAACTTCTTAGTTTAATTAATTAGTTAGTTAAAACAAACCCCTTATTTCTTAAGCTAGATAATAAAAAGACAATCATTACTAGTACTTTTAGTCATTTGGGTTCGACAATCCGGTCTTGCTAAAGCTATACTACTGTTTGATAGGTACACTTGCCTACATCGTGATAATAGATAATCTCAAGAACGTTTAATTATAAATTTATAAAACTTATCATGGAAAATTACGATCAAGTTTTTGGCGCCGTTGCCGGGGACTCAAATATTAGAAACACTCAATTTTTATTACTGTAGCCATTTATTTTTCTTGCAATTTAATTTTATTTTTATTTTTACTTTTATTTACTAATTGTCTTTTTCTTTCTTCTGGCAGGTTCTTATAGTTTATGACTCTTTGACGAAAAGATCGATCGCACAGCTCGTAGAAACCAACGAGAAATAAGGTGAAGCCTAAGATACACAGAAAAAGAGCAAGAGGACAATATCTCAACTACAACTGAGGAGATGGTTGAAAATCAAGACAATTAGCTACCTCCTGCGATACCCGCTGAATTAGCAAATCAGAATCCTACTCCTCGTACTATGTATGATTATGCTAAACCTAGTTTAACAGGAACTGAGTCAAGTATAGTTAGGCCTATTATTGCTGCAAATAATTTTGAACTGAAACCTAACACTATTCAAATGATACAACAGTTTGTTCAGTTTGATGGTTTGCAGGATGAAAACCCCAACACTCACTTGGTGAATTTTCTAGAAATCTACGACACTTTTAAAATAAATGGCGTCTTTGATGAAGCCATTCATCTTCTGTTAATCCCTTTTTCACTGAGGAACAAGGCTAAACAGTGGTTGAACTCGTTACCACGAGGGTCCATCACTACTTGGGAATAAATGATCAAAAAATTTTTATTGAAGTATTTTTCACCGGCTAAAATGGCTAAGTTACGTAATGATATCTTTTTTTTTGTGCAGATGGATTTAGAAACACTTTACGATGCATGGGAGAGATACAAGGACCTACTACGAAGGTGCCCTCACCATGGGTTACCTCTATGGCTGTAAGTTTAAAAGTTCTACATTGGTGTGAATCCCTCAACAAGACAGATGATTGACGCAGCCGCTGGTGGAACTATCAACAACAAAACACCTGAAGAGGCTTATGAATTTATTGAGGAGATGTGATCGCGTAATTCGTAATAAGTAATAAATATTTATAATGAAGATCAAACCAAGACTAACTATTATCACGACGAAAAGGCAAGCGCACCTATCGAACAATAGTATAGTAATGGCAAGACCGGGATATCGTACCCAAGGAAACCAAAAGTACTAGTAATAACTATCTTTTTATTATCTAGCCTAGGAATAAAAAGGGGTTTGTTTATTAAACTAATTATCTAAACTAATTAACTAATTTAATTAAAGTGAAGAGAAAATTTGGAAATAGACTTGAAGAGAAGCAATTGATAAAGACGACACCCAAGGAGGAATCCACCTAGATTTCACTTGTTATCTGACTTTGAACTAGACGATTTATTCACTTGACTTGATCCGTGAGACTCCCTAACCTACATTATTATCTCTTTCAAGAATAATAACGCCCTAACCCTCAGTTGAATTAATTGAAATCTCTTTCTAATTAAAACCCCTAGGGAAGCAGTAAATCGATCTATGGACTCCCATATTAGGTTTCACCCTAATCTGATAAAATCTCGTAACCCTATCTCTAGGCGTTCGATCAACTCCGCCTAATTATGCCAAATCTACTCTTAGGCAGGGTCTATTCCTCCTCTGCATAAACACATTAAATCAAGAGTCAATACACGGAATATTAACTCAAGCATTAGAAACACATAATTAAGAACAAATCAATTGTTTATCATATAGTTCAGATAATAATAACAAGATCCATCATAGGTTTCATCCCCCTTAGGTATCTAAGGGGTTTAGTTCATAATGAAATAAGAGTACATCTCAAAAGTATAAAAATAACAAAATATAAAGAAAACTCTAAAACCCCTGAAGGAATTCTAAGAGATATCTTCAGTCTTGGAGTAGCTCTGGCTTCCTTCAAGTAATTCCTGGCGTGTGGTTTTGCATTCCAGAAAAGTTCTAGAAGCGCCGGAAAAGTCCCCCCTTAATAGGTCATACTTAGGGTGTTTTTATAGGCTTTGGATTGGCTTTCTTCTCCCCTAAGTATCCTTTTTTCGTGTAACATACAACACTTTGAAAAAGAGACACGCTCGTGTGCCACGGCCGTGTGACGTGTTTGCCAGGCCGTGTTTATTTCGCTAAATTTCACACGGTCGTGTAAGTCAATGGCCAGGCTGTGTGAATTGTGAAATCCTTGGACGACACCCTCGACAGACACGGGCGTGTGAGCAGCCCGTGTGGCAAGGCTTAGGCCTTGTGATCTGCTTGATTTGGTCATTTTTGTCTCTTTTATGCTTGTTTTTGGCTCTTTTTGACTCTTGGTGCTTTCCTGAGTACAAAACATGAAATAACCGGATTAAAAGCACCAAAATCCACAAATCTAATAGTAAACATCCATAAATATGCTAAGTATTTGGGGTAACAATATGTATAATTTGGCATTTATCAAGATGTCACTGAATAACTATCAGTGGCAAGTCATAAGGACTAATCCAACTAAAATAGCAGGCGTTTATAACGTTGACTCGGTTACTATGCTGTCAAATCAGGTAGAACTTCTAAATAAAAAAATTGATGGTTTAATTGGTTTTACGCAGGTTCATCCAGTAATGCAATGTGAAGCGAGTGGTGGTGGATCGAGTAATCCAGAATATCAACCCTATGGCCATAACATGGAGAACGAGCAATTAAATTATATGGGTAATAATCCTCGATCTCAAAATAATCCTTACAGTAATACCTATAACGCAGGTTGGAGGAATCACCCAAACTTCTCATGGGGAAGTCAAGGAAATTAGAGACCACCACCACCCACAGGCTTCCAACAACCACCTTACCAATAAGAGAAAAAGCTGAACCTTGAGGAGATTCTGTCCAAATTTATCGCGGTGTCAGAAACTCATTTCCAGAATACCGAGACAGCACTTAAAAATCAACAAGCATCAGTCTAAGGGCTTGAAACTTAGATAGGCCAGCTATCCAAACTAAATTTCGAACGACCACAAGGTAGCTTGAGAAGTAATACTGAACCTAACCCAAGGGAACATCTCAAAGCAATTGATTTTCAAGATGAAGAAGGATTTGTTGAACCTGAGCCAGAACCAAGGCAAGAAACTGTGGTGAGCAAAGGTAAAGGTGAGGTAAGTCATAATGAAAACAAAACGATGAATGCAGAATATAAACCTCGTGTGCCATACCCTAACACGACAAGGAAAGACCTCTCAGACGAACAATTTGGTAAATTCCTTAAACTTTTGAAAAAAATACATATTAACTTACCGTTTATTGAAGCTCTATCGCAGATGTCGAATGTAATGAAATTTTTAAGGGAGCTTTTAGAAAACAAGCGGAAATTGGACGAAGCGTCGCATGTGGAACTAAACGCAGTTTGCTCAGCTATTCTACAGAATAAGCTACCTAACAAATTAAAAGATCCAGGGAGTTTTACAATTCCTTGCTTAATTTGTAGTTTAGATGTTAATAATGCATTAGTTGATTTAGGGGCTAGTATCAAATTGGTAGTTTAGATGTTAATAATGCATTAGCTGATTTAGGGGCTAGTATCAATGTCATGCCTTGCAAAATGTTTAAGCAACTAGGTCTTGGAAAACCTAAATAGACTAGGATGAGTATTCAATTAGCAGATAAAACTATAAGATTTCCTAGGGGTATTATTGAAGATGTGCTAGTCAAAATCGATAAATTTATATTTCTCATTGACTTCATTGTTCTAGACATAGAGGAGGACAACAACACCTATTTGATTTTAGGGAGGCCCTTTTTAGCAACTGCTTAAACAATTATTGACATTGGCACAGGTGAGCTCACACTTCGTGTAGGAGACGAAACAATCACCCTTCAAGCTCATAATTCTGGCAACACATCGAAAATTGAAGCTGATCACATAAACCATTCTAATAAAATTGACAATATGGTACATTCTACTTTGCAGGAAATGAGTGCGAAAGATGTACATGAGCCATGTTCAAGCAATAATAGAGGACCCATCCATGAAGAACGAAGGTTGCAAATAGAGGAGCTAGATAAATGGCGAACACATAAACCGAGAACACACGATAAACCAAAACTACACCAGAACAAGCTCGATACCTCTCCAAATCAACTTAAGGTTGGAGATAAAGTCTTACTAGACGCCGCAGATCCTTACATTGTCACTGCCAACCCGAACAAAAAAATCCCTCTTACAGTACGTAGTATTTTCCCATTCGGTACAGTCGAGGTCAGTCATCCCAAGTTCGGCACTTTTAAGGTAAACAACACTCGTCTAAAACCTTATTTTAATGAGATTGATAGCATGAATGAGGAGTATGAACTCCTCAAACCACCATGACCATTCAACAGATAGGTAAGTCGACCTTAGACTATAAATAAGCGCTTCTCGGGAGGCAACCCGAGCACTAACTGTATTAACTTCTTTAAATTTTAGCGTTTTACACCTAACTTACTAACAGAGCTCTTGAAATATGTTCACTACTGAGGCACGGTCAAGCACACGAGCGTGCTTAGGACCGTGTGAAAACAGGGCAAAGATTCCTCCAAAATATGGGCTACAATAAATCGACACAGCCATGCGACATGGCCGTGGGCGAACCTGCCAAAATAACACGGGCGTGTGACACGCCCGTGTCTAGTACCCGTGGTCGAACCTGTCAAATTAACACGAGCATGGGCCAGCATACACGGGCGTGGGAGAAGCGAAAGAAGCTAGACACGGTCGTGTGACACGGCTGTGTGCACCAACACGTCCAAGGCACACAGGCATGAGGCGAATGTCAAAGACGCCAAAATTAGGAAAAACACGAAACACACAGGCTGCAATTGGGGAACACAGGCGTGTCCCCTGGCCGTGTGGCCCAAAATCTATAAATACCCTACATTATTCATTGTCTTCTTCACTCAAAAAACCCTAACCCTAGCAGCTACAACCCCACACGACCTTCTTGCCATGCCCGTGCATTTTCTTTAATTTTTTTTTTTAGTTATTCATGCTACTATCATGTAATGCCACAAAAGTATGCTATAAAATGGATTAGTTTAGTTAGATTTGTTAAGTGTTGTGGCTGAAATTATTTACGATTTTTTTACCTTGACCAAGACAAATTAATGGTTTTGATCGCATGTTCACCATGTCATCTTCACGAAAGAAAGCTTATGTCCCCGCCTCAAAGAAAAGGAAGGGAGCGTCATCTTCCTTAGGCCCTACCGCAGAAATTTGCCACTCTTTCTTACAGTTCCCCAATGGGACCCAAGAAGAAATTTTCTAAATACTACAAGTCCAACCTTTAACTGCGGGTCGCTGCATCGACTGGGCTACGGTAGAATAAGTTCAGCTGGCTGATGCGATTCGGGCCCTCCTAACCACCAATCCTTGGGAGATTTTCTTTGGGATCATCAAGCCGACATAACTAGAGCTCACGAAGGAACTGTGCTCGACATTCCATCTTCAGACCGTCATGACCAATCATGATGATCCCGGTACGGTCCAATTTAGACTTGGCGGTCTAGTACACCAATTGAGCGTCCCAGAGTTTGGTGCAGCACTAGGCCTTTACACAGAGGAGTTTCAAAAGGAGAACGATCTCGATACCCTCAACCGCTACATCCATTATTCTCTCTCAAAGGGCTGGAACGCCCTCGTGCCACGTTCGGCCGGCTACGACCCCAATCACTCCAAGGCATCATCTCTCCCTCCATCCTTAAGGTATCTACATTCTATTTTATCTCACACTTTGACAGGGCAGACAGAGTGCACCGGCGTCGTCACTACCCATGACATCTACTACTTATGGTGTACGTCGCACGGGAACGTCCTCGACCTCGCCTACATTATAGCCCTTACCATTCGCCCCCAGACGAAGCGATATCGGAGGGGGTCATCTCCATTAGCCCCTATGTGACTCGACTGGCGCAACACTTCGAACTCCTTGACGCCGCGGCCCAAGAATCATCCCTTACCCTCATCGGCCAGATGTCTCCACAAGGCATCTCGAGCATGCTTAGCATGAGGATGATCGAGAGGCGCCGAGGAACCTACCCTCCCCAATATCGTCTTGCCTAATCTACCGAGGAAGAGGCTCCAGAAGACATTACTGATGTTGTCCCTCCACAGCACGAGGACCCACCATCCCAGCCACCACGCTCCCATCGTCCAGTTCATGCGATGGCTTCATATGGTAACATATCTGAGCGTCTCAACCAATTCAAGCAGCAGTGTTTTCAAAGATTTGACAACATTGATGCTACTCTCCTGCAGATCTATCAGCACCTCCATATCTCATCGCCGCCACCACCTTGCAAACTATCTGGCGATGATGATGATATTTAATTTAATTTTTATCTTTGTTTTTATTTTTAGTTTTATTTCTATTTCTATTTTTAAGTCTTTATTAAATTCACTTTTGACATTTAATTATTATTTCCCTTTTTTGTTACTGTCTTTTATTTAGGTTTTATTGATTAATTTTTTTCTTTACGAGTAATTATTCTTCCTAATGTTTCCTAAAAAGTTCTTGATTTCCTCACAGTTATAAAGAGCTCCAAAGCTCACAATCACTTAGGAACTTCAAACTCCACTGGAAAAGGTTCTCCACGACTGTCATGCCCTACTCGATAATGAGATATAATATTCTTTTGGCGCAGCACTTGTGGAACCCAACCTCTACCACCACCGAAGTATCCTCCTCCACTCTACATAACTCTAAACGAGGGAGTTCATTCATTTACAACTCAGGAAGTTTCAATTCTCTCCCTATCTTATGATTTTATATATCTATATTTATACATTGAGGGCAATGTACATCTTAAGTGTGGGGGGTAATCATTTCATTATCTGAAAAAATCCCTTAATGTTGTCTTGTTCTCTTATAAATCTCTCATATCATGTTTAGGATAAATTTTGATTGACTTATGATTTTTATTGATATATCTTGAATTAAAACATAGGCATTCATGCATTGATTATTTAAACTTTAAGACATTAGAAAATTAAGCATGATAAGTTGGTTTTTAAGAATTTAAAATTTTAGGTTGTCTCCCCAAGTTTAGGTATTATCTTGAATTGAATTCCACAAGTCTAAACATCAAAAAGCCATAATTTTTATGAGACTTTGAGCCTTCAAGAGCATTTATTAATTCTTTCATGCTCACTTTTATTATTGCTTTGAGAGTGTCAATATCGAATTGTTATTCTAGAACTTGCCTGATTATGCATGTCAAGACCACACTATTTGATTTGATATGTCAAGATGATAGAGAAACTTACGATTAACCTACTCATGCCATGAAAAGCCTGCCTCCACGGTTAACCTTTAATAAACCCCTTTGAGCCTGACAAGCCATCCATTGTATCACCCTTAATATTAACCCTTAATCCATTATTGTTCAAATCCCCTCCATTAATTTGATCCCTATTTTTGTCGAGAGTTGATTTGAATAAATTGCTTAGCTATGTCTTTTTCTTAATAGAAATCTATATTATTTGACTTGTTCTTAAAAAAAATGATATTATTTTTTATACATATTAGTAGTAGAAGTCTTCTATCTTTAAATTCAAGTATGTAAATTCTTTGAGAAGAAGCCGTGTTGTATGCAAGTAATGATTAAATATTTTTCTAGTTAAGTAATTTTTCAACTCAATCTCGATTCTAACCTTTTTCTTTTAGCTTGTGACCACACCCCCTAACCAAGCCTCGTTACAACCCTCTAAAGACCTTTTGATTGATCATCTCAATTTATAGTGGTGGAGATTTGATTTTCATGCAAGCTTATGGTAATAACTTTTCCATGTTGACTGATGAGTGCTAATTTCATTGTCCTTAAACACTTCGAGTGATTTGAGTGAATCTTTAATGAGGATGTTAAACTCTGTGAGATTTTGAATTCATAGTAACTACTTAGATGAAGGGAGATGCCTAAGTTTTTCATGATTAAAATACTTAACTTGGAATGTTTAAAGCTTTAATGTTCTTTTAGTTATATTCTCAATGTATGATTACTTATGAGTTAGTTCGAGATATTATTGATAGGAATTATAAGTTGAGAACAAGGAATTCTTAATTGTGAGTTGAGGATTTTGCTTGAGGACAAGCAAACGCTTAAATGTGGGGGCATTTGATAAACCGTAATTTATACATATTTTTATCCATCGCTTAACATGTTTATGAATGATTTCTCCTCAGATTTGGTGAAATTGATGCTCCTAATCCTTTAATTTCATGTTTTATACTTAGGTGAGCATAGGAGAGCAAAAAGAACAAGAAACGGGCCAAAAACAGAAAAACGGGCAGACAGGGGAAAACAACATGGCCTGGACTTCCTCACACAGGCAGAACACACACCCTTGCCAATCTAGCAGGCTCGACCACGGCCCAAATCAACCTTGGCACGGGTGTGTTGATATCTCAGCCTCGACCACAGCCTGAAGTAATCGCACACGGCCATGTCACATGGGCGTGTCCCTGCCGAGCCCTAGCTAAGTTCCATTTAGAAAAGGGCAAGTTTTAGGGCTTTTAGGCATTCAAAAGCCTATTTAAACACCTTAGAGGAAGACTAAAAGGAAGGAGGAGAATAGGGAGTAAGGAATTACTCCAAGAAAGCCGATTGATCCATCTCAGAAGCTGAATTCATCATCATCAAGATTGAAGATCTCTCCTCAATTTCCCTTCAGAAGTTTTGGGTTTTCTTTATGTTTTGTATTCTTTATTATTCTGAGATGTTTTCTTATTTAGTTATGAATTAAAACCCCTAAATACCTAACGGGAATGAAACCTAAGACGAATCTTGTTATTATTTTCTGAATCGTATGATAAATATTTGACTTGTTCTTAATTATGTGTTCTTAATTTTTGTTTTGATATTTTAGGATATCACTTCAAGTTAATGCTCTTAGTTGGAGGATGAATAGTCCCTAGCTAAGAGTGACTTTGTCATAATTAAGCGGAGTTGATTGCGTGCCTAGAGATAGGGTGACAAGATTTTGTCAGATTAGGGTGAAACCTAATAAGGGAATCCAAAGATCAGTTAATGCAACCCTAGGGTGTTAATTAGAGAAAAGTCTTGGTTATTCAACCTAGGGATTAGACATTATTAGTCTTGAATAGGGATAATAACATAACTTAGGGATTTCTACGGAACAAGTTAAATGAATAAATCATCCGGTTCGGAGCCAAAATAGCAAGTAAAGTCTAGGTGGATTTTTCCTTAGGTATTGTCCTAAATCAATCGTTTTTTCCAAAAGTAATTTCCCAATTCTATTTTCTGTAACTTCTTAGTTTAATTCATTAGTTACTTAAAACAAACCCCTTATTTCTTAGGCCAGATAATAAAAAGACAGTCATTACTACTACTTTTAGTCCTTTGGGTTCGACAATCCGGCCTTGCTAAAGCTATACTACTGTTCGATAGGTACACTTGCCTACATCGTGATAATAGCTAGTCTCAAGAACGTTTAATTATAAATTTATAAAATTTATCAAGGAAAATCACAATCAGGATTATTAACAGTTCAAACCCCTGTTCTTTGATAAATGTTTTTCCTTAGAGTTCTATAAATATCTTCCAACATTTAGATTCAGGAAATTAGAGAGGTTTGGAGCCTTCGATGGTTCCAGTTCATTAGTTCTCTTAACTTTCCTTGGAGGCATATTCAATTATATTCTTAGGCTAATGACTAATAACCTAGTAATCAAACCTTCCACTAGAATAGTAAAAGCAATAAAATAAGTTAGGAACTCTTAACCTCAAATGGACATTCGTTGGATTCCCTTGAAAAATATTGTTGTTCTGTCTCTAAATCCTTGCACCTAGTGAGTTTATTCTGAAAATAAGATCTGCAGAACAAAGATTTGGAAATAAAAGAAAATTTGGAGGTTTTAAGAATTTTAGGGGTTAATAGATTTAGAAGATTTTGAGAGAATTAGAGGTTAAAGAGATTTTAAGTAATGGTTTAGAGTGTTTTGGGGTTTTAAAATAAAGATTTTTTGCTTAAAACCATATATAATTAGGTTTAGTCATTCGGGTTATGCAATTGGGTCGGGTCAACCCTATAAAAAATTTTAGCGATGTGCGACACAAGGATACCATGTCATGACATCTCTATCAGAATGTCAATGTCGCGACACACCCTGTAGTTTTGAAATCCTTGGGGAAGCTGTCTACCATGTCGCGACATAATAGTTTCTGTATGAACCATATTTTGCCCAGGCCATATTAAACAAATTAAATTAAAAGCCAAATTGAAAACTTTTTTTAAAAATTGTTCAGTCCATATACAGAGCCCAAAATTTAAGTCTACCCGAAGCCCGATTACAGTTTATTGACCCAAGACCCAATTACACCCAAGCCCGTATGCTACCCAAAATACACAGGGCCCAAGTGGCCCAATCTGTTAACGGAAAGCAGAGAGACCTAGGGTTTCAGAAATCTTAGGCGCCGCAAGCATCCCAAGCGTCACTACCATTCGTCTTGTGCCGTTCCAGTGGCTCCATCGGTGCCATGACTTCGGCCTTGTACCACGCCGTGATCAGTGCAGAGATCAACGCCAGCCCACTCCTCGCCGTGAGATCCTCGCTCACCTACAAAAGGAAACAAAAAGGGACAATACCAATAGTATATGGCAAGAAATAGAGCAAACAAAAACATACCAAAGATTTGTATTGTAATAAAGCCTATAAAGGCCGGGTATCAAACAATGTAAAAGGGAGGATTTCTTTTTTGGATACATACGAAATATATAAAAAAGAGAAGAAATAAACGAATATTCAGAGAAGTTCAAGCTGTTTCTTTAAAATGTGATTTAAATTTTATATTCTGATTTTATTTTTTAACGAGTATACGGATCGTTTTTACAAAAAAATTGTTGATATTAAAAAGGAAGAAGAGGTTACCGGTATTTCACTTGAAAGGATGAGAGTTTTTAACCCTCCGACCACCGAGTGTGGTGGCGCATGTGGCGCGTGAGCATGTGCTGCTCAGTGGCCGAAAGCCGAAGCCGGGGACTCCTCTCTTCTCCCCTTCAAAGAATTTCAAACTTTTTTTTAAAAAAACCATTGTAAAATGAATTTTAGGTTAAAGTTTTGACATTTATAGCACTACGAAAACGGTGTCGTTTTGGCTTAGTTCAATAAGCGCTAAAACGACACCGTTTAGGCCAGGATCTGCGTGTTGACCCGTGACCCGGAGAGGATCCGCGTGTTTTTTGCAAATGGGCAAATTGCCCAATTTATCCTTCTGTGTTTTTAAATTTTAAATTTCATTTTTATTTTTATTTTAAATTGGCCCTAACTTTTTTTGCTTGTTCCAATTTAGTCTTGATGGCCCTTAGAATCTATTCTGGAAAACTGTGTCGTTTTGGGATTAGGGTTAAATTGCCCAGTGAGTCCCTCAAGCTTTATAGCGTGTTTCAATTAGGTTTTTTTATTTTTTTAAATTTACCCTAGAGCTTTATTTCCATTTAATTTTAGTCCTTTCTATTATTTTTTATATATAATTTATTTTATATATTTTATATATTATTTTTTTACTATAAATATTATGTATATATAAATGATTTATATTATATATACTATTTTATTTATGCGCTGTTTATTATTATTATTATTTATCTATGTTTTATTTTACATTATAATCCCTTTTCACTACATATTATATATTACATTATTTTTTATATTATTACTTCAATATTTATTATTATATATTTTAAAAAATTTGCAAACTATTATTAAATATATTTTTTTAAAAAAATATTTAGTATATTATGTAAAATTCTTGAATTTATTATAAGGTTTTGTACATATTTAATAAAGTATTATTTATATAAATATATGTTAAGCCATTGTATCATATAATATATTTTTATTTCTCTTTTATCATTTATATGTTGTTTTAAATATTTTTTTACTTCATTTATTTTTCAAATTGTTTTTTTTAATTCATTTGGTATTGTTTTAATACGTCAATTTCATCTTATAGGTTGTTTGTTGTTTTTATGTCATTTTGTTATCGTTATATATTCATATGGAGATTTATTATTATGTTGTTATTTTAGGATTATATTCACATGAAATACTATTGTTATATCCATTATTTTGCTATTTTTGCATCTTGCGTGAAATAATAATAATATTTATGTTATTTATAATTATAAGTATGAAATGGTAATGTATATTGTATAATGTATGTCGTATTTATCATTTTCTATATTATATTTGCATGAATTGTTAAAAGTATGTAGTTTAATTACTTTATTATGGATCTTTTAATAGGTTAAACGTATTATTGCTTTCAGAAAATCATATCTCATTTAATTCCAAAGGAATTTTAAAAAAGTGAGGCAATGTTTTGATATTTAGGAATTCGGGAAGTAGTGCCCTAACATGCTGGGTTGCGATTTCCCGTTTGTCTAAATATCTAAAAATATCCTTTTAAATGAGTTTCACAAATCATAAGATGATTTCAGTTATGAAAGTTTAAAGATATCGTGTCCAATCATGCTGGATATGATGTTTGTATTCTTTTGAAGCGAAGGAATCTTGATTCTTTTTAACTCAAATTATTACAGTTTTAAAGGAAATCTCATTTTTAAATTCTTTCAAACTTTTGACATTAAGACAAAATTATTTAATTTGGTACCAATTTTAGGCGTTACGAGGGTGCTAATCCTTCCTTGTATGTAACCGACTCCCGAACCTATTTTCTCTTAATTTCGTAGACCAAAACGTTTTATAAAGTGATCCAATCACACTTTAAAAGATTGGTGGCGACTCCCGTTTTCATTTTTGAACTCCTTTTTTAAAATACCCTCCCCATTTTTAAAGAGGTTTTGACAGCTTGGCGACTTCGCTGGGGACTTAAGATAGTCGAGCCGAGAAATTGATTATTTTATGTCTTAATGTCGGAAGTTTGGAAAATTTAAAATTTGATCCTTTTTACATGTGTTTTCTGCATATGTTTGTTATCTTATTGCCGTACATTGCATTTGCATGAACGTTGTGGTCACACCCTTAAGTGAGAGTGAGAAGCTACGCTTTCATGAGGTTTTCACCTTCATATGAGCTAGTGGATTGCTTCCGGGATACTGTACCTATGTCTTCGTGAAATTTTCATCTCCGTATAGCCATAGGGAAATGTGTCCCCCTGAACTGAACTTGGTCTATATGAGCCTATAATGGGTGAAGACCGAGGAATCTGCTGGTTCAGGTACCCTTGCTTTAGAGCTAAAACTCATATAGTGAATTTTAAGTGTTTACCCTAGAGAAATAGGGATAGACTTTAGTAAGTTACCCTTGTAAGTACTTGTTTATCATTTTTTTATATATGACACTGACCTATTTTTATTTTGCTGTCATTACATGTCATTTAGCATTTAAAGGTGTCGATTCAAGGTTTGATTTCTAGATTAGAAAGTTTTGTAATGAGGAACGAATATCTTAAAAAAGTGGAGGACAACGCCTCTATCTGTACCTGGTCAGAGAAAACCCAGTTAGAGAAGGGAGATAAAACCCAGTTAGAGAAGGGAGATAGTGACACCGAGGGGTATACATTAGAGTTATGGGACTTCACTCGTAGTAATTTGACGCAGAACGAGTTTCAGGAGCTGAGAGACATTTGGGCCCAATGGGATGAAGAGGCTAAGCAGCTTTTCTGTCAGAATTATGGAGACCTTCCCTATTTGCTAGACGTCAAGATAGATAAGCATTTGTTGCGAGCTATGGTATAGTTCTAGAACCCTGCTTATAGTTGCTTTACATTTGGTAATGTTGATCTTGTACCTACTTTGGAGGAGTATACGACTTTACTGCGTTGCTCGAGCATTCAGGGTCACAAGGCTTATGTTAGGCCTGCTAGCCTTCCAGCTTTCACGAAGAAGTTGGTAATGATTACTTGGATGAGTGAGCAGTGGGCTGTAGTTCGTGTGCAGCAAAAGGGTGATAGTAAGTGCATTCCATGGGCCGTTTTGAGGGATTTGATATCGATGCAGCCAAACGTAAAGAAAAGGGTAGACGTCCTAGCTTTAATTATTTATGGTTTAGTGATCTTCCCAAAGGCTTTGGGACACATAGATTCTAACGCCCCGTACCCGAGACCGTCGCCAGAGTCGAACACGAGGTGTTAACAGACTTAATTCATTACTTTAAACAGCTCAAACAATTTATTTTTAAAATTTTCAGTCAAGCTAGCAATCTATGTCACAGTCGCTTAAAAATTCATATCTCGAGTTTCGAAACTCGAAATCCAATTCCGTAAATTTTACCTAAAACTAGACTCATATATCTATTTAATAATTTTTTTATAGGATTTTTGGTCAAGAAAATTAGTACAGTTTATTAGTTAAAGTCTCCCCTGTTTCAGGGTTCAATTGCTCTAACCTCTGTGTATTACGAATCAGATATCTCTCTGTACAGAGTTTCAATGACTATGCCATTTATTTCTAATAAAACTAGACTGAATAAGAAATCTGTAAATATAAATCATGACTTCTAATTATCTTTGAAAAATTTATGGTGAATTTCCAAAGTCAGAATAGGGGATCCAGAAATTACTCTGGCCCTGTTTCACAAAAATTTAAACATCTCATAAAATATAACTCATATACCTATTTTGTTCCATTCATATGAAAATAGACTCATCAAGCTTCAATTCCATAACTTATTCATTATTTAATTCCATTTCTACTATTTTTAGTGATTTTTCAAATTCACGTCACTACTACTGTCTGAATCTATTTTTTTGTAAATTTTACCCATTTCATGGTTCCCATGGATTAGCTAGCAATTTAGCATACATAACACCAAATATGATCATGATTAGCCATTCCAATGGCTAATCATTACCAAGCATTTCCATACCACTCAATAACCATATCATAAGACCATATATACAAAATGATTATAATGCTATACATGTCATCCTTAAAATATACAAGCCATTATGCCAAGATGGTATACGGATAGTGTGAGCGTGCCTCCGACCGTTTTCGATTTCCAAGCTGGCTTGTCAACACTACAAGGAATGAAAAGGAGGGAGTAAGCACAAATGCTTAGTAAGTTCACATGCAAATAGCAAGTAACACAACTATATAAGCAAACATAAACATCATTTGCATGATCATCATGAGAGACATTCATATCACATTTTCATTTATCATCTTACCATATTGTTGTTATATCGAGTTTTCAACCCGAGGGTTAAGTACATACCTGTTCAAAGTATCCATTTCACAACACTTACCAATACATCCCTTTCATCTCGAGTATTCTTCCATTTGAGTAAAATTTTACCCGTTGAACACATCGGAATATAATTCGGATACATAGAAAGTTTGCACATAAGTGCCACATATGTAGCCAAGCTACCATGTAACCCGCCCATAAGTGAACTCAGACTCAACTCAACGAGCTCGGGCGTTCACATCCATAAGTGAACTCGGACTCAACTCAACGAGCTCGGATGCCTAGTTACATCTCTCGAACTCGGACTCAACTCAACGAGTTCGGACATTCGCATCCATAAGTGAACTCGGACTCAACTCAACGAGTTCGGATGCTCAACCATCCTAGTGACATGTCACTTGTATCCTAATCTATTCCTAAGATTCAAACGGGATTTTCCTCGAACACACATATCCTTGCCATCTTCCGTAAAATACCAAAACCAATACTCGGTAGCACTTTTTATTTAACAAATAATACAAATAATTTGCATTTTATTCGAAAATAACCACAAAGCATATATTTCATGATAAAAATTAGAATATCATATAATTAACATCAATAATTTAAAAATAACAATTATACTACATTATTTACACATGAACTTACCTCGTATGTGAAAATGGCTACTTTTACCATTTCGTCCACAACTTGGTATTTTCCCTATTTTAGCCCGAATTTTAGTTTTCCTTTCTCTATCATTTAAAATATAGTCTAATTAGGGCTCACATTATTCAAATTAACCCAAAATCATATTTTTGCAAAATTATAGTTTTGTCCCTAAACTTTCACATATTTACACTTTTGCCCCAAAGCTCGTAAATTAAACTTCAGCATATTTTCTTATGTTTTATGACATGCTGAACATTTTTCCCTTCTATGACAACATCAAATTCTCACTCTAACACATAGTTATGAACAATAACAATTTTTACCGATTAAGCCGTTTTACTCTTTTTTGCTTAAAATCACTTAGCAAAAGTTGTTTAACATAATTTCAGCCTTCATATTCTACCATAAAACATCAAAATAAACACATTTCACCTATGGGTATTTTTCCAAATATGAACCCTAGCTTAAATTATTGCTAGAATAAGCTTAATCAAGTTACCGGGATTCTAAAAACGTAAAGAACTTGAAAAACGGGGCTAGAACGGACTTACAATCGAGCTTGGAAGCTTGAAAAACCCTAGCCATGGTTTCTCCTTGCTATATTCGGCCATGGGGTTGAAGATGAGCAAAATTGGCTTTTAATTTTGTATTTTAATTCATTTTACCCCTAAATGACCAAAATGCCCTTACTACTAAACTTCCCAAAAATTCCATCCATGTCCAATTTTTGTCCATAGACTTAGAAATTGGTAAAATTTCTATTTTAGACCTCCTAATTAATATTTCAAAACAATTTCATACTAGAAACTTCTAGAATGCAAGTTTTGCAAATTATTCGATTTAGTCCCTAATTTCAATTTAAGCACTTTATGCATAAAATTTCTTCACGAAATTTTCACACAATCATGCAATCATATCATAGACTTCAAAATAATCATAAAATAATTATTTCTATCTTGGATTTTGTGGTCACGAAACTACTATTTCGACTAGGCCCAAAATCAGGATATTACATAGATGAGGCAGTTGCGGATTTATTCGATCGACTTGGTAAACAGAACACACCCGTGCCTGCAATCCTAGCTGAGACATTTAGATCCTTGAGCGCATGTCGAAGAGCTGGTGAAGAAAGGTTCATTAGATGTGCATAGTTACTGTTGGTTTGGTTTCATAGCCACTTCTGGAAGCTTGATAAGGTTCCTTACCGAGTATTCTTTGAGGGTTATTCTCCCTTAAAGGAAGCAGTAGACATGCCTAGGAGAGATGACATTTCAGAAGAGAGGTGGATAGACATTCTTCAGAATTTACGCGAGGAAGATGTTATGTGGAAGGCTCATTGGTTGGTTCCTAGTGAAGTCATTTACCGTTGTGGAAGTTTTGATTGGATCCCTTTGCCAGGAATCTGGGGAGTTATTGGATATACACCATTGCTTGTTCTAAGGCAATATCGAGTGAGGCAGTTCATACCGCCTATACAGGGTTTACTCAGAGTGATTTCTCTTATAAAGGAGATCACTACAAGAAGAGGATGCGAGAGATTTCTGAGGCTTGGAAGAAGCCTTTCTGTATGAAGATCTTGACCGAAGGCACGACGTCAACCCTTGAGTATAAAAGGTGGTTTAGTAGGAGAGTCAACGATAATGTCCCTAGGCCAATTTTGGGGGTGGCTCGATCATTAGAGGAGAGCTTACGAGTGATTCCATCAGAGTTGGAGGTTATGAAGCAAGAGTTTGAATTCGAAGCTTGAAAAGAGGATTGAGAAGCTCGAAGAGGAAAAAATGTGCTTAAGTCTTGATGTTGATGTTCAAAAGATAGAAGTCGAGAAGGTGAAAAATGAAAAGAGAAAGATTGAGGAAGATCGAGATGATTTAAAGACGCACTACAAGAAGGCCCAGGTAACCTTAAAAAGGGTCGGATTAGGGAGATCTTCAGAGCAGTGGCAATAAGAGATTCAAGACGAAAGAGCCAAGGCCGAGTATTGGGAAAAGAAGTTCCAAGAGAGGCAGTCGCGTAATCAGACCCTAGAGAAGGAAAATCAAGAATTAAAAACTAAGGTGGCTGAGCTTGGACGATCTCTTCATCATCACCGAAGTCGTAACCCTGCGATCGAGTTAAAGGCAAGCTTGGATAAGATCGAGAAAATGAAGTACAACATTAGAGGGTTCGAAGCAGCACTACAGGACTGTGAGCTACGGATTGAGCAGCTCGAGGCCAGAGAAGAACAGTGGAAAGGAGAACTTCACCATCTTCGGAACCAAGTGGGAGATAGAGATCATGTCATGGAAGAGGCCTTAGTTCGGATTCGAGAGGTTGCTGAACACTTGCAGGATTTAGCAATACAAGCAAGAACATTGAGTATAATGTATGAGTCATCGTCAAACAGAGGACGAAAGTTAGCATTGTTATTGGATAGGGTTAAGACTCTAGGCCTACGGGCAAAAGTGTATTTGTAATCCGTTTTATGAAAATATTTTTGTTCCTTAAATAATGTTTTCTAAAATGAAACTGAATCAGAATCGACATTTTTTTTGCATTCATGCATTTGCATCTCATCACATCATATGCATTCAAGTTTATAGAAAGACCCTAATTAGTTAAAATTATTAGAGAGAAAGAGAGTAAGAGAAAGAAAATCTGGAAGCAACACATCCTTACGATACACGTGCTAAGTCAAAGAATATGGACCAAAGATTTGAACAGCTACAGAAGGACATGCAGGACCAATTGCAAGAGTAATTGGCAAAAATGAAAAACGACATGAGGGAGCAAATTTTGGAGGCTCAAAGGAACATGATGGCTGAAATGGCTCAACTATTGAGGGCCACAGATAAAGGAAAAGCCCCTATGACTATCACTGAAGTGGGTAATGAGGGTCATCCTCCTGGTTTCATTCCACCTCACATACAAACCCAACCTGAGGCATATCCCCGAAGGCCGTCTGCCACAATAAGGCCTCAACAGGGTCAAGTCGATGCTAGAATACCCATGAACTTTCAAACTGGTTCAGGATTCAATCCTGAAGACAATCCTGCCAATCTGGTTATCCCCGATCTAGATGTAGCTGAGAGGGAAGAAATGAGACTCGAATCATCAAGGCAATTAGAGGAACATTGCATATGGCTAGAGGAGAAATTTATGGCACTAGAAAGTGGTGATAATCGTCAAGGAATGGATGCTAAGGACTTAAGTTTAGTTCCAGATTTGGTTCTTCCCCATAAGTTCAAAATGCCGGAATTCTAGAAGTACAATGGGACTACTTGCCCAGAAGCCCTTATTAACATGTTCTGCAGACGAATGACTGGTTATGTAAACAATGATCAATTATTGATCTATTGTTTTCAGGATAGTTTGGTTGGGGCAGCGGCCAAGTGGTATAATCAGCTGAGCCGGGACAAAATAAGTTCATGGAGGAATCTTGCACAAGCTTTCATGCAGCAGTACAATCATGTGAGTGACATGACTCCGGATAGGATCACACTGCAAAACATGGAGAAAAAGCCTAATGAAAATTTTAGGCAATATGCACAGAGATGGAGAGAGGTGGCAATGCAAGTTCAACCACCGTTGTTGGAGAAGGAGACTACCATGTTGTTCATCAACACTCTAAAGGCTCCATTCATCACTCATATGATTGGGAGCACCACTAAAAGCTTTGCGGATATAGTCATGGCGAAAGAGATGATTGAGAATGCCATAAGGGGGGCAAAATCGAGGGGGAAGCGACCAAAAGATCGGCCCCAAAGAGAAAGGATAGTGAAGTGAATAACACAAGCACCTTCAACACGAGGGCAATTACAGTTGGTCAACCTAAAACAGCTACAGTTGAGCGACAGAGTTCTCAAAGACAGGAGTCGATTACAAGGCAGAATTCTGAAAAAATGCAATTCACACCTATCCCCATGACGTATCGTGAGCTTTGTCAAAACTTATACGATGCATATCCTATTTCTCCTTTTCACTTGAAACCACTGTAGCCCCCATATCCCAAATGGTATGACGCAAACGCCAGATGCGAATACCATGCTGGAATACCGGGGTATTCGATCAAAAATTGTACCGGTTTTAAGAAGGCCGTAGAGAGGCTTATTAAGATAGGGGTAGTAAAGTTTGACAATAGCCCTAATACTGAAAACCCGTTGTCAAATCTTAGCGATCAAGAAGTAAATGCCATTGGTGAAGTCAATGAAAGAAAAATGAAGGAAGATGTTGCTAAGGTGAGGATGCCTATGAAGGTGATTTGGGAGGAGATGATGAAGACAGGTATGTTAACCTCTAAAAACGAGAAAGGAGAAATAGGGAACTATGGTGAGTTCTATGAGAAAGAAGGACATAAAGTTCAAGATTGTGAAGAATTCAAGGCCTTGGTGCAAGGCTTTATAGACAACAAAGAACTACAAATTTTTGAAGGTAGTTCTTGTGAAAAACAAGTATGTGTGCTAGAGGATGAATAGAAAGGAACTAGTCGGCCAAGGATTATTATTTCCCTGCTGGGGAATAATGAAGTGGGAGTACAAACTGTGCCTAAGGTTATTATTCATAAGCCTACGCCTTTCCCTTATAAGGATAGCAAGAGGATACCATGGAGTTATGACTGCAGTGTGACAGTGCCGGAGGAAGAGAGTATAGCCAGTACGTCTAAGGATGTACAAGTTGAAGGTTCTCATACACGGAGTGGGAAGCGGTATGATGCAGTGGGCGTCAGAGAGGAGCCTACAAAAATAAAGAATATTAGTGCGGAGAAGGAAAAAAAGGTTGAAGTGCCTGTCAAAGAGCCAGTAAAGGAGGAGGAGGCTAAGGAATTTTTAAAATTCCTTAAGCATAGTGAATATAGCGTGGTCGAGCAGTTGTGTAGGCAGCCGGCTCGCATATCAGTATTTGCTCTGCTTCTGAGTTCTGAAGTGCATCGAGAGGCATTGATGAAGGTGCTCAGTGAAACATATGTCACCCATGACATATCCGTTAACAAGCTGGACCGGTTAGTGAATAACATAAGTGCGGATAATTTCTTCTACTTTAATGATGATGAAATCCCACCGGATGGCAGGGGGTCAACTAGGGCCGTGCACAACACCACTCGATGCAAGGGGTACACACTCCTAATCGTGCTCGTCGATAATGGATCAGCCTTGAATGTTCTACCATTGTCTACATTGAACAGATTACCCATTGACGATTCTCACATGAAGACATGTCAAAATGTGGTAAGAGCCTTCGATGGTACAGAAAGGAAGGTGATGGGAAGGATTAATATCCCCTTGGAAATTAGGCCGAGTATATACGAAGTAGACTTCTTGGTGATGGATATCAAGCCCTTCTACAATTGCTTATTAGGGAGGCCGTGGATACACTTAACAGGAGCAGTGCCCTCATCGTTGCACCAGAAATTAAAGTTAGTGACGGATGGACGATTAGTAACCATCAACGCGGAGGAGGACATTATAGCTGCAGCCACTAGCAAGGCCCTTTATGTCGAGAAGAACGAAAAGTCTATGAGTGTTCCTTTCGCTCTTTAGAATTTGTGAATGCAACCTTCATCTCAGAAGGGAGTGAGCTACCGGTGCCAAAGATAGCAAGAGCTACGAGGATGGCTCTACAAATGATGGTGAGAAAGGGAGCCTTACTAGGAAGAGAGGTTAGGAAAATACCTGCAAGGAGGGACTCAAATCCCAGAACTGAAAGAAAAGAGAGATCGCTTTGGTCTGGGCTTTAAGCCAAACTACAAGTAAAGAAGGAAGGAAGTTGAGAAAAGCAAAGAAGGAAGAAGGGCGCGCCTTAATGGAAAAGAAGTGGAGTGGGAGCCAATGACATTTCCTCCAATATCCCAAACCTTCATATCGGGAGGGTTACTTATAGAAGAAAGTCATCAGATTAATGCTATACACGACGAAGGATTGGAGCAAGGCAACCTTGAGGGCATTCGCCCTTACAAACCGGGAAGCTCTCTGAATAATTGGACTGCGGAAGAACTTCCTGTAGTATTTAGGAATTTTTCAGAGTAATTTTTGAAACATTCTTGTTACTCTAGAGCCTAGGAGTAATAGGATTACATTTGTGAAATAGGTTTACGATCATCTATTATTTTTTAATAAAACATAACTTTGATCAATTTGAACGAGTATTGTTTCATTTTTATCAACCAATATTCCGTTAAATTTTGGCAATTCTTATTCTTTCATTCATAGCACATAAATAATCATTCTTAAATTCATTCATTCTTTGTATATTCTTTATACTTCACAGATCCCTAGATATCAATGACATGAGCACTGATATTACAAATCCTGATTTCTCTCGTGAGCAAGACATGTGTTTAGAGGAATCTCAGGATTTTGAAGATGTCCAGGATTGTGATGTGTCTCTGGATCTTTTGAGGATGGTAAAATAGGAGGAGAAACAAATCATGCCCCATGAGAAAGAGGCAATAGAAAATGTAGCCCTAGAGAAAGGGAAAGAGGTGAAAATTGGCACGTATATTACCGAGGACACAAGGCAATGACTGATTGAGTTACTACGTGAGTTTAAGGATATCTTTGCATGGTCCTATCAAGATATGCCAGGGTTAAATACCGATATTGTGGTGCATCGTCTTCCAATAAGACAGATTGTAAGCTTGATCCAACGAGTTTGCGAAGAATGAGGCCAGATATCGTATTGAAAATAAAAGACGAAGTCAAGAAGTAGTTCGATGCAGGATTCTTACAAGAGGTAAAGTACTCTGAATGGGTAGCTAATATTGTACCAGTCCCTAAAAAGGATGGGAAAGTACGAATGTGCGTTGATTACAGAGATCTGAACAAAGCTAGCCCAAAAGATAATTTCCCTCTACCACACATAGACACTTTGCTAGATAATACAGCAGGATATTCATTATTCTCCTTTGTGGATGGTTTCTCGGGGTACAATCAGATAAAGATGCATCCTGAAGACATGGACAAAACCACCTTCATAACCTTGGGGGGGACTTTCTGTTACAAGGTAATGCCCTTTGGGCTGAAGAATGCAGGGGCAACATACCAAAGGGCTATGGTGACCTTATTTCACGATATGATGCACAAGGAAATTGAGGTGTATGTCGATGACATGATTGCCAAATCTCGAACGGAGGAGGAACATATTAAAGTTTTGAGAAAACTGTTCTTAAGATTAAGGAAGTTTCAGTTAAAACTTAATCCGGCAAAGTACACTTTTAGAGCTAGGTCGGAGAAATTATTAGGCTTTGTGGTCAACGAAAAAGGAATAGAAGTTGACTCAGACAAAGTTAAAGCCATACGATATTTACCTTCACCACTCACTCAGAAAGAAGTTCGGGGTTTTCTTGGAAGGTTGAATTATATTGCTCGGTTTATTTTACAATTAACTGAGAAATGTGATCCTATATTTCGCCTCCTTAGAAAATACAACCAAGCTACTTGGGATGAGGAATGCCAGAATGCCTTTGATAAAGTCAAGCAATACTTGTTAAACGCTCCAGTACTATCTCCTCCTAGTCCAGATAAACCACTAATTCTGTACTTGTCGATGTTTAGTAATTCCATGGGATGTGTGTTTGGTCAACATGACGAGTCGGGAAGAAAGGAGAAGGTGATATACTACCTCAGTAAGAAATTTACAGATGTGAGATGAGATATTCGCCAATTGAGAAATTGTGTTGTGCTTTAATCTAGACGACTCAAAGGTTAAGACAGTATATGCTATATCATACTACTTGGCTTATTTCAAAACTTGATCCTTTGAAGTATATGATGGAGTCAACAGCGTTGATTGGGAGAATGGCGAGGTGGCAAATTCTGCTTTCAGAGTTTGACATAGTCTATGTGAGCCAGAAGGCTATAAAAGGAAGTGCGATAGCGGAATTTCTGGCTAGTAGAGCTCTAGAAGACTATGAGCCATTGAATTTTGATTTCTCAAATGAGGAGTTGATGTGTGTAGCAACTACAGAGGATTATCCCTGGAAGTTGAGCTTTGATGGGGCATCCAATGCAGTGGGAAATGGAATTGGGGCAGTCCTGGTATCCCTAAATGGCGATTATTATCCATTCACATGCAAGTTGGATTTTGATTGCACAAACAATATGGCCGAGTATGAAGCATGCATCATGGGACTCCAAGCGGTTATAGCGCGAGGAATAAGAACCCTGGAAGTATATGGAGACTCTGTGTTGGTAATTTACCAGCTTAGAGGTGAATAGGAGACAAGGGATCCCAAATTTATTAATTATCGAAAGGTAATTTTGGGGTTACTTGAGGAGTTCGATGACATCACTTTCAATTATATCCCACGAGACGAAAACCAGATGGCAAATGCTTTAGCAACCCTGGCTTCAATGATTAAAGCAAATAAAGAGGAGGAGATGAGACCCATTCAGATGAGTACTTTTAAGGCTCCAGCTCACTGTTGTAACATTGAGGAAGAAAAAAAGGATGATAACCCTTGGTATCAGGATATATTGCGATATGTGAGAGATCGTAAATACCCAGAATAAGCAACTGAAAACGATAAGCGTACTTTAAGGAGATTAGCCTGCGATTACATTTTGAATGGGAATATCTTGTACAAAAGAAGAAAGGACCAAGTACTATTGAGATGTTTTGACACCGTGGAAGCTAAGTTAATCTTGGAAGAAGTTCACGAGGGTGTTTGTGGGACACACGCTAATGGTTTCACGATGGCTGGACAAATCATGAGATTTGGATATTATTGGTCTACTATGGAAGGGGATTGTATCAACTACGCCAAGAAATGCCATAAATGTCAGATTTATGGAGAGAAGATTCATGTACCACCTTCACCTCTACATATTATGACTTCTTCATGGCCTTTTTCCATGTGGGGCATGGATGTCACTGGGCCAATATCACCAAAAGCTTCAAATGGGCATCGCTTTATTTTTGTGGTCATTGATTACTTTACGAAGTGGGTAGAGGCTGCTTCTTATGCAAATATTTTGTCTCATTGAACTCAAGACTTGACATTATACCAAGAGTTGAGTCAAGTTTCCATCATGGGTGACTCTAATTAATGGGCTTGACTCCCATCCCTTTTGAGGTCCTTTTTATTGCATCTCTAGCAAGAATTTTTGTCAAAGGATCTGCCAAATTTTCACTTGACCTCATATAATTAATAGTGATCACTCCATCAGAGATTAATTGTCGGACATAACTATGTCTTAATCCAATGTGTCTAGACTTTCCATTATATACTTGGCTATATACTTTTTCTAGAGTAGCCTCACTATCACAACAGATAAAAATAGGTGAAATTGGCTTAGGCCATAAAGGTACATCATAAATCAAATTTCTTAACCATTCTACTTCTTTAGATGTAGCAGCTAATGTAATAAATTCTGCTGCCATGGTGGAATCAGTAATACATGTTTGTTTCTTGGAACCCCAAGAAATGGCTCATCCACCAAGAATGAAGATCCATCCACTAGTAGATGCATGATCTTCCAAACTTGTAATCCAACTAGCATCCGAATATCCTTCTAAAACTAAGGGATATCCATTATAACACAATCCATAGTTAATAGTTTTCTTTAAGTACCTAAGTACTTTATTCAAAGCTTGCCAATATAAACTACTTGGATTACTTATGTACCTACTCAATTTCCCAACAGCATATGCAATATCTGGTCTTATACAAGTCATTATGTACATAAGACAACCAATTAGACTTGCATATTTCAATTGATCAATTTTCCTACAAGCATTAGATACTAATTTTATTTGAGGATCCATGGGTGTAGATACTGGTATACAGTTGAAAAGATCAAACTTTTTAAGCACCTTTTCAATGTAATGTGATTGTGATAAAGCTATAATGCTTTCATCCTGGGTTATTTTAATCCCAAGAATAACATCTTCTACACCCATATCCTCCATAGAAAATTTGTTTGACAAGAATTTCTTTGTGTTTTCTATTTGTTCCAAATCCGTGCCAAAATTGAACATGTCATCTACATATAAGCAAATTATGACACCTTTTCCATTTTCAAATTTGCTATATATAAACTTATCAGATTCATTTATTTTATAGCCATTAGCTAAAATAACATTGTCAAACTTTTAGTGCCATTGTTTTGGTGCTTGTTTAAGTCCATATAAAGATTTAACAAGTTTACATACCTTATGCTCTTGTCCTGGAATAAAAAATCCTTCCGGTTGTTCTATGTACACTTCCTCTTCCAATTCACCATTTAAAAAATGCAGTTTTAACATCCATTTGGTGAACAACCAAATTATATATAGAGATAAATGATATTAAGAGTCTAATTGTAGAAATCCTTGCTACTGGGGCATAGGTATCAAAGTAATCAATACCTTGTTTTTGTGTAAAACCTTTGGCTAACAACCTTGCTTTAAATTTATCAATGGTTCCATTGACCTTCATTTTCTTTTTGAAGATCCATTTACAGCCTATTGGTTTGGAACTCGGTGGAAGATCAAATAAGATCCAAGTTTGATTTCCTATTATTAAATCCATCTCATTATTTATTACTTCTTTCCAAAAAGTAGAGTCTTGAGATTTCATTGCCTCTTCAAATGTAATAGGATCAGATTTCGTATTATAACAATAAGGTATTTTATTGCATATACTTTCACTCTTTCCTTCTACAAGAAACATAATGAAATCTGATCAAAAATCTTTGACCTTTTTAATCCTCTTACTTCTTCTTAATTCTTGACAAGATTCATCATTATTATCATTTTTTTCCAATGGAATCTCATTCTCATTTGAAGAATGAATCAATTGTTGTGGCTGTAATTGTCTTGATATAGAATTAAATATATTTTCATCAAAAATAGCATCTCTTGATTCAATAACAGTATTAATTGAAATTGAATCATTTGGTTCAATTACCATGAACCTATGTGCCTTGCTATTATGTGCATATCCTATAAATATGCATTTAATTCCTCTTTCACCTAACTTTTTACGCTTAGGTGTTGAAACTTTAAAATAACTCTACAACCCCAAACCTTCAAATAATTAAGGTTTGGTTTCCTTTTCTTCCATTATTCATAAGAGGTTATTTTAGTTTCCTTATTAGGAACTCTATTCAATATATGACAAGCTATTAGCACAGGTTCTCCCCAAAAACCTTGTCCAAGACCTGAATATGATAACATTGAATTTACCATTTCAGTCAATACTCTATTTTTCCTTTCAACTACATTTTGTTGTGGTGTGTAAGGGACTAAAACTTGATGGACAATTCCAGTGGATTCAAAATAACTTGGATTATAATATTCTCCACCTCTATCCGATTTAAGCACTTGATAAATGATTCACACTGAAGTTCAACTTCAGATTTATAAACATTAAATTTATCAAGCGCTTCATCTTTTGAATGCAATAAATATACATAACAATATCTAGAACAATCATTAATAAAAGTAACAAAATATTTCTTTCCACCTAATGTAGGAGTATTGTGCATGTCACATAAATCACTATGTATCAAATCAAGCAATTTTGTTTTTCTTTTAACCTTAGGGAAAGGGTTTCTTGTAATTTTCATCAACATACATGTATTTCATTTTTCAATATTATTATTAAAAATAGGAATTAAATCTAACTTATACATGTCATTCAATTTCCTATAGTTCAAATGACCTAATCTATAATGTCATAAACAAAAAGATTCAACCATATAAGTAGAAATCGTATCTTTATTCTTATTAATAATATTTAGTTTAAACATACTCTCATACATATACCCTTTCCCTACAAAAATTCCTCCCTTAGACAAAATAAACTTATCTGCCTTCAAAACAAGTTTGAAACCAAACTTATTTAATAGACTTTCAGACACTAAATTCTTTCTAACTTCTGGTACATAATATACATAATTTAAGGTTAAAACCTTTCCAGAAGTGAATTGTAGTTTAACAGACCCTTTGCCTTTGATTGCTGTGGTGGAAGAATTTCTCATGTACAAGACATTGTCATCTTCACATTGTGTGAACTTTTGTGAACATGCTTTTGTCTTTGCACACATGTTTGGTTGCTCCGATATCAATCCACCATGTATTATCATCTTGTGCCATATTAATTTCAAATATCAATGCAACGAACTATTCGTTATAACCAGCCTTAGAAGATGACTTCTTCTTTAAAAATCAACATCCATTCTTGAAATGTCCCGGCTTACCACAATGATAGCATGAGCCCTTTTGTTTCTTTTTTAACTTAGGTGCTCTATCAATCTGTTTGAACTTTCTCTTGAATGGTTTAGTAGTTTGTACTTCCTCCGTAATATGCACTTTGGCATTTTCAAAATTTAGGTTCTGATCTTGCTTTCGATATTCTTCTTCAATACGAAGATGATTTGCCAAAGCCTCAAGAGATATTTCCTCTTTCTTATGTTTTAAACTTCTTTTAAAGTCCTTCCAAGATGGAGGAAGTTTGTCTATTATGGAGGATACAACAATCATTTCATCCTTTTTCATATCATATTGATTGAATTGATTCAGCATCTTTTCAATATCACGGAATTGTTCCATAACAGAATGACCATCAACCATTTGATAATTATTGAAATGACTGACAAGAAATTTCTTACTTGTACCATCTTCGGTCATGTATCTTTTCTCCAATTTGTCCCATAATTCTTTAGCGGTGACCTCGTTTTGGTAGGTGTTGAACAAACCATCAGATAAACCATTCAATATGTGGCCCATGTACATGTAATCAGCATTGTCCCATTTTTGTCTTTCTCGGGTTGCAGCAACAGATTCATTTTCATTCTCTTCAGGTCTTGGAGTATCCAAAAATAAGTAATTTTCAAAGTTGATAAAAAGAAGTGCATCTTTTCCTACCATCGTCGAAAATTGCCACCATCAAACCGATCAAGTTTGACAAAATTGGAAGCCAACTCCCTTAATGTTCCACTTTCATGTGTTGTGGTAGTCATCATGAAATATAACATTAAAATTATTAGTACAAATCTTCGGTGAGGAAAATCTTGAACACACGAACGGAACTTGAACAGAAGAAGAAATAGGACAAGGCTCCATGGTGTGTATCAAGCCACTATCTTTAAGGTTATATACGCCCCCACCTATCTTCTGTGTGCAAGTGAGTTCCATGCAAATTAACCTCAAGAAATGAAGCCAATGACTATTTGCGTTTTGCACTGACGAGAATAGCCTATTACACACTGAGCAATGTATGACAAGAAACTCAATTTCTATAAAGGATTTCTGTAGTAATACTTTATAGAATAATCTAATAATATTAGAAAATGAAGGAAAGAAAGAATTGTACCAGCCCAAATTTGCCCGACCCGGGCCCAACAAGCCCAAATCAAATACAAAACCAAACCAAATCCCTAATCAAAGCACAAACCCTATACATGGCCCAAATCAAAACCCCAGCCCAAAAACTTAACATTTTTGGAACCCTAGGGTTCCCCTCCCCTACGTGCACCGCTCCTCACATGGTGTCAGCGCATTTTGAGGCCGAACAGACGCCCCGTCCCATCGCTTCTGCCCACCAACTCCGACATTACTTGCAAAATGAAAGAGAAGCACGCAAAGCAGAAGCGAAACAGAGCAGAAACTACAAACAATAGCAGAGACCACGAAATGTTTTCTATTGTAATCGGCTATAAAGCCAAAAGGAAACCGAATGTAAAGGGGGGTTTTCTTTTTAAAAAGGAAGAAAGGTTGTATTACACAAACAGATTTGAAAGAAATCAAAAAGCAAAAAAAAAAACAAGTTCAAAAGTTTTTCTTGATTTTTTGATTTTTCGTTTTCTATTTGTTTTATTTTTTTATTTTAAAAATCTTTTTAATAAAACAAAAAGCTTAGAATAAAAAGAGAGGAGATTAGTTACCTTTCAGGTCGTCGTCGGAGGACCTCCCTCTCCATCGCCAAAATCAACTTTGAAAAGGGGGTGAGAGGTCTTTTTCCTTTGGTTCTTTTTTGGTGGAGAAGGTTTAGCCTTCAAATCGCTGGAAAACGGGGCTAAAAATGCCTGTTTGCGCGACGCCAGCCACCTGTCACGGTGGATCAACGACGACGGCGAGATGGGTTTCTTCTGAAACCCTAGCAGAGTTAAAGAGAGGGGGTCTGCTCTCTATTTTTTGTAGAAGAAAAGAGAAGAAAATAATAAAAAAAAAAGATAAAAATTTTAGTTTAAATAGCAGTGCACAACGGTGTCGTTTTGGCATCGAAGGCACCAACACTGAAACGACGCTGTATGGAGGCGACCCGTGTGACCCGACCCGCCTTCTATGGGATCCGCGTGTTTTACCTTTTAATAGGGTATTTGCGCGTCAAGTCCCCTTGCATTTGCTAGTCTTCCAAATCCAGTTTCCTTTTATTTTAATTTGTGCCTCATAGTTTTTTTCAATATTAATTTAGTCCATGTTTAAGCATTGTGTCTTTGAGATTCGATATATTTTCATTTTTAGTCACTGTTCTTTGGGGCGCATTTAGTTACGGTTCTAAATTCTGTTTTAATAATTGGATTTATTTTTAAATTAATCTCTTAATCTTGTTTTTGTTTCGATTAAGTTCTTTCTAGTTTATGTGATTCTTTTATTTTTTTTTCTAATTCGTTTATCACTCATTTTTATGTTAATGTGCTATTTTGTTAATTTTTACATTAGATTAGTTTATTATTTGCATATTTTCAGTTGTATTTTTCTTAAAAATTGTTTTACCTTGTCTATTTTAAATTCCTCCTTTATATATATATATATATATATATATATATATATATATATTTTGTTGTTTTAGAGATTTACATGTTATTTAATTTAATGTTATTATACATACTTATATTAAATTATGTTTACTCTAAGTACGCATTATTGATTTCGTATTATTATTATTTTTAAAAATTTATGATATATATTTATATGTATATTTTCTTTTAAATTCATTTATTTATAATTTGTCTCCATTAAGGATTCTATTTAAAATGGTATATTTTGTTTACTTTAAATACTTTCATATATTAGTATCTTTATATATATTATCTGTACAAATCATTAATTAAATTAATTTGTTTTATTTGAAATTATGTTATATAAATTATTTATTTCAGATTTCTTTTCACACAACATATATTTTAATAATCATTCATATTCTATTAGTTTTATATACACATAAGTTATTTCAAATTCATCAACTCATCAATTCATGTATTATGTATATTATATGTTCATCGATTCATCATTATTTTAAAATTGCCTTATATCACATTGGCTTCTAATTTCTATTTTGTCTTATACATTTTGCGTTGATTGTTTTATATTATATCATTGTTGCATATTGTTTATTCATTTTTTTGTATTATATCAATTGTCTCTATCCCTGCTTGAAAATTTAATACCATTTTTCTTAGATTAATTATATTTAATTGTTTGTTCTGTTAGTTGGCTAAATAAAGTTATATTATATTCATGCACCAAATATTGTATGTGTGCACATTATTCCATGTTTTTATTTTTACTTTTAGTCCACAAATGTTGCATTATAATTTTCAACTTTTTAAAAAAAGCAATCGTTCCATTTTATTTCAAGTAAAATTAAAGCGTTTTGAGCTAGTTTATAATGGTTTATTTAAAGGTTTTCAAATAAGGCAATATTCGATATTTTGGAAATTCAAAGAAATCATGCCCTACCGTGCTGGGTTTCGATTCTTCGTTAGGCTAAATCATGGGACATCCTTTTGTAATTTTCAACGTGCAAGCCTTCGGGGATCAAAAATCAATCGTATTTTCAAAGGTATGAAGAATCGTGTCTAATCGTGCTGGATGTGATTCTATATACCTTTGAAACAAGAGAATTTTGACGACCAACTTGAACCACACAAATGTTTTAAAAGGGAACCATATTTCAAAAAAAAAAATTTTAATCTAGACATAAGGACATTAATTAATCAATTAGGTACCAATTTTGGGTGTTATGAGGGTGCTAATCCTTCCTCGTACGTAACCGACTCCCGAACCCGTTTTTCTCAAATTTCGTAGACCAAAATCATTGGAAAGTTGATTCTGAATTATTTCAGAACCGACAAAAGATAAGGACCAAAGATTGGAAAGTCTTGAACAGTTTCAAAAAGAGATGCAGGACCATTTACAAATGCAAATGCAAGAGCAAATAGCGAAGATCCAAGAAGATATGAGGGACCAAATGTTAGAGTCCTAAAGGAATATGATGAATCAGTTGTCCCAATTACTGACTAAGGGGCTAGGAAAAGGAAAAACTCTATGATCAATGTAGCAGTCCAAATCTGCCCAGGCCTTAAAACCAAAAACAAAAAATAAAAAAATAAATGAATATTTATTTTAAACAGTCCATTTACAAGTCCAGATTACATTTAGCCCAATTACAGTTTATTGACCCAAATACCTAAACCCTATACCCTTTTGTAACCCAATACACCCTTAGCCCAAAACATACAAGGCCCAAATGGCCGAATTTGTTAACAGAGGATGGAAGACCTAGGGATTCTAGAACCCTAGGCGCCGCAAATGGAAGGTTCCAGAGGTTGCGCCACAGGCACGCCAATCGTCACACCCTTTTTGCGCCGTTCCAGTGACTTTCATCGTCACCACCATCAGTGTCGTGATTCTAGGCCCCGTGTCGCGCCGTGATCGGCGCATGGATCAACGCCAGCCCACTTCTCGCCGTGAGATCCTCGATAGTACCTGCAAAAAAGGAAAGAAGAACAGCAAGGACGAATGCAAATATGGCAAGAATCAAGTAGAAAATATATGAACCTGTAAATAGGGGCTATAAAAGGCCGAATCATTTCACTGTAACAGGACCTGATTTTTACAAATACAAAAATATACACACATATACACAGAAGAAAGAAAGAAAAAGCAGTTGTGTTTTTGGAAAAGGTGATTTTTTTTTCTCCTCTCTGTTCAACACATATAAATAATTTTTTTAAAAAAAGGGTTAAGTATAAAAAAGAAAAGGGTTAACTGTGTTTTACCCAGAAAAACGAAGGCTTCTAGCCTTCTAAACCGCCGTGTACGATGGCGCGTGCAGCATGTGGGCGCGTACGGCCTAGTGGTCGGAGCCGAAGGCTCCCTTTTTCTCCTCTTTCAGAGGATTTTCAAAATTTTTTTTTAAAACTAATTACAAAATGAATTTTGGGTTAAAGTTTTAACATTTATAGCACTACGAAAACGGTGTTGTTTTGGCTTAGTTCAATAAGCACTAAAACGGCATCGTTTCAGCAGAGGATCCCCGCGTTGACCCGTGACCCGGGGAGGATCCGCGTGTCTTTTTTGAAAAATGGGTTAATTTCCCAATTGGTCCTTCCGCATTTTTTAATCTTTATAATTTTATTTTATTTTTATTTTAATTCGGCCCTAATATTTTATATTTATTTCAATTTAGCCCCCTATGACTATTATAATAACTATTCTGAAACGACGCCGTTTTTTAGATTAGGGCTAATTGCCCAGTGAGTCCCTACGAATTTAACGAGTCTTTCAATTTGGCCCAAAATTTTTAAATTTATTTATAATTAACCCTAAAATTTTAAAATTAAATTAAATTTAAATTTTGTTTTATAAATTCAATTTATTTTAAATACTATATATATTTTTTATAAACATTAGTTATATATATAATAATATATTATTTTATTTATATTATTTATAATCTTATATACATTTTTATAAATTTTATTATATGTTATTTATTCCATTTATATTTTATTATATATTTTTACTATATATTAATTATTTTACGATATTTTTATATGTAAATTTACTTAATATATCATTCTTATTATTTTTTATCTATCATATAGTTTATGTCATTATATATATGTATTTTGTTTATAAATTTATTATATATCATATATTTTACCATAAATTATTCCTTACGTTATTTCTATTTTATTATAAAATATATATTATTTTATTACTTATTAATTATATATGTTTTTAAATTTTTATTATTATGTAAATATGTGTAATATCATTATTTAGCACATTATTTCTTAGTATATTAAGTTATTAAACCTTATAATATGATTTGTGCATGTACCATTTTTAAAAAAAAAAGGGTTCTCCTTTATTATTTTATATTATTCTAAATATTTCTAAATATCTTTATTTTTATTTCATTGATTTATATTTTATATATTATAATTTGTTTATTTATTTTTGGTTTTCTTTTATTTTGATATTGTTTAGTAGGTTAAATTTTATATATTATTTGTTTTTGTTTTTACATATTCGCATGAAATTAATTATTTATATTAATTTAAGTTACATTTGCATAAAATATTATCATATATGCATATTGCAATTTATATTTGTTGTATTCATTATGCACTACATTGTATTTTGCATGTAACAATAATGCATGAACCTTATGTTATTTATGATAATATATGCATAAAATGATAACGTATATTGTGTAATTTATGCCATTATTTATTATTTTTTATACTATATTTGCATAAAATGCTAAAGCATGTATTATGTAGCTAGGTTTATTTAATATTAATTTCTTGTAATATGTAAATACATCATTATTTTCAAAAAAATAATATCTCATTTGATTCAAAAGGAATTTTAAAAAGTGAGGCAATGTTTTTGATATTCAGGAACTCGGGAAGTAGTTCCCTAACATGCTGGGTTACGATTTCCCGTTTGTCTGAATGTCTAAAAATATCCTTTTAAATAAGTTTCACAAATTACAAGATGATTTCAGTTACGAAAGTTTAAAGATATCGTGTCCAGTCTTGCTAGATGATATGTTTGTACTCTTTTGAAGCGAAGGAATCTTGATTCTTTTTAACTCAAAATATTACGGTTTTAAAGGAAATCTCGTTTCTAAATTCTTTCAAACTTCTGACATTAGGACAAAATTATTCAATTTGGTACCAATTTTGGGTGTTACGAAGGTGCTAATCTTTCCTTGTACGTAACCGACTCCCGAACCTGTTTTCGTGTAATTTCATAGACCAAAACGTTTTATGAAGTGATCCAATCACACTTTAAAAGATTGGTGGCGACTCCCGTTTTCAAAATACCCTCTCTATTTTTTTAAAAGAGGTTTCGACAATCAATGCTGGGGAGGACAATGAGGAGCCTCTGTACCCTTCGGGTTTCACCCCGATAAACGATCAGACATGTCCGCAAGATGTACCTATTGCCATTAGATCCCAACAACATCAGGCCGGTACCTCGGCACCCATGAACTACCCTACGGGCTCAGGTTCCAATCTAAGGAACAGTCCAACCAATCATGTAAGTCCTGAGCTAGACAAAATGGCGGGAATAGAAAAAGTAAGGATTGAACTGCCAAGACAACTCGAAGATCGACACAAGTGGTTTGAAGAAAAACTTGGAGCGATGGAGAATGTTGATTACCATCGCGGGGTTGACACCAAAGATCTCAGCTTGGTCCCAAATTTAGTACTCCTGCCAAAATTCAAGACTCCAAAATTTGAAATATATAACGGGACTAGCTGTCCTGAAGCTCACATCACGATGTTCTGCCGAAAAATGACAGGTTACTTTGATAACAATCAACTGTTAATTCATTGCTTCCAATATAGTCTGATTGGTTAGCTGCCAAATAGTACAACAACTGAGCCGTGCCAAAATTCATTCTTGGAAGGACTTGGCACAGGCTTTCATAAAGCAATATGGCCACGTGACAGACATGGCGCCCGACAGAATCACACTGCAAAATATAGAAAAGAGGCGAAGTGAGAACTTCAGGCAATATGCCCAAAGATGGAGAGAGGTAGTGACACAAGTCCAGCCACCTCTTCTGGAGAAAGAAACTACGATGCTTTTCGTCAATTCTCTGAAAGCCCCGTTTATTACCCATATGTTGGGAAGCGCTACCATGAGCTTCTCAGATATAGTAATATCCGGCGAGATGATTGAAAACGCAATCAGGAACGGGAAGATAGACGCAGGAGAAAGCGCCCAAAGGTCAAAGAGAAATGAAAATGATGTGAATAATATGAGCAAAGGGTATCCCAAATTGGTCAACACAGGCCAGCCAAGGTCTGTTACCACTAATCATCAAGGCTCTTCAAGGCAGGAATCTAACTCGAGGCTGAATACAGAAAGGCTCCGGGTTACACCCATCCCAACGTCATATAAAGAGTTGTATCAGAATCTCTTTGATGTACATGTGGTGTCTCCGTTATACTCGGAACCAGTGCAACCTCCGTTCCCAAAATGGTATAATGGGAATGCTCAATGCGAGTACCACGCGGGAATAACGGGATACTCAATCGAAAACTGCACTACATTTAAAAAGTTAGTCGAAAGGTTCATTGAAATGGGAATTGTGAAGTTCGACGATTCCTCAAAGCTTAATCGCTTTGACAATGTAGTAAATACGATATTTGAAAGTGAAAGCAAAAGAGTTGCGATGCCTTGAACAAGTCAAAAGCCTGGAAGGAATATTGGGGAATCTGAATGACATATCCGAAAAAGGAACCGGGGAATAAAAGTTTCCAAACCTTTGCATTACTTAGAAGTGTTTTGAACAATGGGACTGTGGAAGAGATCCCTTTATTTTTAGAGCTAATCTAGAGTAATATTCAAAACATGCTTGTTGCTTTAAGCCTAGAAGCAATAAGAATCCTTTGGTGAAATAAGCTTGTGTCCTAAGTCTTTATTTCAATAAAATGCATCTTTTTGAGCAAATATTCTTTTATTTCATTTCATAATGTACAAATAATTGTTCTTATACTCTTTCATTCTTTGGACTTTCTTCTTTATTCATGATCATACCATACAAATAATCATCCTTAGAATCATTCATTCTTTGGAATCTGGCTACAACAGGTCTCCAGAGATCAACGGATTGAGCGACATTGCTATTGACCCAGAGTTTCATTTTGAGTAAGATATGTGTCTAGAGGGATCTCAGGACTTTGAAGATGATAGAGATTGTAGCCTATCTCCTGATTTGTTAAGGACGGTAGAATAAGATAAAAAAAAATGGATCCTACCTTACAAAAAGTCAGTGGACAGTAAGCCTAGGGCAAGAGAAAGAGGCAAACACTGGAGTCTGCATCACCACAAAGACAAAGCGAGACATCATTGAGTCATTCCAGGAAGTCAAAGATGTTTTCACATGACCGCATCAAGATATGCTTGGGTTACTAAGACGTGAGGATGCTACAAGGTGTTTGAACAGCATATGCTAATGGTTTTATGATGGCCAGACTAATCATGAGATTTGGATTCTGCTGGTCCACCATAGAAGGGGATTGCATCAGTATGCCGTGTTTATGGAGATAAGATCCATGTGTCCCTTCATTTCTTCGTAGATTTTCTCTATGTGGGGCATGGAGGTTATTGGGCCAATCTTGTCGAAAGCTTTTAGCAGGCATCAATTACTTCGCCAAGAGGGTGAAAGTCGCTTCATATGCCAATCATCAAATTCTAAAAAAAAAAAAAAAAACAAACAAACTAAATATCATGGGGAAGATGACCAAGACTTGTAAAGATTGGCATAATAAGTCATCATTTACCCTCTATGCTCATCGAATATTGGCTAAGACCTTCGCCAGGATAGCATATTTCATTAATCTATGGGATAAAAACGATTTTTAAGAAGAGATTCCTTGTCTCTGAGTCTTGACAGAGTTGAAGTTGGATAAGGCAAAATGGATCCAATCCCAATATGGTCAGTTGAATTTGAAGAAAGGAGGTTGAAAGCCATCTCTCATGGTCCAATGAACAATGTGAGCTTACGATGAAGAGGTTCATCCTAGAGAATTCCACTAGGGCAACTTGAAATTGAAGAAGATCCTTCCTATACAAAAGGACTTCAGAGAAAAGTGGATGCCAAACTGAGCAGGACCTTATGTAGTAAAGAAGGCCTGTTTTGGAGGGGCATTAATATTGACCGAAATGGATGGCAAAGATTTTCCCAAATCAGTGAATTCGAATTTCGTCAAGAAGTATTTCACCTAGAAAGTGAGAAGCCAAGGCGAAAACCCGCAAAGGGCGCTTTAAGAATTTCAAAAAAAAAAAGAAAAAAGAGAAGCCAAGGCGAAAACCCACAAAGGGCGCATCGAGACCAAAGGGGATTCGAGTTGAAAACCCGAAATGGGCTGCTCAAATTTGGATCAAAGTGGGGCATACAGCAGTTTTGCTATGCCTTAATTAACAATAAAGAAGTATGCTACGTCTTGGGGCATCGACAAAGTACTCCGGATCCCCTAAACACATATTGAGCTCAGAAAGGTGCTCAAGAAATTGGTACAGAGAAGCTCAAGCTGCGATATCTGGGGCACCTAGCTTCTATTTTGCCCATTTTGAATTTGTTATCTTTGATTACCTTATTCTTTTCAAGATATGTCCCAATAAATTTCCTTCTTATTGCATTGCTATCTTTGATTAACTTATTCATTTTGAGTTAATTTCCTTCTTATTGCATTTGCAATCTTTGATTAATTTATTCATTTTGAGCTATGCTCCCAATCAATTTCCTTCTTGTCCATTGTTTTGATCTTTTTCGAGCATTTTGCATTGAAATAATGATTAATGGACCAATAATACTTTCACAAAAGAAGTTCTGCATATTACTTTAGAAGCTTCTAGATAGTACAGGAGCCTGAAATAGGACTATTATTCAGAACTCACCAAGCCCAAGGGTTGGAAATATTTAAGCCCAAATTGAAATTATCTCCTTGGGTTTTCTGTCAAAGATATTGGTTGAGCAAAAAGAAATTACATTGGTGTTATAATCCCGGAAAAGAACGAGCAATAGGCTTATTCTCGGGAAAAAAATGATACTCTGCATTCATGCAAATAGCAGGCATATACATCTGGTCATTACACCTAGGGAATAGTGTAATAGATCCTATACCTTTGAGTTGCAACAGGATGGATGGAAGAAACCAAATGTTATTCCTCTGAAATTGTAGTGGGAGGCAAAAACTTTATGTCCCAGAAGGTACAGTGGAAGGGACTCTGAAATTACAGCGGGGTAAGCTTACTGAGCAAAATGTGATTGTTTCTTTGACTTTTCTGTCAAGAATACCAGCCGAACAAGATGGCAGCATAATACGTCAGTGATAATGTCCTGATGAACAATGAGCGATGATACCTTAAGCCTTTTTAAAAGGATCATTTTCATTTCTGCATTCATATATCATTCATAACACATCTAATTAGGAGCATTTGATTCATTTCGAACATAGCATCCTAATTATTTGGCATAAGCATAGATACATGAAACTGATTCTACAGATCATGTCCTTGAAGGATGGTGTAGCAACATCGGTGAATTCACAGATCTTATCTCCCTAAGCGGTAGCGGAGCAGATCGAAGACAGTGAGCCTCAACCCCCTAAGCAGTAGGGGAATAGGTCGAATTACAGATCTTGTCTCCCTAAGCAGTAGTGGAGCAGGTCGAAGACGGTGAGCCTTAACCCCCTAAGTAGTAGGGTAACAGGCCGAATTACAGATCTTGTCTCCCTAAGCATTAGTAGAGCAGATCGAAGACGGTGAGCTTTAACCCCCTAAGCAATAAGGTAACAGGCCAAATTATAGATCTTGTCTCCCTAAGCATTAGTGGAGCAGATCGAAGACGGTGAGCCTTAACCCCTTAAGCAGTAGCGTAACAGGCCGAATTACAGATCTTATCTCCCTAAGCAGTAGTGGAACAGATCAAAGACGGTGAGCTTTAACCCCCTAAGCAGTAGGGTAACAGGTTGGGAATTATAGATCTTATCTCCCTAAGCAGTAGTGGAGTAGATCAAATACGGTAAGCCTTAACCCCCTAAGCAGTAGGGTAACAGACTGGAAGTTACAAATCTCTTCTCCCTGAAATGGCACTGGAGCGGCTCGAAGCCATAATTCGTATCTCCTTGAAGTTTCAGCAGAGTAGATCAAAGTTACAAATCTCTTCTCCCTGAAATGGCACTGGAGCGGGTTGAAGCCACAATTCGTATCTCCTTGAAGTTCCAGCAGAGCAGATCAAAATAAAACCTTATCTCCCTGAAGTTGCAGTGGAGCAGGTTGAAGTCACAAGTCTTATCTCCCTGAAGTTGCAGTGGAGCAGACTGAAGATAGCAAATCTTATTTCCTTAAAGTTGCAGTGGAACAGATTGAAGCTATGAATAAATAGATCTTATCTCTCTGAAGTTGCAGTAGAGCAGATCAAAACAAACATTATCTCCCCAAAGTTGCAGTGGAGCGGATTGAAGCCACAAACTGTATCTCCTTGAAGTCTCAGTGGACCAGGTTAAAACTACTAGTAGTCGCGGTGGAACAGATCAAAGCAACAGTTCCTATACCCCTAGGGATACAGTGGATTGGAATAAAGCTACCTAAAGAACAGAAGATGCCAAGAGGTCAAGATTCTGCAAGATTAGGCAAATTTGGCCCTTTTTAAGTCTTTGTTCCATTCTCGTTACACGACAACGAGCAAAGAGGGGCAGCTGTACCGGCCCAAATTTGCCCGACCCGAGCCTAACAAGCCCAAATCAAATACAAAACCAAACCAAATCCCTAATCAAAGACCAAACCCTATACATGGTCCAAATCAAAACCCCAGCCCCAAAACTTAACATTTTAAGAACCCTAGGGCTCCCCTCCCCTACGTGCACTGCTTCTCACATGGTGTCAGCGCGTTTTGCGGCCGAACAGACGCCCCGTCCCATCACCTCTGCCCACCTACTCCGACATTACTTGCAAAACAAAAGAAAAGCACGCAAAGCGAAACAGAGCAGAAATAACAAACAATAGCAGAGGCCATGAAATATTTTCTATTGTAATCGGCTATAAAGCAGAAAAGAAACCTTTTCTTTTTAAAAAGGAAGAAAGGTTGTATTACACAAACAGATTTGAGAGAAATCAGAAAAAAAAAAAAAAAAAAAAAACAAGTTCAAAAGATTTTCTTGATTTTTTTATTTTTTGTTTTCTATTTGTTTTATTTTTTTTATTTTACAAATCTTTTTAATAAAACAAAAAGCTTAAAATAAAAAGAGAGGAGATTAGTTACCTTTCAGGTCGTCGGAGGAGGACCTCCCTCTCCATCGCCGAAATCGGCTTTGAAAAAGGGGTGAGAGGTCTTTTTCCTTTGGTTCTTTTTTGGTGGAGAAGGTTTAGCCTTCAAATCGCTGGAAAACGGGGCTAAAAATGCCAGTTTGCGTGACGCCGGCCACCGGTCACGGTGGATCAACGACGGTGGCGAGATAGGTTTCTTCTGAAACCCTAGCAGAGTTAAAGAGAGGGGGTGCTCTCTGTTTTTTTATAGAAGAAAAGAGAAGAAAATAAAAAAAAAGGTAAAAATTTTAGTTTAAATAGCAGTGCAAAACGGTGCCGTTTTGGCATCGAAGGCACCAACACTGAAACGACGCCGTATGGAGGCGACCCGTGTGACCCAACCCGCCTTCTATGGGATCCGCGTGTTTTACCTTCTAATGGGGTATTTGCGCGTCAAGTCCCCCCGCATTTGCTGGTCTTCCAAATCCAGTTTCCTTTTATTTTAATTTTTGCCTCATAGTTTTTTTCAATATTAATTTAGTCCATGTTTAAGCATTGTGTCTTTGAGATTCGGTATATTTTCATTTTTAGTCCCTGTTCTTTGGGGCGCATTTAGTTACGGTTCTAAATTCTGTTTTAATAATTGGATTTATTTTTAAATTAATCTCTTAATCTTGTTTTTGTTTCGATTAAGTTCTTTCTAGTTTATGTGATTCTTTTATTTTTTTTCTAATTCGTTTATCACTCATTTTTATGTTAATGTGCTATTTTGTTAATTTTTACATTAGATTAGTATATTATTTGCATATTTTCAGTTGTATTTTTCTTAAAAATTGTTTTACCTTTTAATTTGTCTATTTTAAATCCTCCTTTTATATATATATATATATATATATATATATATATATATATATATATATATATATATATATATATATATATATATATTGTTGTTTTAGAGATTTACATGTTATTTAATTTAATGTTATACATACTTATATTAAATTATGTTTTACTCTAAATACGCATTATTGATTTCGTATTATTATTATTTTTAAAAATTTATGATATATATTTATATGTATATTTTTTTTTAAATTCATTTATTTATAATTTGTCTCCATTAAGGATTCTATTTAAAATGGTATATTTTATTTACTTTAAATACTTTCATATATTAGTATCTTTATATATATTATCTGTACATATCATTAATTAAATTAATTTGTTTTATTTGAAATTATGTTATATAAATTATTTACTTCAGATTTCTTTTCACACAACATATATTTTAATAATCATTCATATTCTATTAGTTTTATATACACATAAGTTATTTCAAATTCATCAACTCATCAATTCATGTATTATGTATATTATATGTTCCTCGATTCATCATTATTTTAAAATTGTCTTATATCACATTGGCTTCTAAATTCTATTTTGTCTTATACATTTTGCGTTGATTGTTTTATATTATATCATTGTTGCATATTGTTTATTCATTTTTTTGTATTATATCAATTGTCTCTATCCCTGCTTGAAAATTTAATATCATTTTTCTTAGATTAATTATATTTAATTGTTTGTTCTGTTAGTTGGCTAAATAAAGTTATATTATATTCATGCACCAAATATTGTATGTGTGCACATTATTCCATATTTTTATTTTTACTTTTAGTCCACAAATGTTGCATTATAATTTTCAACTTTTAAAAAAAAACAATCGTTCCATTTTATTTCAAGTAAAATTAAAACGTTTTGAGCTAGCTTATAATGGTTTATTTAAAGGTTTTCAAATAAGGCAATATTCGATATTTTGGAAATTTGAAGAAATCGTGCCCTACCGTGCTGGGTTTCGATTCTTCGTTAGACTAAATCATAGGACATCCTTTTGTAATTTTCAACGTGCAAGCCTTCGGAGATCAAAAATCAATCGTATTTTCAAAGGTATGAAGAATCGTGTCTAATCGTGCTGGATGTGATGCTATATACCTTTGAAACAAGAGAATTTTGACGACCAACTTGAACCACACAAATGTTTTAAAAGAGAACCATATTTCAATTTTTTTTTTTAAATCTAGACATAAGGATATTAATTAATCAATTAGGTACCAATTTTGGGCGTTATGAGGGTGCTAATCCTTCCTCGTACGTAACCAACTCCCGAACCCATTTTTCTCAAATTTCGTAGACCAAAATCGTTATTTTAGTAAATAAAAATGTTTTATTAAAACTATCAAATTTCTAGGTGAACCGATCACACCTAAACAAAAAGGATCGGTGGCGACTCCTATGTTTGTTTTCATTTTCAAAACCAAGGTCGATTCCCGTTTTTCAAAAAAAATGGTTTCGACAATAATATTAGATTTTGTTGGTATGATTTCCAAATGAAATCTCATTCCTATTTATAGGAATTTTCATGTCTCTTCATAAAGACATCTTTCATCAATAGGTGTCTTTCTGAATAATAATGTCTTTAAAGTAAACACATAATTATTCATTATAACTATTCAAATAATATTATTTAAATAGTTATAATTCTTTTTCAAAAAATCAAATAATATAATCTTTTGATTAATTAAACCCATTCATTTATAGTTATTGGAACACTATAAATATTTGAAAATGTTCCAACATTTAACACAAATTTAAATTATAAAAACTTAGAAATCCCTCATCTAAACAGTCTCTAGAAGAATATCTAATAAAATTAATTATATTTGACTACTTACTTTTAAATTGCAAATTACAGTGGCCTGCTAAGACATTTAACATATCCAAATCCAAAAGTAATGTACCAAAAAGAAAAAACAAACATATGCACAAGTAATATTAATATAATGGATAATCAGTAATTAAAATTTTAAAAAAAATAAGGTGATGGATTAGATGTTTAGGCTAATTTGCAATGTTTTATTATTCTATTTTTGTTAGTTTTTTAAGACATTTTTTAATTACATGTCATTATCTAAACATAAAAAATATTTTTTTTCATATATTGATGATTTTTTTAATTGAATAGATTACTAGTATAACATTTAATTTTTAATCGTTTTCTTTTTCTTCCTCAGCTGAGAAGTGTAGAAACAAAGGGTGCCCGGGAAATGTGGAAATAAAAAAGTTATTGTCTGTATCATCTACAGCAGAAATCAGTCAGAAAATCTGGATTGCTATGATTTTTCCTCTCAAACTACTTGAAAAAGAAGCAAACACGTGCAGTTACTTGAATCTTCATTCAGACAAGAGGGCTTGAATCGAAAACATTATGTTGGAAAGCAAATTCACTTTAAGGGTTCTGTATCTAATTGGAGTGAACAGCATATTGAATTTTAGTTATATTATTGGGTATGCTAAGAAAGACAAATTAATTTGTTGCTAAATATGTCATGGGCCGCCCTATTTTATTCCTTAAAACACCCAATATGTATATATATTTCAGTTTTACCCATATAGTCTAAAACCTTAATTTATCAAATGACTTGGATGGATGGATGCATGCTTAATACTCAAAAGTCTTCCAGCAAGTGGCAACTCTATAGATCATTCACAATGGGTTGGTCACACACAGACTGCAAATATATACATACATGACTTCAATTCTGTCTAAGAAAGCAAAATGAAATAGTGTACCACATTTTTAATTAATATCTAAGTAATATTTTGTAGTATGATTTAATTAATTCCATCATAAAAATTTAATAATTTAAATTCAAGAATAGTTTAGATTAGTAATGCTTAAGTCTAGAATAACCTAAACTTCAAATAATTTTCACTCAATTGTTAGGACATTAAGAATAAAACCCAAAATAATTTGACATTAAATTCCGAAATAATTAAACCTAAAAACCTTGAATTTAAAATCAACCTAACTTTGAAATAACATTGTAATTTTAACACCCGAATTGATCTTAGGGTTCACCCAAAACTAATACCAAGGTCTAAATAGAAACCAACAAAAGTAAGAAAGGGGGCTTTTCTTTTTTATTTGCATTCCTAACGTCAGATGCTCTTTTTGTTAATTATTATAATTTCCTTTCCTAAGTTTGGAGTTGCCTTTCTTTGACTTGAATGAGTAATCTGGTATGTATAAATTGGTGCAACAATTGCTGACTTAGCCTCACACAAATCTGTGCTAATTTCATTTAAGAAGGGAAAACTAATTAGCAATTGAACAATATTAAGTTCCAACAAGCTAGAGAAATGGCTTCACTAGTTTCTCAAATCCTTGCTTCACCCATTTCCTGCAACATGGAAAATCGTCCCAAGGCCGATTTTCATCCTGGCATTTGGGGAGATGTCTTCCTCAATTGTCCTGATAAGGTATACATACATACTTACATGCATGCATATTTTGTGTATATATGAATATGAATTTTGTTTAATACAAAGATAGTTTCATCTTGGAGCAGGATATTGATACTACAACTCAACTACGTTATGAAGAATTAAAAGAAGAAGTGAGGAGGATGCTTGTGGCGCCCATGGATACTTCAATCCGAAAGTTTCCCCTAATCGATGCAGTCCAAAGATTGGGTGTGAATTACCACTTTGAAAAAGAGATTGAAGATGCATTAGAAGCTATATACCATGACAACAATGAAGCTGACAATGATCTCCATACTACTTCTCTTCGATTTCGATTACTTAGAGAGCACGGCTTTGATGTTTCATGTGGTAATTAAATCTTCAACTTTAGAATTTCTTAATATTTATTTCGTATTCCAATACTGTGTTTGATGATAACTCTGGATACTGTTTGAGCAGAGGCATTCTACAAATTCAAAGATGAGGAAGGGAATTTCAAGTCATCTCTGACGAATGATGTGCAAGGACTGTTGGAACTTTACGAAGCTTCCTATATGCGTGTGCATGGGGAAGATATATTGGATGAGGCTATTTCTTTCACCACCACTCACCTAACTCTTGCAGCTGCAACTTTAGACTATCCTCTGTCAGAACAGGTTACTCATGCCTTAAAGCAGTCGATCCGAAGAGGCTTGCCAAGGGTCGAGGCTAGGCAATACATTTCCATATACCAGGATATTGAATCCCACAATAAGGCATTGTTGGAGTTTGCAAAGATAGATTTCAACTTGTTACAGCTTTTGCACAGGAAAGAGCTAAGTGAGATTTGCAGGTAAGTGTTTGGATCTTTTTTCTCTAGCAAAGGTTGTCCGGATTAATCACTTGAATTAAAAATTCAGCACTCTTTTCTACTAAATGAAATGAGTATTAGATTCTCCTAACGAGTATGAATTCTGTTGTTTTCTGGTAGGTGGTGGAAGGATTTAGACTTTACAAGAAAACTACCATTTGCAAGAGATAAAGTAGTTGAAGGTTATTTTTGGATAATGGGAGTGTACTTTGAGCCTCAATATTCTCTTGGTAGAAAGATGATGACAGAAGTAATAGCCATGGCATCCATGTAGATGACACATATGATTCATATGCAACATATGATGAACTCATTCCCTATACGGATGCCATTGAAAGGTTAGACTTGTTCAATTATTGTAAATTAACTTTCATTTTCTGAAGTGTGCATACGTTATCGAATTAATACTAAAATTAGCTATGAAATTGTGTTTTAGATGGTATATTAAATGTATGGATCAACTTCCAGAATTCATGAAAATTAGTTATAAGGCGCTATTAGATGTTTATGAAGAAATGGATCAATTGATGACCGAGCAAGGGAGACAATATCTGTCGAATATGCAAAAAAGGCGGTACGTAGATTGGCACTTAACTTGGATCATCAAAAACTTAATGCCTAATTTTGTTTAATTTGATAAGCACGAAAATATTAATAATTAGTAACAATTGTTGGGTTTTTTATGGCCATACAGATGATAAGACTTGCTCAAGCTTATCTTTTAGAAGCCAAATGGACCCATCAAAACTACAAACCAACATTCAAGGAGTTTAGGGACAATGCATTACCGACCTCTGGCTATGCCATGCTTGCTATAACAGCTTTCGTGGGCATGGGAGATGTTATAACTCCAGAGACATTTACTTGGGCAGCCGGTGACCCTAAGATCATTAAAGCCTCCACTATAATTTGCAGGTTCATGGATGACATTGCTGAGCACAAGTGTTGAGTTTTTCACACAGGAAGAAAATCTGATCTATTTTACCCGGGTAAAATATGAACAACTTGTTGAGACTGGAGCAACAAGGTAATATACCTGGGTAAAGTATGTGTTAAGTTTCGATCAAATGATCAATGAAACAAAACAAAGAAATTTTGTGTTTGAAAGCCCAAAACAGAAGCAAAAACGGATGAACAAAGATGAGAGAACAAGTTGGCTATGCTTGTTACTTCATTCATAAAAAAATGATACATAAGTAGATGGGTTACATAGAAAGAAAACAAAGCTTGCTTGTGCAAGTATCTAAGCTGTAAAATCAGCATAATGACCTCTAAAATGACTGCTAAATCAGCTAAGAATTATGATTAATCTTAGCTGAACATTACATAAAAGGATAACAAACAAATTAATAAAAGTCAACTATTACAAAAGTGGTTCTTCAACCGGATTACACTATGGACATTTCAATGCCTCAGCTGAACTGCTTGGTCACTTGCATGCTCATGCATGATTGCATGGTAGCATGCATGTTGCTGCTGTAGTTGCCACCTTTGAACAACAAGTTCAAACACAGGAGATAAGATGATTGCTCAGCCATTGAGTGTTATATGGAACAATATGGTGTGACAGCACAAGAGGCATACGATGCATTCAACAAACATATAGAGAGCTCGTGGAAGGAAATTAATAAAGAGTTCTTAAAACCAACAAAAATGCCAATACCAGTTTTATATCGAAGTCTCAATCTTGCAAGAGTTATGGATGTGCTTTATAGAGAAGGGGATGGCTACACACATGTTGGCAAAGCTGCGAAAGGTGGGATCACTTCATTACTGATTGAACCTGTCCCACTTTGAAACTATATACCTAAGGAGGGATTGTTGGAACATTGGCAGCAGCAAAACACAAAATAAACAACAAATTTGCTCAAGAAGATCAAGTGAAACCAAGAGCAAAAATGAGCACAAACTTGAGCTAAAGTTGAAGGAAAAATCAGCAACAAAAGAAGGAAACAGAGAACAAAGAACAATGAACCAAATGCAAGAAACAAAGAACAAATTACTTGCTCACAAATGTGAAGCAAGGAAGCAATCGGCTTCAGCTAAGAAAACTGATTTTCTTACTGATATGCTTACTCATTCAATAAAGAAACAATACATTTATAGAGAAAACACATTACCAAATACTACCTACTCCCACTTAGTAGCCTAGGGACTTGCTAAGCATTACTTGTACACATCAATAAGCTGAATTATCAGCTCTATCAGCACCTAAACACATCAAAACATCAACAACTAAGTTCATTTTCAACCAAACTAAACTAAATTGCAACTACAACAGACAACATGTTGCTGCAGCATGCAGCATGCATACAAGCCGTATGCACTCAACAAAAACTTAACAGCAGCACGGATGGCCAATTTCCAACAGGGATCACTTCATTATTGACTTATTTGTTTTCTTCATTTAATTTATGTGAAAGGTTGTTAAAATCGACTGTCTTTATACTTAGTCCTTTTATTAAGATAAAATTTATTATCTTTTTCAAAAAAAAAAAAAAAAAAGTAACAAAATGAAATGAAAAGAAAGAGTATTCCGTCTTTTTATCTTAGCTATCTTTCTACTTTTCCATTATTGTAATTAAATCTTATTTTCGTTTTCACCCAACTCTAAGCCTAATGTCAAGATTGAAAGTAGCAAACATGAAAAGCCCAAGGAATGTGTATATACAATCTTTTCTTGAAAATAAAAAAGAACTGATCAAATTAAATAAAAACTAAAAAGTATCTAATTTTAAAATTGGACGTAATAAGACGAATGCGGAATTGAAGATAATATGAGCAGTAAAATCTTAAATGGTTGTTGATTACCAAAACATCTAGTAAGGTTACAAAGATAGATACCTTAAACATCAAACATTCTAAGACATCTAAAACACTACAAAAATCCCACTTACTAAATCTGCTTACAGAAAATGAATCCCTTTTAAGGAACCAAATCCTTACGCAAAATAATACCAAACCATGAAGCAATACTAGAGTTGACAAAACAAATTTAAACTCGAAAGTTTGTTGGTGTCAATATGAGCTCATAATTATTTGAGTCCTGGATAGAGGGGCCTCGATGGAAGATATAAATCATACTCATGTTTTTCTCATTCCAAAAGTGGCAAATCTCCATAATTTGAAATATTTTCAACCCATAAGCTTATGTTCAGTGTTTTATAAAATCATTTAGAAGACAGTGGTAAATCGATTTCAGAAAGTGTTGAATGAATGCATAGATGAAGCACAGATTGTTTTCGTTCCAGGGCGTTTGATCACAGATAATGCTCTATTAGCTTATGAAATTTTGAACACTTTCAAGCAGAAGAGAATGGGAAGAAAAAGATTTTTTTTTCCCTAAAACTCCACATGAGTAAAGCTTATGACAGAGTGGAATGGGGTTTTTTGAGATAGATGATGCAAAAAAAAGGGCTTCTCAATGATGTGGGTGGATATTATTATGCATTGCATCAGTTCAGTGTCATATTCCATTCTTAATGGTGAAGTGGGGGGGGCGGATTATAAAACCAACTAGAGGCCTTCGACAAGGAGACCCCATTAGCCCTTACCTTTTCCTGGTTTGCAGTGAAGATCTATCCTCTCTAGTGACTTTGGCGAACAAATATGGATTATTAACAGGAGCAAAGGTTTGCCGTAGAGGACCAGAGGTCTCCCATTTACTTTTTGTTGATGATTGTGTTCTCTTTAGGGAAGCTACAGGGAGAGGAGTTGGGTTATAAAATACATTCTGAGAGAATACGAAAGTTGTTTGGGACAACGCATCAACTTTGACAAATCGCTTATTTTTTATAACACTAATCTCTGAAATTATGGAGGTAAGGCACTCTTCGAATCCGGAGAGATACTTGGGGCTCCCTAACATGGTGGGTCGGAAAAAAATGCAAGCTTTTCAATTGCTTAAAGATAACATGAATAGCCGCATAAATAGTTAGTGTATTAGACCACTTTCCCATTTAGGGAAAGAAGTTTTTATTAAAAGTGTTTTGCAAGTAATACCAACTTATTCAATGTCCTGTTTTCTGTTACCGTTATCTCTTTGTTTGGATCTTGAGCGTATTGTTAGTAGGTTTTGGTGGAAAAAGCATGGGGAAAAAATGAGGTATCCATTGGTGTGAGTGGGCAAAATTGTGCGATCTTAAGGAAAATGGTGGGATGGGGTTCAAGTGTCTTGTAAAATTTAATATTGCGCTTCTTTCAAAAAAAAAATAGGGGTGGCGTTTGTTATGCAGTATGAATTCATTACTGACGAGATCTTTAGAGGCTAAATATTACCCGAACTTGGATTTTCTAAATTCAAGATTAGGTACTCACCCTTCGTATTCGTATACTTGGAAGAGTATATGGGCTGCCAAAAAAACTCCTCCAAGTAGGACTGAGAACCAAAATAAATGTTTGGAATGATGCATGGAACCAAATTAAACTCCTACAAATTATGTTTCTAACTTAATAGATTAGCAGCAAAGAAAATGGAATGTGCAGCTCATTACCAGAACATTTGCAGCAGATGAAGCTACCAGGATCTTGTGCATCCTACTTGCTCAGTTTCCTCATAATGACACGCTGGCCTGGAGGGGTGAAGCTTCCGGTGAATATTCGGTTAGAAGTAGCTATAAAATCATCTTACAAGGTACAAACCTATCTATGCATTGAACGCTCTCTTAGTAATCGAAATCTAACTGCTGTATTGTAGAGATCATCACTCTCGTTAACAATGCAACCAACTTTATATATATTTTGTAAAATATCTTCTATCTCATCTCAAAATGGTAAGCCACGCCTAAGTGTTGGACTACATCAATTAAGTGCAACTTTTGGGATGGTTTATCCATACTTGTGACCAACATTCTCCTCACTTCTTGCTTCAGTTCTTCATGTTCTAACTCACTTCTACCGTCCATATCCTGTGATTAAAAAGCTTTCAATCCATTTCAAAAACTAAACAGCCATATTACAATAAGTAAAATTGCTAAAGTTCAACTATTGTTGACAATTAAGACATTAGTAACTAATTTGATGACGCATATATGTGACAAATTGAAATGCAGTAAAAAATTTGTTTGATCTTACAAAAACAAATACATTGAAATTCGTTCGAGGTTACTCTCAACAAGTTTGATATTGTATTTTCAAGGTATTTGTGCTCCAATTTAATGTCGAGATTTTGTCTCTATCCTTAAAAGAGGGCATTAGACCCTTTGTCAATGGATCACACGATGGTTCTAAGAGCTTAAGGGTTCACATAACTATGCTCAAAGTCACAAGTAGTGCCTAGAAATGTACAAACTCAAGAACTTCGAGTGATAGGGCTGAATTCGATTTGTTCAAATTTTTAAGATTTTTTGAATCATCTATAACTATTTATTTTAGTTTAGTTCTCGATTTTCATTACTAATTTTGGTTTTGAGTTTTTGTACTTTATTTTAACAAAATAGACTTTATTTCAAGGCTTTAGATGTTTTAGTATAGTTTCAAAGTCATTTTCATAAATAAACAAAAAAAATAATCAGTAACTTTAGTTTTTTTTTTTTTTTAAATGACTCTTGCATAGTAACTTTTAAATGTATATAATATTTTAAGTTATTTCACTATTTTCAATGTAAAAATATTTATCTTTATATCATAAAAAAATATAAAAAAGTAAAAAAATATATAATTTAGTTTGATAAGTAATGGTGGTTTTTTAATTGAATTAACAAAAACCGTGCAAACACTATTGTTTGAATCAATTTTCGGTTTCTTTCATTTTACCAAGACTTAGCATATAGTAGTGTTGAAATTCATTCTCTATAGCATATAAAATATTTATCCATAAGATAATACCACTTGAGGTATGCTATAGGGCATGGGTTACAACCGTTGGTGCAGTTTTTGTTACAAAAAGAGACGGAAAACAAATTTTTTCAGAATAATGGAGAAGGCTATCTATTCAATTTCTCACACACACAACCTTTTTTATTAAAAAAAAAAATTTACGGTTGCTTAACACTAGAGTAAAAAAACCGTAAAACATAAATTACAAGAAAACTTACAACAGAAAAACTGAACTTAAAACAACTAATAGTTACTACTGCAAGCCTAAAGCAACTTATACACAAAACATATATTTGATTTCCAAAATCAAACTCGAAATATATCGACACTCCACCTTGAGGTTGATATTGGACATACCAAGCTCACGTTTGAGAGGAGAAATTCTATTCCTTAAAAGAGATTTTGTCATCAAATCAGCAACCTGCATCTTAGAATAACAAAATTCCATCTTGATTAGCAAATTTTTCTCAACCTCACAAATAGTATGAAACTTCGCATTGATGTGCTTTGTTCTACCATGATGAATTGGATTTGCAGTAATGGCAATAGCTGACTCATTGTCACTTTCTTACTCAAAACTAAGATCATAAAGCAAATTTCTCAACCAAATTGCTTGGTTTACAATAGCAGTAACAACAGCAACAATATATTCTGCTTCTGCAGTTGATTGAGCCACAACTTGTTATTTCTTGGAACTCCAATAGATTGCACCTGATCCAAGATTAGAAACATACCCGAATGTACTCTTCATGTCATTCAATCCTTACCCAACAGTCAACTTCACACTTCCTACCTTTAAATAATTCAACTTTTCACTTGTTGTGCCCTTCACATACCTAAGAACCCTCTTGGCAACTCCCAAATGAACATCAGAAGGTGAACTCATAAACCTCGATAACAATGTTGCTATCAAATAAAGTAAGCTTCCAACTATGCTTCTGAAAATTGAAGGATCACAAAGTTTCTCACCATCATTCTTTGACAACTTCAAGTTTAGAGGCATTGGTGAGTCAACTCTTTTGCAAAATTCCAGCCTAAATTTCCTTAGAACATCTAAGGCATACTTTTGTTGTGAAATGAAGATACCAGCCTTCCTTATAATTGATTACTAAATGAACTTAAATTGTTAAAACCCTAATAACTATTTCCAAAATCACATATCATTAGTACCAAAACATTCAATTATAATTCATAATTCACAATGGCTCAAACCAAAGCAATTCATTGAACTATAGCAACTTGACTCAGATACTCGAATTTTCCCTAAATCACACCAGAGAGCATCGAAATACTAACAGAGGCACCTAATCGTTTACTACGTTCAACCAGGCATTTTAATTTAATTCCTCACATTACCAAATCAGAGGCACTTCCATAATATCTGTGCACATGCTGTAAATCCATTACATTCATTTCAATGTCACATAACCATATTATTCACCAACTATTGAATCTTCATTTCTCACTTGTACTTAATTGTTGTATTTAAAAATTTACAACTTAATATCAAAATTCCACATTAAGTACAATTAAACTAACACATATTAATACAAGCTATAAATAAGTACAAACATATATATAATTATACTATGAACTTACCTAGATTATGCTTTCAGTTGACTCATAGGAACTAATTTACAATTTTTCCTTTTCCCCGATTATCTTCCGTACGATTCAACTCTTGATCTATATAACGATTAAATTCAATTTATCAAATTTAAAAACATTATCAACTCATTTATATGCATGGCCCTTAAGTTTTTATCTTTTTATAAATTTTCCCTAAACTTTTACATTTCTCACAATTTAATCCCTAAACCCAAAACTTTCAATTTATTACAATTTCACCCACTTTCATGCTAAACGAATTTTCTTTTAAACTAACGCAGCCCATTATTAATCAAAATTCACAAGAATTTCATGTCAATTTTAATATTTTATCAAATTAATCATTTAACTTAAAACTAACTAAATTCACTTTATAAATTAGTCTTAATCAACAACCAAGATTACAATTTCATCATTTAATCACGAGAACACCTACCATTCATCAATGGAAATTTTTAAAATCTTTAATAATTTTATAAAATAGTCATTGGGTTAACTAAATTAAGATACAACGATTTCAAAAACGTAAAATTTACTACAAGAAAATCACTTACATGGTATGTACTTGGCCAAATGTTAAACTAAGCTATGGTGTTCTTCAATTTCCAATTTCGGTGGTCAAAGGCACTAAGGAAGATAATGATGATAGATTTTCTTTCATTTTGTTTATGCTTTAATTATTAATTTACAATTTTACCCTTTATAAAATAACATCAGTATCATTAAACATAACCTCTTAACCGTCCATCTAAACATATTATGGTCTAAATATCATATAAGCCCCCCCTCATTTAATAATTAAGTCATCTAATCATTATAATTCAGTATCGATTTAAGCTTTGCATCTTTTACAAATTAACCCTTTTTATTTAATTAACTAATTAAACAATAAAATTTTCAAACTGAATCTTCACATACCTAAATAATAACTCAATAAATACTTAATAAAAATATTTACGAGCTCGATTTATAAAAACGAAGTCCTGATACCTCACTTTCCGAAACCACTTGACTTTCTGAATAAATTACTTATACTTATCTATTTATTCAATTAGCTAAAATTCATCAAGTCAAAATTCAATATAAAATTATAATGGACGCATACAAATTAAATAATAATTATTACGAATTTATACATCAGATTTATGATCTCGAAATAATTGTTTTTGACACCACTACAAACAGACCATTACGTTCCAACTAGAGGTGTGCATGGGCCGGGCGACCCGGCCCGGCCCGAAGGCCCGCCCAAAAAATGGGAGGGTTTGAGTAAAAATATAGGCCCGAAAAATGGGCTTGGGCAAAAAAAGAGGCCCGTTTAGAAAACGGGCCGGGCCTCGGGCAAGATTTTTTTGGCCCGGGCCCGGCCCGGCCCAGCCCGATTTTAATATTAAATTTTTTTTTAATTTTTTTTATTTTAAATTTTAAGTAACTTTAGTTTTTTTTACTTTAGGTTTTTTTTATTGTTTTAATGTTATTTTGATATTGTAAAATTTTTGTTATTAATATAATTTAGTTCTTAATTTAGTTCTAATTTATTTCAATTTTTAATTTTAATATAATTATTTTTATTATATTTTTAATTTATATATTATTTTAAGAATTATTTTAGTCCCATTTTTTTTTAATATTTTTTTTATGTTTTAAATGCATTTGATTTATTATATTTTAAAGTTTTTTATTTAATAAAAAAAGTAAAAAAAAAATTTTAATATGGCCGGGCCGGGCTCGGGCCTATCATTTTTTCTCGGGCCGGGCTTGGACAAAATTCTAGGCCCATATTTCGGGCCGGGCCTGGCCCGGGCCTTGAAAACGGGCCGAAATTTTTTATGGGCCCAGCCCGGCCCGGCCCATGCACACCTCTAGTTCCAACTGCCTTAAAGTTCATGGTTTCATTCTTATCATAAAATATAAACATATACTATAAATATGTTTGCAAGCAGAGGAAAGTTTATTATCAAAATCTGTTTGATAAGTGTATGATGCAAGATCTATTTACTAAACAAATTCATGTCAGTGAATTGCTTTTCTCTATCAGTTTTTGAGGTTAGGATTAGGATCAAATTCGGGGCAGGTTATATTTTCTTAAGTCAAGATCAGGTTGGGATCAAGTGAAGGTGATCGAAGTTAGGCAAGCAAAAATCCGACCCATTCCATTGTCATCATTATCAAATTCCCGCATAGTCATATTTTTTGTAAGTGATGTAGTAATTTTGAAAATTAAAATCACAATCCTCATATTTCAATATATAATAGATTCAAATAAATGTTGATATCTACATTACAAATCTTGACATATTAAATTTTATATCAAAATTTTGTAAATCTAGCAAATAGTTTCAAAATAGATATTCTATTGTGTTTAATTGATTGTTAAGATTTTATAAATTCGTATTGGGCAAGCCAATGGTACTTCGATAGAGAAAAGGTTACCGATTAAGAAAGATTATATGGTTCTCCTATATATCATTAGGATTTACAGGTAAGTCGGTATTGAATCATTTAAGGCATGGTGTGTGCTATTCAACTTTTTCATTAATTCATAAATGTATGAATCGCTTTGGTATGAATCTGAGAAAGTATTTGGTTTTTATCATTGATTAAATTATTTGTGAGTTATTTTAGTAAAAGTATTTAGTATTTTTTTTATTAAAAAATGGATAGATTAATTCATGTATATTAGATCAAAGAGAAAATTAGTATTTTTATTAATAATTTTATCCATTTTAATCGTTAAAAGTTGACGTGGTTGACGAATCATCCCATCTTCAGAAAATGAAGAGTCCCTTTCTCTAAAAGTTATATGTTAATTTGGAATACCAAAACACAATACTTATGGATTTCAAACAATCGATGGATTCAGATACATTTTCACATCTAGTTTTTTGTTTTTAAAGAATTGACATGACAAATTTTGATAGATTTAAATGTTATATCAAAATTTTACAGTTTTAAGATAATCAAAAGTTGATATATAAATAGATAGATATATATTTATAGGGGTGGGATCCATTTGCGCTAGTGTAAAACTAAAATAATTTTACACATTTTGATATTTTTTATACGATTAATATTTTACCAATTCAACCGTTAAATTTATTAATATAATTATATTTGTGTCATGCATGTAAAATCTTAAATCGATATAATGTCTCTATCATGTCAATCTAAAATATTGCCTATACTACTATATATATATATAATGATTAAAATTTTTTATATAAAACAAATAGTTAAAAAATTTTAATTTACTCCAAACTTAATATACATGATCTACACGAATGGAACATGAAATATGACAATCTAATTATTAAAATATTAGTCATACAAAAGTTGTTGAAACGTGTAAAATTATTTTATTTTATACCAATGTAAGTGGATCTCTCCTCCATTAAATATTTTTATATATAAATCATATAAGGTAGGGTATACAAGCATTTTAGGAAATAATCATTCATGACATATTAGTATTATAATAAGTGGATACCTTGACGCTTCATCAATTATAATATTAAAATAATTTTTAATATAAAATTTCATGTCTTCTTATAATACTAATATCACCGAATTAAGGCTCAACCTAGATTCAATATTAAATGTATGGAGAATTTTTTATGTGTGTATAAAGAAAGTGATAATGGTAAAAGGGGGGGGGGGGGAATCCTATCATTTTTATAATGGAAGTGATGTTTTAATCTTAGTTATAGATTCAACTTTGATGAAGGATAAAAAATGGTTAAATTCGTATTAGTATAGGCAGAGCCGAGTGTGTGTTAAGATGCATAATTTTGTCATTATTTAAATTTGAAAACGTGAAATTTGTGTTATCCAATATATTCATGAAAATGGAAGTGAACCCACAATTAAGGAGCCAAAAGAAATAAATGCAAAATTATTTTAATTGATATGACTTAAAAGAGGTAAATATTTTTCTCGTCTCTTATGTCATATCCAAAAGAGTACACAGGGTTTGGTGGCCTTGATTGCCATCCACATAATTGTGATTCCGCTAGCCAAATAGTATTTGATGGCCATGATTTCACGCACGTTTTTAATGTCCTGCTACCGACTATGTTTCAAGTGAGTACATTTGTAGGAAACAGTCAGATTCTATACTGATCTTCTTTGATTTTAACCATTAATGCATGATTGATATTCGTTTGGGTTGGACAAGTGAAATATACAGTCCTAGGTGTATGCTGATCAGCCCAGCGGAAGTGTATGCAAATCCATAAAAACAATAAATAAGCAGCTATCTGGTCTTCTCTATCTATCTATTAATATATACTGTAGAATACAGGGGATACATGTGGACTGTGTTACATACATTGAGTCATAAACCTTAAAAGAATGCATCCCTCAATTTTCTTACACATACATTGAATCCTATGAAGAAAAAAACAAATGAACAAAGGGAAACCGTGGTGATTGCCTAATGGTATGAGAAAATGTCAACCTTTTGGATCATAGGGATGTTATTCAACATATTTCAACAGCTGATACTAACAACACTATCATCGTCCATTAGTACCGTGGGATGAAGTTATCTTATCATCCGTCACCTATTAAAAAAAATCAACTGATTATTTCGTTTCTACCTTTGTATGAATCTCACTCAGCTGTCACAGTGCCAAGCAGAAGCTGATATAAGGTTCCTATCCTTCCACCCCAACAACATAGCACCATCCTTCTCTACCAGCGTATAATGTTTAGAGTAACACCTCAGCAAACCTCGTATCACGGAATTGACATAAGAGCTTAAAGGGTATTGTCGAAATCCTGCCATTGTTAATCTAGACTTCCACTTACCAAAGAGTTCATGACGCTCAACCCTCTCCTTTCCCTCACAAGCAATGATATTCACAATATCCCTGGCCAGGCAATGTTCTTCCACATTAACTCGTTCCTTTCTGTCCCTTGGCAGTGTTTCATCCATGGACTCGAACATTGCCAAGTAGTACTCCAGAGTCTCTATGAACCTGGGGAGGAAAGGGGCCGTGTTCGTGTTTGATTCTTGCTCTACCAATGTGGTAACCTTGGGAGACAGTGACTTTACCATTCGTAGAAGCCCATCCCTAGGATTGTTCACATCAACGCTCTCGTCAGGGGTGTGATGGAGCTGCAGAGGGAAGTTGACAGCCAGAGCCTCCCCAGGCCTGACATCAAGCATGTCCCTTGTGATATCTGGTGCAAAAACTGGCATTCCCTGAAACTCAACTGGAATATTGAACTTCTCAGATAGTGCTTCCAAACGTCTTTTAACAGCTTCCAATCCACCACCACGAGCATATTTTGAAAGAGGATCATCAATTCCTGTAATCCGGACATGAGGAGCTCCACCTGGTCTAGCTGCAAGTGCCTGCAAGAGAGTCATCCATTGTGTTCCCTGAGCAATCTGGAAATCAATAATGTGAATGCGATCTTCGGTTCGGCATGCTTCAGCAATGGCTCCATTGGCTGCCATGTACCCGAACTTTAAGTATGGGCAGATTTCATACAGGACTTGCATGTAGGACAGCAAGTCCTTGCCTTCAGGCTCTCTACAATGAAGGGCACGATATATGCTAGACCCTGATGCTTCCTTCCTTGCCACCAACCCTTCCACCATGTAAGCACCAAGACGCTGGATCGGTTCCCCACTGATAGAGACAGCACCCCTGGCCTTTGCAATCAACTTATCAAATTCATCCATATTGTTTTCAGAGAGAACTTTAGCACAAGCAATCAGCAACTGCTTCAGACTGCCGGGTGGAATACCCCACCAAGAGAAATCCTCTAGTGATTTCTGGCGTTTTTCAACATGAGAAACTTCAGTCGATTGCCTATGCTTAGAGACAAAGGATGTCTGAGGCAGAAGTGCCAAAGATCCTTGGCACTCCTGACTCCATGCCCTAGATCGCTGGCCTGCTGTCTGTGGTGTACTACTTTCTCCGTAGGAAACACTAGGGGTGGTTAAATCTTCATTCTCATCAGGTGCCATTAGTGCGGTCTCCAATTCCTGCAAAGTGTATATTACTTTGTGGCCAGAATTTGCATCTTGCGTATAAGAAGTTCCACCAGAACTGAACAATAAGCTTTCACTCCTGCAGTCCAGAGAGGGACTCAACCGATGGAAATAAGTGTTAGATTCAAGCGAAGAGTTGCAAGAAGGGCTAAGTCCTGAGAGATTCTCAGAAGAGCTATGCTGCTCCTGACTGTCACTCAACGTAGGGTTGGTATCACAATCAAATGGAGTAAAAAAAGGTGAGTTGGGTGAGTTTCCTATATCAGATTTCAAAGAACTAAACAGCCTATTAGGTATTGAAGGAAAATTTGAGTAGGATAGGCCTGCACCAGTCACACCGTATCCGAAAAGCTGGTGTGAGTCCATGCTATGAGTTGGACATCAGCTTTCCAACTCGATGAAGAGATCTCAGAAAATTTATGGGCAGCTTAGGACAGGATTCTCAACCACTTTTTCACAACAACTATAAGAAACTTCAACACTTTAATAGAAGTTATGCCTTCAAAAACAAAATTGACCTGCAAAATGAAAAAAATGCAAGGAACAGTTAAGTTATTGCTCACAGTTGTGCAGATGGCAAACAAAACTTAAAGAGAAAGAGAGAGAGAAGTCCAAATTGAAGAGCTAAACCCATGTGAATAAATATATTCTATGCCAAGAACCTAGATACTAAGAATCAAATCATAATTTCTTGGTGGACAATCTATTGTAAATAGTAAACAGTAATCTCTTAGGTTGATGACTATGCATGGTCAAAAAAATCTTTATGATTAATTTATGATTTCTTGGTCGGTAATACTATATCAACATAATAAATAATAGCTCGATCAACATTCAACAATGTAAAACTCTGTCCAGATATATAAAATGCATAACAAAGACATACTGATCATGTACAATAAATTTCTCGAATCATAAACAGCTAAACTATCACCCGCAAGAAAAGAAATTGACGCAAAGGGAAAACCTTGTACTTAAGCTGAATTCAATAGAATTTTTGCATAAGTTGCAGACATAAGTTTCCTCGACAACTTCTAATCAAAAAGAAAAAATAAATAAATAAAAACCTACTAATCAACAGCTGTTGTTTACAGAGAATTAGTGGGGACAAAATGAAAGCACTTAAATTACCAAATATGCTTCAATCCTTACTTCCTTTTCATGTCCCAAAGAACTAATACAGCTAAAATGAAACCCAGAAACAAGCTTAAAAAAACTAATTCAAATAAAATCCAATTGATCAGCAAAGAATTCGAAAGAAAACATGAACAAAATTTCAATTTAATACTAATTTCCCAAAATTTACCTTGAAATTCTTGTTTCTGAGGAATCAATAATCAAAACCCAAAGCTCCAAATGAATGAATAAATAAATAAATTTCTTATTCTTTCACTAAGACTTGGACTTTAGTTTTTAAATCTTTTTCAAAGTTTGAAATTGAAAATCAAAGAAACAAGCAACTGAGTCTTCTATTTATAGGAGAGAAAGGGGGAGGATGTAACGGAATTCTTTTCTTTTTAGGCGATAATTATAACGGTAACGGTTTCTCGAAAAGGTACAGTGCCTTTTTATTCATATTTGAACTGCACGGCGTTAAAAGAAAACTAACGGGCCGCCGACCATGTTCACACGTTCGACAACATTCTTGGATATTTCCTTTTTTTTCTTTATTCTTGAAATGCGTGGCAAATGACAATCGCTGACTCCACGCGCGTTCCTACGCTGTGTGAAACAAACTCAGTCATGGTTTGCCCACAGATTTTATGGGATTTCTTTGTTTTATTAATCTTAATTTTACATTGGGAAATAATGTGGTTTTCAAGACTCCTATCTTTCTTCTTTTAAACAACAATATAACTTCCAAATATTTATAATCATCAAATCAATTTAAACGAAATTAGAATTTTGAAATAAATACTTCTCAATTTAATTAAACCTCAATCAATTATAATTATTCTTTTATTTTTTATAAATACTAAACAACAAGAGTTGTAATTTTTCCTATATTAAGGTCTGAATTTTTTTTTATCCAAATTAAGCTATGAACTTAACAAATGATTTGAGTTTTCTTTTGTCTAAATTAGTCCTTCAAAACCCTCAAGTTCATGCTCTAATATGAAAACAATTGCCTAGATCAGGCTCCAATATAGAAACAATTACTAAGTTAAGCCGTAATCTTAGAACAAAAAAAAGTTTAATCCTAATATGAGAATAGTTGTCAAATTTATGCCCTAAATAGAAATTTAACTCAATTATGAAGGTACGGTTTATGATGTGAATTAAAACAATGAAAATTGATTATTAGTTTTATTTAGGGACTCAATTGAAGTCTTAGCATTTATTTGCAATACAAGTACTTCACTTTTAACCTAATTGATAGGGAATACAGCCATTGATCGTAAACCGAAGAAAGACTGTGTGCATTTAGCGTACAATATTCAAGCAAAACCAAAAAAAAAAAAAAAAAAGTTTTATTATTTAAAAAAACCCACAATTATTCGGTAATTAATTTTATTAATTAACAAACAGTGTTATAATATAAATTTAGCATTTATAAAAAAAAAAATTCAATATTTAGGTTTGTTTAGATAGCACAAAATAATTGAATGAAGTGCAATTATTAGGGTATTCTCTTATAATTACAAAGAATTGTAATTTCTTAGATGTGTTTGGCAGATAAAGTGTAATTACATTGTAATTTCATATGTTATGTTTAGTCGTACAAATTATAATTATACAGTTACATAATTTATATATTTTTAAAAAATATTAAATACTATAAAATTTATTAGTATGATAAAAATAATTTCTAATCAAGTAACAAAAACTAAAATTAAATCATCATATGTATTATGTTAGCCTAAAAATGTAGTTGATAATACTATTTCTAATAAATATAGTAAGAAAAATAAACATCATATTCAATTTTATCTAATTGTTCTACTGCATATTGTTAGGTTATTCCCTCTTTAATATTTTAAATATGTTCCTTATCATCATTTGTTGGTCTTTGACTGAATTCATCATCATCTAAAGTTGAATCTGCATCACTAAGATTATCAAGATCTCCTTCTTCCATATACACTTCAAAATATGGATCATCTCAATTCCACCTATAATTTAAGTTATGGAATACGCAATATGCTAAAACAATCCAATCTTGTTTTTTATTTATACTATACCAAGGTGATGTTAAAGATGAGATTTTTTTTTTAGAATAACAAATATCTTCTCAACCACATTTTGAAGTATTGAATATTTACATTGAAAGAGTTCGTGAGTTGTCTACAGTGCTTATGCCACCATTCTCTCAAATGGTATCATACCACATGATATGGTGCATAAAAATATTTTCTATTTACATAATTAGTATCGACTTTATAATATTTGAGTTCATAGTCCAAATAGTTTGTAGCTTTAACTATAAAAATTTATATAAAGTTAATTTTGAGAAAGATTTATGCTAAGTTATGTTCCTTTTTATAATACGTAAATTAAGTTAAAAATAATATATAATTTATGATATATAATCATTATAAAAAAAATTTATAAATTGCCCAGAATTTTCCTACCACTTCTTATAAATAATATTTTTTTTCAAAACTTTAAAAAGTTATTTTATAAATAAATTATGATAAAAAAATATAATATTTTTTATGAATAAATATTTTATTTTTATAATATAAAAAATACGTTATATTTATACTTGATCATAACTTCTTATAAATAAATATTTTATAACTTTTGTAACAATGTACTTTTTAGCTTTAAAATCTTTTAGAATTTAAATAATATAATTTTTTTTAACCTTATAAAATATTATTTTTATAATATATTTTTTAGGATTTATAATATAAGAGATTTTTTGTTCATATTATCCATCCTTAACACGCATATGTGTTTAGGCTTATAATATAATTTTTATAACTTGAATAAAAAGAATTTTTTAAATTTGGATTTGGATGTAATTATTCCAATTCTCACTCTCCCTTAAGAATTGAAAAGTGTAATTGGAATTTGATGGGACCTAATAATTACAATAGTTACAAAAACACGTCATCTTATATAATTACAAGCAATATATACTCAAATCTAATTATTAGATAACTTTTCAAACCCTATCTTAATTTTTAAATTAAAAAAAAAAAAACCTTCACCATAATTTTTTTATTTAAAAGAAAATGAATTCGTGGTACTTTAATAGTTGTCCACAACAGTAACTTTTGATTTATTCTGGTCATCTATAAGAGGTGAGTTGACCAACAGCTTAAATTACAATAAAAGAAAAATTAGAACTTGCATCTTTAACTTCCATAAACCTTTAGAATATGTAAAATAATAATTTTAAAAAAATTACTTTAGCTTGTACTTATTTAAAAATATGAACCTCTTCATTTCCAATTTTTTATTGGTTTAAGTTAATACATAGTTTATCTTACAACTTATTCAAACTATCTAGTTGGTACTTGATTTTTTTTTTAAATTTAGTTAGTATTTAAACTTGTATTCTATCACTTAAGTTGGTACTTCCGTACTAACACCGCTAGTTTATGTTGACGTGGCATTAATAGCCAATCTGACGGTGACATGTGGTTGCCACTCAATATGTCATGTGGGCATAAATTGAAATTTTAAAAAATATTTTAAAATATATAATTTAATAAAAATATATTTTTTATATCAAGAATGAACTTAGACAAATGATTGTTCAGATATATCTAAATACATTCACCTATTTGTCTATATTCATTCCAGACGTATTTTTAGTAAGTTTATATATTTTTATTTTTTTATAAAATACCATTTTTCAGGTTATTATTTTAAATATATATAATATAAATTTATATAAAATAAATACAATTAAAATTATATAAAAAGCTTATAATATTTTGAAAAATATATAAAAATTAACATATATATATAGATTAATAAAAATTTACAAATTTATAAAGAAATATATAAATATATAAAAGAATAAAAAATTATAAATGTATAAATATATAAAATATCTAAAAAGACGATTACAATGGATTTGGACACCCAATTGTCTAGATGCATTTGAATCTAGACAACTAAATTAGGTTAGGTTCATTCTTGTTGTAAAAACTTTTATATTTTTTATTCATTATTATATGTTAATTTTTTTAAAATATATATTTTTTAATTTAAAAAAATTAATATACATTACCTAATATTTTATAAAACAAATAAAAAACATATAAATTTACTAAAATACATTTGGAATGAATCTAGACGAATGATTGTCCAAATTTAGATGTATCTAGATAATAATTTGTCTAGGTTCACTCTTTATGTGAAAAAAGTTATGTTTTTTTATTAATTTATATATTTTAATTTTTTTAAATTTATGTTTGCCACGTGGCATATTGTAAAGTTGTCATGTGTAATTATTGGATTGGTTATTAGTGTCACATCAACATAAACTAACAGTGTTAGTGTAAAAGTATCAACTTGGGTAACAGAGTACAAGTACATGTACCAACTATGTCCAAAAAAAGTTGAGGTACAATCTAAGTACTTTTGGACAAGTCTTTGGGGGAGGGCAAACTACATATTAACCCTATTGGTTTTTTTTTCAAATTGTAAAAAGAAAAAAGTACCCTTTTAAGAATATTACTTATTTAAAATGTGCAATGGTAGTTTAGTAATTTTCACAATCAAACTGGTGTTTAATTAACCCATTACACCAACTCAATCTTGAGGGTTATAATAAGTAATTATAGATATATGAACGACATGGGTGAAAATTTTTGTTTAATAATGGTAAAATGTAAAAAAAATCAAAATGAAGCTTTGATTGAAGTGATAAAAAAATATTTTGTAAATATTTGTGGTATGGGTTCAAATCACCCCATATGTAATTTCTTTTACTAGTTTATTAACAATATAAAATGACAAAAGTACTCTCATAATAATATAAATTATTTTATACATGTAGGGGTAATTTTGTAATCTATTTAATCGAGTTGGTGACTAGTTAACTCATAACACAACTTAGTTACACACTTAAATAATAGTATAGATAAGATGAAGGAATAAATATAATTATATTTTTATTTTCATTATTTTATTTTTTATTATAGATTTATATGAAATTTTATGAGTTAATAATTAGTTTTGTATATATTTTTACATTAATTTATTTTAATTATTGTTTTATACTGTGTTTATATTTATATATCAACTCATCAAATAGTTCACATAGTTTGTTTGGTGACTTTAATTCTAAAAAATATTTTTTCCATGTAAATTATTCATAATGATTAGATTTGCAGATATTAAATAATTTTTTATAGTAATGAAATTTAGTGAAAATAATTTATTATATAAATAATTTTATTTTAAAATTAATAAGTAATCATAGATTGTTATTTCAAAAGAGTTGATCCATATTTTAATTCATTGGATGATTGAGGATTTATGTTTGGTTATCTCTAATTATAAATAATTAGTTTTAATATCTAATCAAAATTCAATTTTAGAATTGTATTTTATTTATTTTAATTTTTTAATGCGCATATGTAAATGAATTGATTAACATTATTTATTAAAAAAGTAATTTGGTTTGCATTTGTTCAATTGGTTTCAAAATAGATTTTGTAACAAGTTTTTCTAGAGTTGTTTTGCAAGTTAAATAAGGGAATAAAATAATTTTATGCATTTAGGATTAAATAATCCTATCTCTGTAGAGTTTTGCTTAAAAAATGAATTTACTAAACACTTTTCCAGGTGCAACAATTAATTTAAGTCTAATCTATCTAACACTCACATGGATAATTGCACCTTTAGTGTCAATTATTTGCACCCTCTCCCCAAAATAACCTCACTTACAAGGCGGATAATCTCTCCAATAAATATCTAGAATAATAACATGAAACTACCCAATAAAAATGTTACCAAGATCAATCGTACAACAATATCTAGAACTACAATACCAAAACAAGTTTCTCTAATCCCAACTCCAAGGATATGTCCATGGATGATCTATAGAAATGAGGAGTTGATAGGAGAAGAATGAGTAAATATGTCACTAAACCATAGACAATTCGTGAGGCAACAACATAGCCCCGGTGTGAAGGGAATTGTAACTGACATTTCACTCAATGAAGGAAATATGAAGTTGTCTCACAACTATCATCATCTATTGTAACGCCCATTACTCGTATCCAACGTCAGGACAGGGTAAGAGGCATTACCGGACTTCAACATACACATTCATACAAAACTGGGCCAAAATTCCAACCCAATTTAAAACTTTTCAATCACATGCAAATTGTCCCTTATAAGAACCTACGAGGCCCAAAACATACATCGGAAGCGGTTCAGGACTAAACAGAGAACTTTAAAACTTTAGGATAACTTAGAAAATTTTCATGTTTTGGAGAGTCACACGCCCGTGTGGCTTGGGACACGCCCATGTCCTCAGCCTGTGTAACTCTCTGACTATGACGTCATCAACCAAATAAGGTCACACTGCCAAGTCACACGCCCGTGTGCTTAGGCTGTGTGGCGAATTAAATTCCAAAAATTAAGTGCAGACTTCACACGGCCTGGGCACACGCCCACGTCCTAAGGCCTTGTCCTTCACACAGATGAGACACAGGGCCATGTCTCTTCCCGTATGTTTACTACTGGGCATTCTGTCTTGCATAATTAGGGTGCAGGGGACACACGGCCATATCACATGCCCATGGGGCAGACCGTGTGTCACACACGGCCTAGACACATGCCCGTGTGTCTACCCGTGTGGACAAATTCTAGGCTATTTTCCAAGCCATTTGCCACCCTTAAACACTCACATACTCAATCCTACTTCATAGCATACAACATGGCACATTTGGCTACACAAGCACACACCATCATGTTTAATCCATGACTTCATAATATAGACATATCTCATACTTCAATCATCATACTTCTATATGGCATTCCACACCAATTTCATATTTATTCATCATTATAATTCTTCTTTCACGTTACTCAATTAAACTATAAATATGGTCATACATATTAGTCCCTCATTCATTAATTAACCACATATTCCATTCATCTCACATATCATCCACAAGCATCCAACCACCTCAAGCATAAACACATTTGCATGCATGCATAAATAATTAGGGTTACAACCCAAATAATCAATATGAGCCACTTCTCATGGCCATATACAAAATAATCATAATACCATCATGAGCCAACACATTTGGCTAATCAATATGACACATAACAAAAAGATCAAGTCCCTCTACATGCCATACTCAAAATGATAAGTCTAACTATACCCAATCCAATTGATAGTGTGATCGAATCTCCGACGTTCCACGATCCCTGAGCTAGCTTGGCGACACTAAAAGAAAAGGAAAGGAAAGGAGGGTAAGCTTTAAAGCTTAGTAAATTCACATGCAAATAAAATGCAACTTAAACAAGCATTAGTCATACATTTAACATAATGAACATAATCTTGCATTTTATCATATCTCTTAAACTTATTCTTCATATACATCTATATATACATATTCATACCACACGTTCATCATATCTTATGTTATTCTCATGAGTTCGATGCAGATACATGTGCCCACTTGCACATAATAATTTACTTTCTCGTCTTCGACGTAATCATCAAGATTACTCATTGAACTTCCTTTAGAACTACCCGTTGAAAACTCAGAATACCATCGGATACATCGGAATGTCGTACCTAAGTGCCTCATATGTAGCCAATGCTACCTCACATCACATGTTGCTCGCTTTTGAGCTACTCACGGGTCTGCTCATATAGACTGTCAGGTATCCGCAACACATGCCAGACTACCCCACCACCGGTAGAATATACGAGACCAGTACCGGAATGCCAAAACATGTGTCATATATATCACGAACTCAGGCCACAACTCAATGAGTTCGGATGTCACATATATAATGAACTCAGACCATAACTCAATGAGTTCAGATCACATAGTTCCTAGTGACATGTCACTTGTTTCCTAAACTATTCCTAAGGTTTAAACGGGATTCTTTGATACCACATTTCTGTTGAACTTCCTCGTAACGTCAATTTCAATACCCATAGTACCAATCACTTATTCAAGGAATAATCAAAGCATAATTCATGATAAAATTTAGGCAATAAACACATGATACAACATCATATTAAATATGTATACACTTACCATACATGCAATATTAAGGCATTTAAAGTATGGTACATGTTGCATTATTTGCAAATGAACTTATCTCGGTACAAAATGATAGAAACAAGTCTAATCCTCGTAAACCTTGTTTTTTCCTCCGATTAAGACCCGAATCACATTTTTCTTGATCGATAATGCTAAATTTAACTCATTCAATACATACATTATTCATATCGACTCATAACACATACTTTGGTAAAATTACCATTTTACCCTTAACTTTTCACTTATTTACAAATTGGTCCCTAGGCTCGTAAGATGGAATGCATACATTTTCTTGGTTACTCAAGCCTAGCAAATTCATACTCCAACTCATATCAATCTATATTTCTTATTAAAACACATTTATACTACCCATTTCTTCATCTTTTACAAACAAGTCCTTTTTAACCATTTTTCACTAAAAATCACTTAGTAAAAGATGTTAAATACACATCAAACTTTCATAATCTACCATGAAACATCAAAATACAACCATGTCACACATGGGTCAAGTTTCATACATGAACCCCAGCTCAAAATAATGGTAGAAATAGCTAGATCGGTTGATGACAACTTCAAAAATGTAAAGAACATTAAAAACGGGACTAAGATGCACTTACTTTTGAGCTTGAAAGATGAACAAACCCTAGCTATAGTGACCCTTGAAATTTTGACACAAGAAAGAAGAATATGGACAAATTTTGCTTTCTTTTTCCCTTTTTATTCTTTTATTAACCAAATGACCAAAATGCCCTTAAGGCCTTTCTTTCAAAATTTTCCTATTCATGCCCATTTTTGTCCAAAATTTTAGAACTTGGTCAAATTGCTATTTAAGGACCTCTAATTAATAATCCAATGCAATTTCATGCTCAAAGCTTTTAGAACACAAGTTTTGCAACTTGTTCAATTCAGTCCCTAAAGTCAAATTGGACACTTTAGGCATAGAATTTATTCATGAAACTTTCACACCATCATGAAAACATGTTATGGATCTTAAAAACATTCATAAAATAAATATTTCTATTTCAGGTTTATGGTCTCGAAACCAATGTTCCGACTAGGCCCTAATTCGGGATGTTACATCTATATCCCCCTTCATCATCATTACACCCTTTTAAATGCCTCAAACAGAAATCTTTAGTGGGAACAGATGAATACTGGGAACCTTTCCACCCATGCGAGTTGATCCATTGAAGAGGGAATCCACAAAAAAGTGCTTATATCATAATGCCCATGCTACCAATGGTTGACTCAACCTAACTGACGATATTAAAAAAGTCGTTAGAAAAAACTAACTTTAATAATTTGTAGGAAAAAAAAACACAATGCCTATTGTAGATAGGAACAAGAATAAGATCTAAGCAAAAGATATCCTAGAAGTCTCAGAATATTGGTGCAAAAAAAAAAGAAAAGAAGATAATCTCATAACACAAGCACGGGACAACTAAGCTCCTTAGGAGAATAAGGATCAAGAGAGGAAAAACTTACTAGGTTCCCATTAAGATAATTTGCAAAACAAGGTTGGACTGTTAACTCCAAGTAGGCGAAAAAAATTTTAGTTGAATTGGAAGTGACGTCATCGTTCGGAAGAGAGATGCACAAGATTTCCAAGAAGAAAAGAAGTTGGATGCACCTTATTCCAAAAAAATTGAGGGAAACATCGTGTTGCATAAAAAAAAAGCAACAATATAAAAGAACCAAAGCATCCTAAAGTAATGAAAAGTTGCGGCTCCTTAAATCCCCTCAACAAAACAATAGTGTGTCTTAAAAAGTGGTTTGGTAGGAGAAGAGAATAATTAACTATAACGACTCGAAAGTTAGTGATGTCAAAAAATGTGGTTTCGGGACCCCGTTCTCATTAATATTTATGGAGTTATTATATAAGTTAATTGGATTTTGGATAGATAACTTTATCGAATTAGAGATCAATTAGGGCCCAAAGATTAAATCGTAAAGTTCAATCGCTATAGATTTTTAATTAAGAAATGGCTTGAGGACTTAAATTACAAATAAACCAAAAGTCTAAAATAACAATTAGACCAAGTTAAAGCAATTGATAGTGGACGGTGGTGATTACAAGTGATTAATTAAGTAAATTGCTAAAACATGATTTATTAGTTAAATTATAATTAAGCATAGTTATAAAGGACAAATTTTTGGTAGACGGTGAGGGAATTTCATCCCTTCCAATCGGCCAAAGAATAAAAAGAGGAGAAAACCTCCATTGTCATACCTTCCAAACTTTATTCAACAAATTGGTTAGTGTAATTTATATTTGGAAATGTGCTCGTATTGTAGTAAATATGTAACTATTTTCTATTTATTTGAACGATGAATAAATAAATAAAGTTAATTCCACATTTCACTACTATGTCTTTTGTATTTCTGTCTTTCATATTTTGCATGAATAGTGAAATTGTGACAAATAAATATTAGCTCATTAATTGTCTAAGTTCAAACTAATGATAAGTGGAATTGTAAGAACGTTTACATCGCGAGAAAGACAACTTATTTTAGTAGATAATTTAAATGAGACCGTAACCCCGTAAAAGAATCAAAGTGAGCATTTGATTCAAATATTGAAAAGGATTATTATGTCGCCTATAATTCCAATTGAGGAGATGGCTAGTCTTGGCTATCGAAGTAGTTGACTCCACGGATAGAGACATAGATGTATTCATTGGCAGAATGATACATTGAACTAAACCCAAGATGAATTAATTCTAAATCCATTTGTGAATTAACTCACTTGTGACATTCATGGTGTGATTTACCTAAATCCTGAGTTAGCCACTGATCATGCGTATGTAACTCATGTGCTTTGATATAAGTGAAGGCTTATGCTCTAAAAATTATTGAGTCGATAGCCAATATGTTGGGTACTTGACTTGTGTAAAGCATGGCTTTACTAGAAATAGTGGATTTCATAGCTCAATTAAAGAGTCAACAATATTCTCTCATTGGCATTGTGTAGATTGATAAATATGGAATGTGAACACAGGTTGCTTGTTCTCGAACGAGCAATTTATCACAGTCATTTGTTGATAGTGGTCATATTAATCATTAAGAAGACACAATGGTGACAATGAGATAAAATAGGATTGTATTGAGTGAACGGATTTAACTCAAAGGAACCAATGATATCATATGAGGGTAACATACATATAACGAGGTCATTGGACAAAGCAGTTGGATGAATTACTTTCGTAAAGAGTATACAATAAAGAGTTTTCAATCATGGTACTTCTTGTAGACTGACTCCATGATTAAGTAATTGTGAATTATCAAAATGATGCTTCTGGACATAATTGCAATTACTAAAGCCTATTTGTATATGTTCGATTGGCCCTTTCGCTAGCTCAACAAAAGCTCTATCAGACTGCACTTGAATCAGAAGAAAATTCCACAACTTTGGAGATATTTTAAATAAGTTGATTTGTTCGATGTGAAATTAAATTGGGCGGTCGTAAGAATTGTTCAACTAGAAATTTTGATTAAAAAAATTTTCTTGAAAAATTAATTTGGAAAATCTAATTGATTTTTAGGAAAATTAATTTTAATAAAGTAAAATTAAATTAATCAAAATTAATATAATATTTTTGAAAATTAATTTTCAAGTAAAACAATTGGCCCAATGAGTAATTGAACTTAAAAATTGGACCTAGACTGGGAAGCCCAAAACTGAGACCAAGACCCAAAAGCTAGTCGAACTGGGCTTGACATGTGAAACTAGGTTTATGGTCCAACCAGTGGCTAGATCGAATCAGTCAAGCTGTCACTGGCCCAGACTGAAGTGATAGAAACTGAACTAGCTCAGGGTGCCAACAATTGCAGCGACGACATTCTGGTGGCCGAAAAATGGTCGACAATAGTGGATCTTCGATGGTTGAGCAGTAGAAGAATTACAATCCTACTGGGACTCTACCAGAGAATTTGATTTCAAATTAACTATTCCAAAAATAATATTATTTTAATAGATTTAATATTAAATTAAATTTAATACTTATCCTAATAGTATTTTATTAATTTAATATTAAAGTGATTAAGTTTAATCATAGTTGAACTCTCTAAACTATCTCTATATAAAGAGAGTTGTGGGTCATTATTTTTTACACAATTGAATTGAAGAGAAAGTTGTAGAGAGAAAATTCTCTGAAGAAATTATTTCAGAAAATTTTTAGAGATATTTTTTTACAACTTAGCCCAAAAGTTTAGACAAATTGCAAAACTACTCCACTGGTAATTTTTGTGAATTTTTTTCATTCGAAGCGAGCCTACATTCGGCAGGCGTGAGCTTAAGCATAGTGAAGAAGACTACTCGGTCGAAGCATTCATTCTAAATAAATAAAAAAATACAATTTTGATTAAGTGTTTATTACTTTAGATATCACAACCAAGTTCTTGTTTTGGAATTTTTTTTTAAAACTTTGGTTTTTCCCTAAATTTATTTTCTGCTATACTTTCCAAACCTGATTTTCCAACAATTTAGTCCTTTTCTTGTAATTTTATGTTTTTAAGATCATGGGAGCTTAATCTAGTTAACTCATGTATCAATTTATAAAATTGTTAAAGTTTTTAAAGTTGCTATTGTTGGAATTGGAAGTTTTAAGTATTAAATACCTATCACAACATCAATGACAATAAGAAACTCAAGGGATGGGGCCCACACCCAACCCTGCCACTATAAATACTCCATCAACACCAGGTAAAGAATAAGAGAGAGATAGGCTTTATCCACAAAAAAACTCTTATCACCAAAATTTCTTAGAATACCATAAATATAGTTACTTTTCGTACCTTTGATGGTGTGAACTCTTGTATCTTAGCAGCCATTTGTACTTCCTATTGTAAAAACCATCATAACAAGTCACTTTAACTTTTTTTTTATAACAATTAAAAAAAAAAAAAAAAGTTAAGACGTTTTTCAAGGAGTGCTTATACCAATGCTTGAACCAGTGTTAACTAGTAATAGCACTGACTATTAAAAATATTGCCATGTTTAAGTTGGAAAATTTTGACAACAAATTTCTTTTGGTTGTGTTTTTTTTAGTTGATTGGAATATCTGTTAGCCAATCCTTAATGTCCAAACTTCACTTCACAAGAAATCTTAGAGATTTGTTTGGATTGGGTCGAAACAATCATCATCCTTTAACTCTTGGATCAGATCGAATCGGGCTATAAAAGGAAGTATAATCCGAAAGATTCAAGCTTATCTTATTCTGTTTAGGAGTTTTTATTTATGCAAGTTATCCTACTTTTTGAATGGATAATTGATTGTAAAAGATATAGTATGTTAGAAAGTTTTATTTACTTATATATTGTGGGGATTTGTATAGGTTTTGTATTGAGAGAGAGCACTTTATTTTGTTCAGTGAGGAACATTCTTATGAGTGCATTAAAGTTTAATAATCAAGTGTGTTACATGGTTCAAGTCCTAAGTTTTTAGAAGGGAAATTTAGAGGAGAGATGTTTAGATCTCAGATACAAAAGTAAGAAGTTTAAATTAGTAAGTGTTAGAGTTTGGAAACACTTGTTGTACAAAGGTGCTAAGATAGTGAATATTCTCTCTTGATACCCCGCATATGTAAAGAAATTGAACTATGCAAACATCTTTTTTTGTTCTTTAATTTTTGCACTTTTCATTACTAAAGCTTGAAGCAGTTGGAACTCTTTTAAGCACTGTTTCAACTACTTCTGATTCTACTTGATTTTGTTTTCAAACATCAATTTGGACTCAACAAAAATAATTTTATTTAATTGATGGATTTATTATAAACTATGTTTTAAATTTTTAAGATTAAAGAAATCGATTTTTTTATAAAAAAAGCATATTAATTCATTGACAAAAGTATCAAATTTCACGCAAAAAGAATTCTTAATTTGACAACAATCTCTTGACATAGTGGTAAGAGTATTATGTTGTAGGCATGAGAGTTTTGGTTTGATCCCAAGCAACCCAATTCCCCACCCCCAATTATAAAAGAAAAAAGTATTCTTAATTTCATTAATAATATAGGTTAAAATATGCTTTAGTCCCTATACTTTTGGAAAATTAGGAATTTAGTCTCTATACTTGCATATCCAAGAATTAGGTTTCTCTACTTTTTTAGATTTCAAAATTCAGTTCTAATTATTAATTTTATTAATTTTTTTGTTAAATTTAGGTTAATTATATCTTTTTTTAATTACATGGTTACTAGGTGAGTAGGTTTTTTTTCATTTCAAAATGCCACGACAACAAATTAACAAAAAAATTAACAGTGTTAATAATTTAACTTAAAATTTAAAATTTAAAAAGCAAAAAGATTAAATTCCTAAAAATACAAATACAAAGACTAAATTATTAATTTTAAAAAAGCACAGGGATTATAGTCATATGTTAACCAAATACATATAGTAAGTGAACTTTGCACGATAAGAAAGGAGCGTGGAAGTTGAGGAAAGCGAAGAATTTGACTGGTGATGCTCACGTGATATAGGCGTGACGTTTTCCGAGCCTGCCCGCCGTGTAAAGGCGAAACTATAGTCACCCGAGGAACGACAGCTAGCAGTACCTCGTCCGACCATTGGGCACGTGGCTGGAGGAGGATGTCCTCTTTCACTCCTTTCACCTGACGTGGCAGACTGTGGTTCAATCATCAGAAAGTGAATTAGTATTTCTTTGTCCTTAATACAGTTTCTAATCAAAATTAAAATATGACCGAATCAATCTATATGTTATATTCCTTTTATCCATACTTGTTTTTTCAATTTTATAAATAACCAAAACTAATTAATATGATATTAATAAATTTCAGTCAAATATATATATATTTTTAATTTACAACGCATATACATATATAATTTTCATTATTTTTAGTAATTTTCTATCTCTAATTTTTCCGTAAACACATAATTATTTATTATAATTAAGGTTAAAACAGATTTTTTATAAAAAAAAATCAAAATTTTTTTATTGAATCAAATGGCAAATGATTGTATTAGATATAAATTGTTTTAAATCAAATAATAGTTATAGTATGGAATTGATTAAGAATTTATAAGAATTTTTATAACCTTTAATGGAATATATGTGGTGATCAGTATTAATTAAAATATATTAATTTTTTTATTAATTTTATGAGTGATATTATAAATAAATTTAAATTATTTTATTGCAAGTAAAATTATAAACAAAAGAAGTATTAGTAATAAACATAAGATTTTTCTCTAGATAATTTTTTGTAAAATTTTATAAATACTCAAAAAATAAATATTTTTTTATAAAAATAAATTTTATTCTTGTTTAGAACCAAAAGAAAGTTTTTGATTAATTTATTCCAAGTAATATATCAATGCAAAAAATATATCCTAAATTATTGCCAATGCAGCAGGACATGAGTTTAAGTGTGCTGAAACGCATTATACTCCTATTTATGGATTGAAGATGGACTATGAGTATCGTAAATTTCATAACAAAAAAAATTTAAAATCATTTCATAGAATGCATGATTGAGAAAATCACTATAAAAATATATATATATTTGTTTGTTTTAAATTTACTCATTTATTTACTTATTTATCTTAAATTTAAATTCACTATTCAGATAATTAATATATTTTCTTGTACCTTTTAAATTCAACCATTTTATCTACTTACAGCTACTAATAAATATACATCTATCTTAATATAAATATCTCTTTTGATAGTTTTTAAATTTAATCATATTATTTTTTTTATTCATAAATATTGATAATATTAAATATTTTTTAAAAATATGATAATTAATTTTAAAATTTTATATTAAAAATCATATTTAATATTTAAATTAAATGAGTAAATTATCTAGTTAATTTTTATTTAATTCAAACATTGATATGAGTGTAAAAAAAAAAAAAAAAAAAGAGAGTTAATTTTGGTATAATCAGTTGTCAAATGTGATCATGCATGGACTTGAAAGCCAACTCAATTAAATCATGATCCGACTTTATAAAAGCAAAAATATCATGATATGATTTTCATATCAATGCTTTTGCCATGCTCCTATCAATATCAATATCAACATCAAATCATAATAATAATCCTTGTTTAGGTAATTCCATTTCCAATTAAATGTATTCTTCATGTAATTTAATTAAAACATTTTATTTAAATTTAGTTATAAAAAAATATAATATAATATTTTAAAAATTACTATTTGATATATCGATGGGTGAAGTTTCTTAATTCTATAAATGTAATTATTAATTATAAGACTAAAAGGAAGCTTATGAAATAAATAATTAAACCTACTTTTGACATCAGGAACATGTATCTAGAAAAGGTTTAAAGCCTTTTTACACAAATGTTTAATTCAACTAATGATGGTGATGATGATCCTTAAAAAGCCTCTCAATTACTGTCTTAATTTTTTATTAGTTTTTTAAACTAACACTTGCCACTTTAATTTAATCATACATGCATTTTGTCACTTTCCATGTTCATGCAACTTCCCTATTTCACATTCAAGACCTTTCTTGATACGTATCTCACTCAAGTCTTTTATTCTTAATTTAATTAATTAATCTTTTTCTAAAAAAAGGTTAATAATTTGTAAAGAAAAATATACAAATAACTATTATTAGAATCAAATGTTATAAAATAAGATACACCGATTAAACTAAAATAAATCAGCATATAATTTACTCGTAATAAAACTCATTCCGAATCAAATATTTCCTGAATTTTATTTTCCTTAAACTCAACGCGTTTTCCTAAATTTATAACTTTGAGTCGGTATCATTTATATTGGCAACAGACTTGGTCATCCCCAAATATGACCCATTTTTAATTCCACTTTATCCTGTCATATAAAATAATTTTTAATAATTACATCGAAGCGAAGCTAGAAAATCTTTTGAGGAGGCCGAATGAAATTTTAATTTTTAGTAGGTTATATCTTTATAATTTTTAAAAGATTAAATCAAATTATATAATTTAATACAATTTTATATTCACTAATTTAAATTTTTTAAAATATCTAAATAGCAATTTTTTATTTTAGGAGACATGACCCCTACTATGCCTCTAAATTCGCTTCTGAATTATATCATCTAAATCTTTAATTATTTGACATAGAAGTCATATCAAAATCCACCACTATAAGGGTGAGATTAATTATAAAACTTAAACCCTAAGTTATTTTTATCATCAACTTCTACTTAATTAGTGAAAAATAATAAAAAAATTTAAGCACATTAATCAAATAAGTGTTTTTGAAAAATATAGAAAAATCCCAACTCTAAATTTAGATATGAGAATTTATGTTTAGATTTTAAAATTGATATTTGATATATAATTATTCATTTTCTTTGGTCAAACCAAAAGAAAGGAAAATGACATTTCTCAACAGTCACATGGGGAAATGCAAAGCCGGAATAAGGAAGCCAAAGAAGGTTGTGTTCTCATTTCTCACCTTTAATATATAAACCTAGTGAGTGCACACATTTTTTTCCCCTTTGTTGACATTAGGAGGACCAATTCTATGCCATGTCAGCAACTGGTGGGCCCTAAAACGGGTGACGTGGACGGCTTTTTCTTTTCTTTTTTTAAATCTTACAAAAAATTGTAGGCATGAATTTTAGTAAGCTTAGGTCACAGGGAATGTAACACAATATGATAGGTTTAAATATGATTAATGTTATAGTTTTAACTTAAGTATTTTAATTAATTTGTAATATTTTATAAAAAAAAGTACACAAACCAACCAACCAAATTCTTGCAAGTGGTGAAATGAGATTTGGATAAAGTCAAACATGGGAATATGCTTGCGTGTCATGACAAAAAAAGTCAATTTATTTGACCATACATTTGTAACATTGGATGTTGATGTTGTTTGACCATCGTTGTTCATGAAATCAACTCACTGTCATGAAGATTTGTAAGGTTTTTTTATTTTCTTGTCTTTTTAGGGCTTATAATATTTCACAAAAATTTGCAATAATCTAATATTATTTTTTTTCCTTTTCAATGAGATCACGAAAATCAATACATATAACGCTATCACAAAACACTTTAGGTTAAAATACGCTATAAGTTTCTACACTTTCCACAAATTTGAAATTTAGTCCTTATACTTCTACTTTCAAGAATTTGGTCATTTAATTTTTAGATTTGAAAATTCAAGTCCAATTGTTAACACTATTAAAGTTTTTTTTATTATTAAATTTGTTGGTATTACTTTTTGAAATAAAAAAAAAAAAAACCTTACTTGGTAGCCATATAGCTAAATAAATGGCACTATAATAAACTTGAATTAACAAAATAATTTTAATAGTTAGACCTAAAATTTAAATTTTAAAATGTAAGAGATTAAATTCTTAGAAATAAAAGTATATGGACTAAAATTTAAATTTATGAAAAGTACAAGAATTCTTTATAATAGAAACAATTTTAACAAAGCATGCGTGAAGGATAAAGCTAGTTAAATTTGGGGATTGGGAAGGTCAACTCATTTCCCTTTCATTGAAGATGGACCAAAGTTGGTGCAAGTTGTCCGTCAGTCCATGAAAATGGACCAAAATCACTTTTTTTAGGCCCAACCTACTTAGGCTATACACATTTTATAAAAAGGAAAAATAACCCATGGAAATTGCCAAAGGGAAAAACTAAAATTTGAATCTTCCTTGATAGAGGAAGGCCTCAAAGACTAGAAGGTATATCTATTTTAGCCTTTTATTATGTACTATCATTTTGTCTATTTGGTTACTTCATCTACCAGTTCCATTAAAAAAATACCTCAGCTAATCAAACACTGCTATGTGTCAAAAGTAAGAATTTCTTATAAAATTATTGGGAAATTTAAAAAATCATAAAAACTGTAAAAAATTCTAAAAATATAAAAAATATTTAAAAAATCTCATAATATTCAAAAAAAATACCTAAAATGTCAAAGAAAATATAAAATTTTGCTTTTTTATAATTTTTTAAATTTAAAAATTGCATAAAATATATATATTTTTTAAATGCATGCCCAATTCAACCCATCAAAATTTAAAAAAAAAAAAATCTAAAAGTGAGAATTATTTTTTAAAATGCATGATCTATCCGAAGTCTTATTTTCCAAATGAAAATGGTGGGTCTATATGTTTAAAGAGAAGTAAGGCAGATGTGCAAAAAATCACATGCTCTCCTTGGATTGGATGCGACCAGAAAAAGAAAGCAAAGGGAAATGGGGGTGGGTTTAAGTTAGCGTGAGAACAATCAATTGTGGACATAAAAGAATGGAATTGAATATTTGCCTTACCTCACGCTATGCCACTCATATGATTTATTGGTTATCCACTCTTAGATAACAATTTATGATTCTCATATGCTTTGGCAACACCCTTGTTTTATGTATGAGTAATTATAATTTTAGCATCAAGCTGCAAATCTGGACATCATAGGATAAATCATGTTTTAATGTTAGACATGAAGTGGATTTATTTTGATTACTCCATTATTTTAAATTAAGATAGTTATTCAGTTCAATACTTGTGATAATTGATTTTATTGAAACTTAAAAAAATATGTACCATAATATCATATATATATATATATATATATATATATAACATTAATTGAGTCCATATAAGTCTTTAAAAGAAAAAGAAAGTCGATACACGAAAAGTTGTTAGTTAGAGGTGTTAAAGTTTTAGGTTACTCAATTAGATTAGCCCACCTTAAGTTGAGCGTAGATTTAAGTTTTCAATGTTGAATTTACCTATTTCAATTTATTCTATTTAAAAAAATTTATATTTATATTTATTTTTTAAATAGTAAAATAAATCATTTAAACGCGTTAGACCAAGTCGGACTTAAATTTAAAAAATTTAAAATCGAACCTCAATTTAGCTCAACACGAATTATGAACAACCTTACTATCACTTAAACAGGAAAAAGAAAAAGAGAGAGAGAAATGTGTAAAAACAACTTCTAATTAGTAAATTGTCAAAGGCATTCTGAGCTAATAACATAGGTTAAATTTTGAAAGTTTTAGGGTTGAATTTGGTAGGAGTGATTAAAATTTTATTTGATTTGAAAAATCATGAATTTTACAACTCAAATAATAAATTAATATAAATACCCTTTAGATTCCTAATAGTTTTGAAAATATGTAAATTGGTTCCTCTAAAAAATTTAAAAATTTAAAATATTTATAAAATATTTTTCGAAATTTTAAAGAATATATAAATTAAAAAACTACAAAAATGAAAAAAAATCTTTAATATATAAAAATGTTTAAAATTTGAGGCCTTAAAAAATATGATTAGCATACTATCTTTTCTTTCACATATTTTTAAAAGAGAATTCAAATATATATAGTATTTATGTTCTTTAATTCAAAATTCAGTCATATTATCGTCGAGATTTTAATATGGTGGGTTTAACCTTTTTTTTTAAATATAACTCGAGCAAATTAGTTAACTTGATTCAAAAATAATTTCAAATTGAGTTAGAATGATAAAACAGTACTCATTAATATGATTAACTCAAAATCTTTTTTACTCGATTCGATCAAATACTCACTTTTAAAAATTAAGCTTAGAAGTATAAATACACAAACTTTTTTGAAAAATTAACTTCAATTTAACCTAGTTAAATGATGCTGACGTGTCTGTTAATTTGTACATGTGACAATCCAACTAGATAAGTTTACTGAAGTGGCATATTATATATATTTGTTTTGCTGACCTGACTTATGTAAATTTATATTATCTATTAATGTAATAAGTAATTAAAAAAGAAATCACTCGATATTAGGAGTTAAAAACTCAAAACCCTAACCCAATTCTTCCACCATTTTCTTCTATTGAATCTGTTGCCATTCCTTCGATTAAATAAATTAACATCTTTATTTAATATGTTCAAATTTTGAATTACTTTTTGATAATAAAAATTTTGAATTAAATTATTAGTTATTGTATTTAATATTTTAAAAGGATTATTATGTGATATTTTGATTATAAAGATTTTAATGTTAAAAGCAGTGTTAAAATATAATTGTGTCTCATTTATTTCTTTTTAAGTTCTAAAATATAATTAAGTACATATCATGATTTTTTTTTTACTCTGTTTATAAAGCAAAAGCTTCACCATTAGTAAATTAAATAATTACTCTTGTTATACCTCATACTAGAGGCCGCCTGCGTACTTATCTTTCTGGAGTGATCATCTAGGCAATAAGTTACCTATTTTTCATTGGAAACATAAAGTTTTTAGTCACCAAACATTACATAGTTCAACTGCTTTATCCCATCAAGTTAGAATGAAGGACAGGTTCTGTCCTATCACAGACATCTTTGTCCAATCGAAGACATCCCTCTCACGCACTCTGTAATGATGGCTAGATGGCAAGTCAAACACGTTAACATCATCTTACACAAGACTCTTGTCTATAAATACCTCTAGGAACGATGAAGAAAGGATAAACTCTTCAAGATTACTAAGGCTACACTCTGGCAACACTTTTTTAGCCCTAAGCCTTTACGTTCTCTTCTCCACTACTACCCATAACCTTCGGCTTTAGCAACCACCCTTTTCTCCCCCCATACTTTTATCATGTTGTATGTTGTATCAATAATTGGTGCGATCAATGTGGACAACATGACTTCTCAATCTCAAAGTGGCACCCTAGCTAGGGGTGAGTATTAAATCGAGTCAAGTCGAATTGAGTCAAAAAATTTTGAGTTAGTCGAGTTGACGAATCTTATTTTAGCAACTGAACTCAATTTGATTTTTTTTGGAATCGAGTAAAAAAATTTCGAGTCGAGTCGAGTTAACGAATCTTATTATTTATATTTAATGTTGCATTTACATGGCTAATTATTTAACTAGTAGACGAAGTACAAGCTTTTAGATTAATTTTGAGTAAAGGAAAAAAGGGAAAGTGGGGCAATTCGGGAAGGAAAGTAAGACTACTAGGTAAACATTTATCAAAGCAATGTAGTTTTACCTTTTTCTTATTTGGATTTTTGAATAACTCGAACTAAGTGTGATCATTCGGTTGAATCGAGTGAAATTGTTCGAGTTAAATTAGAAAAATTAATAATGTCAAATTAAAATCTTGTTACAATATAATTATTTCCATGTTAGAGCACATAAATTTGGAACCATATATATTTGAAAATTGTTTTAAAGCATAATAATAATAATAATAATAATAATAATAATAATAATAATAATAATAATAATAATAATAATAATAAGATATTTTAGTATGATAAAATTGAATCATTAATCACTTATTTAGATTCCAAAATTATTATTTTATAAAATTTTTAAATTTTAAATTTTCAACTTTTTATATATTTTTTAGATTTTTTTAAAAAATTATAATTTTTTTAAAAAAATACAAATTTTAGAATTTTTATAAATATTTAGAATTTTAAAAATTATTTTCAATTTTTGAAAATTATTTTGATTATTTTGTAATTTTTGTTAAGAGAGAGACCAATTTGCTTATTTTCAAAATTGATAGGGACCAAAAGGGTATTTATACTAATCTGCTATTCGAATTATTTGAGTTATTCGAATTGTAAAAATTCAACTTGACTCGAACTCGAAATCCAAAATTTCTTATTCTAGTTGACTCGATTGGATTAACTCGAAATTTAATTTTTTTTTTTATTTTTTCAAATCGAATCGAATCGAATTTTACTCACCCCTAACCCTAGCTGATCAAACCAACCAGACCAATAACCTCATGTCTTTCTATTGGCTTGAACTTCACACAGACCTTTCCTTTGACCTCCATTGTTGCTGGAGTTCATCTGCAATATGCAAACGCCCTTCTCCCTACCTTGGAACAACTAATGAAGGCTCTGAAAGATCCTGCCACTCCTACTGCACCAATAAGAACTACTCCAGTCACACCCCGAAACGTTAAGTTTAAGTTGGAATGGTGATTTTGGTTTTAATATGAAATACTTACAAATTGAGCGGGTTTTAATGGAAATAAGAGGACATTATAAAAAAATAGAAAACTAAATTAGTTAGTACTATGTATTAGTAATGAAAATGCAAATTGCAACATTTATAGAGAGAGGCAATGATTATTGTGATGAGCTATTTTTCCTGCCACCCCCAACTTATATTCAAATTTAACACTTAAAATTCAACTAAAATAAATAATTTATTAGTTATCATTAAAATATTGGCACAAATATTTTTTTTGAAGACTTTTAAATCAAATTGATCAAAGAGTAGAATTAATAATTTAAAATCTGTTAAGTTTATAAATTAACAGATGGGAAAGTAAAATTTAAAATCATTGGTGATTTTGGGTTTTAGTTGGTGTAAGGAGATGATAATGGCCCAATCTTGAAGAGAACTACATTCGACATGGGTGTCGCAACATTGATGCTAGGATGTCGTGACATTAAGCTCCTTTGCCTTGAGGGTGCAAGACTTCAACAAGAAATCAGCTTGGAGCTGACTATCGAGAGAGTTGCGATATTGAGGGTGTTGTGTAGCGTCATTGACCCCAAAATCTCGACACCGAGTTTCCAAGGTCACAATATCACTGAAGGTTGTTGAAGTGAAGAAACCATAATCACCACCAAGAATGTCGCGACACCGGTTAGTGGATGTCGCTACACCAATTTTCCAAGGTCACAATATCACTGAAGGTTGTTGAAGTGAAGAAATCATATCACCACCAAGAATGTCGCGACATCGGTTAGTGGATGTCGCAACACCGAAAACCCCTAGAGCCACAAGTGTACTACTGTTAAGGGTGTCGCGACACTAAAGCCTGGATGTTGCGACATTGTTGTCTGATGGGGTGAAAAATGTTGCAGAGATAGTCTTTTGTCCAATACCAACCCAAGTCAACAAACACATTTTAAGGGCAATTTTGTCATTTTTAGGATTGAATTCTTAGTTGTTTAAAGACCTTTTGACTGTCAGCTTTTATTTCATCTTCTTAGCTCAATTGTTAGCTTATTCTCCATTTTTAGGTTTAGGTATTTACTTTTCTGAGCTTATTTGGTGTAGCTGTTAGTTTTGTTAGTTTTTACTGTAGCTTTTCTTTTCTTTGCAATTAAGTACGAAAGTTTTACTTTGTATTTTGATTTCTTTTCAAATCCTTTAATATATCTCAACCTTGTTTATCTTTAAAAGCATAAAAATCTTAACTTTAGTTGTGTTTTCACCTCCATTGTTGCTGCTACCATCCTATTCAAAGCATCCAACAAAAACTCTTAAGATTATTCTAACCTTGCTTTTGTGTTTCTGTTAGCTCGAAAGATCAACTTGAAATCACCAAGAGGAGGTGAATTGGTTTCTTAAGAAATTTATGGAAACAACGAATGAATGAGCAACAATGAATGCAACGATTTATAGTGGTTTGGCCCCAATTTCCTACTCTACTATCTTAGCTTTTCACAACTAAAGATTTTCCGAAATTCATTAATTTGATCAACCTTTGAGGACAAGGTTTAACCTTACAACTCCCTTAAGATTGTAACGACCCTATAGTCAGGGGTGTCAGAAAGTGCATTCTCGAGACTTCATTTCCGTAAATCATACTCATAAATATTTATAATAAATATTTACAAAGTTAGTTGTGTACTTAATTAGGTTTCGATTAAGTGAATTTGCATGAATTAAAAGTTATTTAGTATAAGGACTAAATCGCGTATAGGGTGAAAGCTGAATTATAGATTAAAAACAATTGAGGGATTAAAGTGGTAATTATACCTTTATATTGGGTAGTGGACGGTATTAATGGGGTTTTTATATATGTAATAGTATATTATGAATTATAAAATGGAATTAATATGCATAAAGATTATAATAATAATAAAAGTAATAATAATAAAATAAAGAATAAAGAAAAAGAATTAGAAAGACATGTAAACTAAGATAGAAAAAAATAAAGAAAAAGAAAGAAAGGGAGAAAGGAGAGAACCTGCGGCTAGGGACTTTTAAGTTTCCAAACTTCAATTGGTTAGTCAATTTAGTCCCTTTTCTTGTAATCTTAATATTTTTGGAATCCCGACAGCTAGGGTACCCGACCCATGTTGTAATTTTGGCATTGATTAAGATCTTAAATGTTGTTATTATTAAATAGTTTTAGTATTAGGTATTAAATTGATATTAAGCTAGAAATGGAAAAGGATTAAATTGTAGAACAGATTGTAAATTTTGAGTAATAGGGACTAAATTGGGAAAAATTAAAAATTTAAGGGTTTAATTAAAAATAAGGAGCTAAATTTAGCTTAAATTTAAATTAGTATAAAAATATAAGATTAAATATGAAGAATAAAAATTAGTCTCGATTTGGGGACTAAATTAGAATTTAAGCAAATATTGAGTGAAAATTGAAATAGTCAATGTGAAATTGAATTGTGTTGTATTGATCTATTTTAATTGTTTTAATTCCGTGGCTAACGTCGTACCGGAATCCTCGACTAAAAAGGGGAATGATAAAATTGACGTTGAATAACTCGGAATTCACGGTTTGTATTTCTATAAATCCGAACCTAGTTGATAATTATTGTAATTAGATTTAATGCATTGGGTAAGTGTGTGAGGTGAGTATTTAGCATTTTGATAGTTGGTTGAAATGGATTGAATTGGTACATACATTATGAATGTATTGATTATTTAAATTGAAATGAATATATATACAAATATGAGACTTGGATATTGATTGTATTTGAAATGTGAATTAAACCCTATTAACTATATCGGACTGAGTCAGATATAGATGGCATGCCATAGGATAGGAAGAGTTTAGGGATTTCTCTGACTTCGAGTCAATGAGGCATTGGGTGCCAATTTACTTTAGTTTAACCGATAAGACACTAGGTGCCAATTTATATAGCTCTGGGTGCAGTTACTACTTCGGATTTATCCGATAAGGCACTGGGTGCCAAACTGGTGTGTTGGTTGGATCCGTGTATCCATCTGAGTCCGAGTCATGTTAATAGGGGTAAATAAATAATAAAGTTACATAATTGATATTGAAATGGCATGGTATGAAAAATGGAAGTGATATAGTGAATTGAAAATAGAATGTGAAATATGTTGTAAATACATGGAATATATGAGTTATATACTCATGAATTGAATATGGAATGGATAATGCTATTGTTTAAATGAAATGTGTATTGATATGTGAAAAGCTATTTATATAGCTAGAAATGTGTATTGAGATATTTGTTAAACAAAACAAATATGATAGCATGTGAAATTGAAATAATGGTATATGGCAAATATAAGCTTGGACAATATTATGTTCATATAATTCAGATTATGCATTTTTGTATCATTATGTTCTTAATTATTCGGATTATAGAAATATCTTTGAGTTTTACTCAGTGTACAGTTTTGTGTATATGTAATCATGTATTTGTGTTTGATGCCATAATATGGTATGTTGAATTGAACCAAGATAGGTTAGGTGTTTGTGAATTTTATTTGATGCTTAGGTGGTTATGAACTAGGCTAAATGGAGTGATTTTGGTATGTTTATAATTTGGATTTGAATGATGCATTAATGATATGTTTTTATGATATAAATGTGGTACCAATGAGGGCACATTGGTTAGGCACTTAGGATGATTGTTTTGGCATGTTTTGAGTGTGTTTGATCATGTTTTGAATAGGTTAAACGAATAGTTTTTGAGTTGCTTAATAATCAAGCAAGTAGGAATGGTAAACTTGTGGTTTAAAACATAATTTAGGTCTACAAGGGCATGTGACTTGGCCGTGTGAGACACACGACTAGCACATGGGCGTGCGAGGCCATTTCGAAGGGTACACAGCTTGGCAAACAGGCGTGTGGCTTGGCCGTGTGACCTATTTCAGTGAGTGACACGAGCACAAATATGGGCTGGGACACGGCCGTGTGCCCCTATTTCGAATGCTCACACAGCCATGTGACCCCGCGGTTAAAACTTTTGTAATTATTTCCTAAACTTTTAGAATTGTTTCAAATTAGTCCCTGCCTATTTTTAAACTATTTTTAGGGTATCGTAGACTCGTAATAGGGGTTGTAAGAGTAACTTTTACTCTTAATTGGGGTGGATTAGCAAACCTAGATTAAGTGCATTCGACTAACATCGTCCTAGATAAATTAAAAAGATAATCGTAGACGGAGTATGGACTAATACTCTGATGCTAATAATTGGAATAGTCTTATATATATATATATATATCCAAATTCTGACATTCTATAAGGGATAAATAGTGATAAGAGTGTAGATAGTGGAAGACTAAGTTTAGAAATGCATAGGATAATTTATTATTCGAATGTATAAGAATCTAGCATGAAAGTATTAGATTGTTGTGACCTACCCCTAAATATTATAATGTTATTAGTTAGTTTATATGTTAATTATGATTGAATTAATTTTTTGATTCGTTAGTAATGCATGTGATCATAATCCGACGATAGAGAGGGGTTAGAGGTGTTACAAGATTTCTACCTAAATTCTTAATATTGCAACTACCGTAAGGTTTTTACCCAAACCTTAAAACTCAACCCTTTCAAAGAGTATAACAAAGAAGCAAACAAGAAATAACCCTTACAGGATCAGAATATTTGCCAATTAAGCACAATTACAATGAAGAACACTTGAGATAAAGAATAACAACAAAAGCTCTCAAGTGTGTACACGAAAAGTATGAAAGAATTAAACACTTAGGTTGTATTGATTGATTATTTTGCTTGGCAATCTCTTTTGTTATTGTAGGACCTTTGAAAAATGATATTTGTACCCTTTAACCAACTATTAAGGTTGTTAAAAACATGAATAGAGTTGTTGGGGATGAAAATACTAGATCATTAAATTTATCTGCAATAAAAAGTATCGATACCTTTTTATGAGTATTGATACTATTAGCATTTAATGCCTGATTTAGTGATCGTTGAAGTTAGTTTACAATGATACCAAAGAAAAATTATCTATACTTGGTAAAAGGTATCAATACTTTTTGTGAAAATTGAAAACAAAATGTTAAATTGGTATCGATTTTAGAATGGGTATCTATATTTTGAAAACTATCGATACTTGGCCAATACTTTTTGACATGGAGCAATACTGACTTGTTTAAAAACAAATTTAACATGATTGAAAATGTTTAACTTAATTGAAACCATTTAAACTTGATTTTATCAATTTTGCCTAATTTTTGTTCAACTTTAAATTTTATTCAAAAACAATATAATTTGTTATATCAAAACATATTATCAAATAAAGCTTAGTTTAACAGTTTCTTTTAATTAACTATTTGAGCATGTGTTTGATTGTTATTTGTATAATGATGATGAGTGGTAACTAACTCTATGGTGGTTGGTTGATGGAAATGTCGTAGTTAGTTTTTGGTGTAGAGACTAAATAAAAAAAATTTCAAAACTTAGAATTGACGACTTTAGGTGAATATTTAGGTAAGTGAGACCGAGAGAAGAGCTTATCGAGAACCAATTTGGTCGTCCCAATTTAGTTTGGTGAGGTTGGGAGATAAACTAGATTAAATTGTCTAATTTGGTAAAATGATGATCAAGATACAAAATTGAACTAATTAGAAATTTAAGCCTTTTATACCCTTAATCCAAAAATTAATCAGCAACATGGAAGTCAACTAACCACTTTTGTTCATCGAATTATTAGTTGTGTAATTTTAATTGTTTTGTAATTTAGCCATTTTTAATGTTAGATAGTTAAGTAGTGTAATTACCCCTTTAATATGAATTGTCATACTATAATATCTACTGAGTAGCTAGCTAAACTTCTTATTTGCATACATTGTCCTTATTAATCACCTTATCACCTAAACTCTCATGGTTTGATCCTTGGAATACTCAAAGTGCTCCATTCTAACACTTAAAAATATTACAACTGACATCTCACACTTGTAGTACACCGCTATACTTTAATTGTATTTGTTTTGATTCACCCTTGGTGCACGCACGCCGAAGTGCAATCATTCATCATTATCGCAACTCCTACATTTATGGCAAAATCTCAAATGTTTGTATATGACGTTTATTATAAAGTAAAGTCACCATCTGGAGGAACCTATAAAAAAAAGAGTTATTAAATTGAAACATATTGAAGAAGGCCACTGTGTAACCTTCTTCTCAACTCAAAAGGGGAATATTGTTATATCCTATATGTATCAAAGACATATGGCGAGCTAAAAAGACACCTAAGCAGTAAGCCTACAACCAGTAAGGCAAGAGGCCACCTACATAATTACCTTTCCGAAGTGACCACCCAGGCAATGAGTGGCCTACTCTTCATTGGGAACATGAAGTTGCTGGTCACCAAACATCACGTGAGCTCAACTGTTTTATTTTTTCAAGTCAGAATGAAGGACGAGATTTATCCTATCACGGACATCCTCCTCTCATCGAAGACATCCCTTCCATGCGTTTTGTAATGATGGTTAGATGGCAAGTCCAACATGTTAACACCATCTTACATGGGACCTTTGTTTATAAATACCTCTAGGAACCAATTAAATCGAAACATAGAACTAAAAAGTTCTCTCCTTTTGGGGTGAAAACAAAAATTTTATGTTCTTAATAGAAACCGGTAGAATTATTATTTCAGAAAAATATATGTAATAGTTGAAAATAAACTCTCTCTATTTTTTGATAGAATAACAATCTTTTAAAGTTGTGTTAATAGCTTTACCAGTGTCATCTATTTATAAGAAGAGAGGGTAGAACCCTTATTGGGTTGTAGTGGTTTATTTCAAATAGAAAAATAACATCCTACTTAGAATAGGATTAGGGTGGACGACACACCCTAGTATTCTTACTAGGGTTGTCTCCCCTTTTATGTTCATGAGGGGTTTTTGGGTCTCTCTAGTATCGAGTCAATTATGAGTACTTCCTAAGCCTTTTTGACCAAGTATTTTGTAATGTGATCCAACTTGATTTCATTATTCTATTTCTCAAAATAAACTTTAATATTAATATAAAAATAAATTTCTCATCTCTTTTTTACCTTCAACAAAATTTTGACGATTTCATTCATGGTAAAATTTTGATGATTTTGCCCCAAATAAAATTTTCAGAGAATATGTTCAATATTTCACAACTCAATATGTTCACTATAACCGAATGATTTATTTTCATTTTCTGGCTTCAAAACAGTCCAAAAATATAAAGTCATTCTTCTGATCATTTTCTAAGTAATCCATATAGGATTGCAAATGAATCATTTTCATTTACATTTCCACTTTTGAAAACCTACATTCATTTCTGAATGATTCCATCTCCCCATTTCGGAGAAAACCATAATCATTTTTTAATGTTTCTCATTTCTCATTTCCTATTCATTTTGTTCATTTCTATTCAAACACGCAATTCATTTAATGAGCTAGCGAAGGGATCGATTGGACATATATAGTTGAGACTTAAACGATTTATAATTAAGTGCTAGATTTTTGCATATTAATTATAAACTCATTTAGTCACGAAGTCATTCCACTATAGTATCGTGACTGAGCTCTCCCAAATGACATACTGTAACAGCCTGTTTTCAGTGAAATAGGAACAGTGATTTCGGGACCACAAATTCGAGTTCGAAAGAAAATTTATTTTAATATTATTTTATGGCCTACAATATGTTAGGAATATCATATAAAAATTTTGCTAAGAAAATTTTACCGATTATATGTTTAATTGATAAAAGGACTAAATTGCATAAAATGCAATAGTTGAACTCTAGTAGCTAAAAGGATCAAATAGCTATGGAATTCAAAATTGGAGGTCCTTATATGACAAATAGACCATTAAGAGGAGTTAGTAGATAAGTTTGATGAATCATCCATGGAAAATTAATTAAAGAAAAGGAGTAAATTGAAAATTGAAATAATTAAAGATGATAATAAACTAATATCATCTTATTTCATCATCTTCACCAAATTAAAATGAATGGAAACCCTATTTAAGAGAAAAGAACTCAAGCAATCTTATTTGGCTTAATTAGGTATGTTTCCTTGCCCCGTTTTTAGTAATTTTTATATTTCTGATATCGTAATAACTTAATCAAGCTATTTTAGAGATTAATTTGTAAAGTTATTAAAGTATTAAAGTTTTTCCATGGATGAATATGCATGAATTATGAATATTTATGGTAGAAATTAAAAAGGTTGTTGATAGATAAGCAACTTTTGTGAAAGAAATTTTCATGAAATTGTGATTTAGGGGCTAAATTGAAAAGATGTAAAATTCATGGAAAAATTCTGATTTTTGTGAAATACATGGGCTGTAAATGTTATATGTAAAAATAGGTTAGGCTTGGAATAAGGATTAAATTGCATGAATTTCATTTTCTGAGCCTAGGGACGAAATTATCATTAATTAAAAATATAGGGGCAAAATAGTATTTTTTTCCTAGGATGTGAATTGAATTGATGAATATGAAATGTATTAAATTGATGTTAAATTTACTCATATAGATCTAGATAGACCTAGTACGGAATTGGATCAAGGAAAACAAAAAGTATCGGATTACTACCCTACGAACACAAACATTGTCGAGGTAAGTTCATATAACTAAACTGTATATTTATGTGATATGTTTGATTTATATGTAAGTGATTTGTATAATTTTTAAGTATGAAAATAAATCACATATCTGAAAATGTCCGACAAGAAATAAATCTCATTTGAACAAATGAAATTAGATGGATACAGGGTTCCCGAAGTGGTTGTGGTTTTGCATATGTTGCGAACACACCATAGCTTGCAAGAGCATCCCGATATAAGCTCTCTTGAGCTTTCTGATACATGGTTCTTCCAAGCTTCCCATTTGTATGCTCTTATGAGAATTCTGATCGGTAGTGATCCTGCATGTGTTGCGGACACACCGTAGCTCTTATGAGCGTCCCGATATAAGGCTATTCGGAGCTTTCTGATTAAAAACTCTTTCATGAGCTTCCTGATAATAGCTCTTCGGATTTACCCGTTAAGCTCGTATGAGCTTTCTGATTTAAACTCTTATGAGCTTTCTGTTATTTGGCTTGGAAAAGCTTCTCGTTTAAATGCTCAATGAGCATTCCTGAATATGATTTGACGGAATATAGTATATACGCATTGTATGTACTAACCATGTATCCATTGATATTTTAAATGATTCAACGAGTATAGTTCCAATGTGAGATTATTTAAATTCAAGATGAATTACTCTGAGAAATACTTGAAATAAAAAGATATGATATGTACATATTCATGGATATTTAATATGAGAAATTCATGTATGTATAAATTGAATATTGATGAGCTTATTCATGTTTCTTGCTATTTATATGAATTGCATGACTAACATGCTTGATGAGGATATGTGCTAGGCAATTGGCCAAATTGGTTTGAGCATGCCTATTTGTTTACTTTAAATATGAATTAATTGGTAAGTTAATTTTCCGTTATACGAACTTACTAAGCATAAAAAGCTTACTCTGGTTTATTTTCCTGTTTTATAGTATTTGAAAGCTCGTAAAGGTTGGAAGCCGGTCGGAGCTACATCACACTATCCTTCGGCTCATTTCGGTATATGTAACAAACTAAATTTTGGTATAATGACATGTATAGGTTAAATTGGCCAATAATGGTGTCGAAACCATTTTCAAAAGAGTTTTGGAAAAAAAAAATGAGAATCGACTTTTAAAACGAAAGTTTGGAGTCGCCACCGACCTTTTTTGAGGTGTAATCGGATCACCTTAAAATTGATCATTTTTATAAAATATTTAATTTATTAAAACAATAATTCTAGGTCTACAAAAATTGAGAAAATGGGTTCGAAAGTCGGTTACGCACCAGGAAGGGTTAGCACCCTCGTAACGCCCAAAATTGGTACCAATTGATTATTTAATGTCCCATCGTTGAAAATTTGGAAAGGAAAAAAAAATACGATTCCTTTAAAAAATGTATGAACAATTCGAAATGGATATTAAAGTTCTCTCGCTTCAAAGAAATAAAATACCGTATCCAGTACGGTAGGACACGATACTTTAAGCCTCCAAAAATTGAGATCACCCCAAAATTTCCAAAATACGTAACGAACTCTTAAAAGGATCCTCTGTTATTTGGCAAAACGCAAAAACAAAACCCAACACGTTAGGGCATAATTTCTCGAATTTCCAAACACGAAATATTGCATTATTTTGAAGAGTTTTCGAATAAGCAATTATAAAACTGGCTCAAGATACATTCGTTTGGTTTACTTTAGGACAATATTGGGCGAAAATTTGAAATTTAAAATTGAATGAAGTGACAAACATGCAAGCATATTGAACATGAAATAAAAGTATATGGCAATAATATTACATAGATAAGTAATAAGAAAAGCGTAATGGAAGGTGCATGCAATGGCAACATATCATATAATATATAAATACAAACATTAATAATCGAAGGCTAATAAATTAGACCAATTCAAAGGAAACTCCAAGCAAATTACACAAATGAAATATCAAGTTTTAAAATAAAACAAAATGAATAATAGGGAAGAAAGAAAAATTTAAATCATTATTATACAGACCACACAAAGATTTTAAAACCAATCATAAATACAAGAGTTTAAAGTAAAGAAGGAAGGAAAAAAAATATATATTAAAAAGCAATATACAAATGAGTTTTAAAATAAATATCATAAAGTAAATAATTTACATGAAGGTTTGAAATGTATCAAAAATAAAAAACAAAATAGACAATATAATAATGTATAAATGGAATTTCAAAATGAATAGCATATAAAAGAGTAAAGTAAGTAATTCATAAGGCAATATGTATATATATGTCCGTTTAAGTAAATGATATATGAAATGGAAAAGTCTAATATAAATAAGATATTTATAGGAATAATAATATATGAAAGTGTTTGAAATAAGCATATGTATGTGTATATATATTTACGAACGAAGAGAAATAACACATATAGATTTCTAAAGTATAGAGCTACAAGAGAAAATTTCAAAATCAATAAACCATATAACGAACCAATGTAAAAATACACCAAAAAGTAATTAATTAAAATAGTATAAAATAAAATAATATACGAAAAAGATGAATAGCAAATAAATTATAAAGAATATAAAATATGAATTAAAAAAAACTTAATTGAAATAAAAGCAAATCTAAAGAGATAATCAATAAATAAAATAAACCATGAAACAAAGAGTAAGAATCAAAGTGCAATGCGCACAAATGCGCAGGGATCCAAAATGTAATTATCCCAAGCTCCTGCAACACAGTGTTCTAAACATGGGCTAATTTGAAACAATGTGTGAATTCCAGGAGAAAATTAAAAAAACAAAGAACGTATAAATATATTAGCGCGAAAGTGGGGGATTAAATGCGAAAATCCCCCATTCATAGCAACATGCAGACAAACACTTCCCTTTCCCCCCTAAAATGCCGTTCCCATTTATTACTAGAATTAAAACCAGTTTTAAATTCTCTTTACTCTTGAAAATATTTCAACCTTTGTTTTTCCCCTTTTAAAAAAAAACCTAAATGCTTTGTATGCTTTCTCATATCTTTCACTCTCCCTTTATTCTCCAGCCGAAAGGCTCAAATCCAAGCCTTCAACCACCCCAAAATCCGATGGCAACCAATGGCATAGAGCCTTCCGCCGACACGAGCCCAACGCAACCCCGGTGAGTTTCTTTCTTTCTCTCTTATACTGACCTTTACACACAATAGATAAACCAAGGAAGTAGCAGCAAAACCGAAAGAAAAATGAGGCCTAAAATCACCTTTAACAAAAATTATGGCTATTGATCTCTGCTTGTTTTTATATTTTGGATCTATATTCTCTAAAAAAAGAAAAAAAAAACCCCTATTTACAGACAAAAATCAAAGGCTTTATAGCCAAATACAAACAGTTTTTTGTCCATTCTTATTCAAGTTGCAGGACATGAAGACGTGGGGGAAGAGCCGGACGTGGGCGTGCAACACGCGAGCCAGGGAGTCGTGCTTGGTGTGCCGACGAACGTGGTAGAGGAGAGCAGCAGCTGTTTCCTTTTTTTGCTGGAAAATTAGTTTATTTTTGGGTTGTTTGGGCTCTAGGGTTAGGTTTATTTTGGGCTTATTATTTAATGTAATTGGGCTGGCTATTATTTGTAAATGTTTTGTTTTATTTTTTGGTTTTTGTATGTGAATGGGCTCGGGCTAAAAATTGGGTCTACAGCTGCCCCTCTTTGCTCGTTGTTGTGTAACAAGAACGGAGTAAAGACCCTGAAAGGACCAATTTTGCCCGGTCTTGCTGAATCTTTGACTTCTTTGGTGCTCCTCTTCTTCAAGTAGTCTTACAGCAACTTAAAGAAGATAAGGTTTGTGACTTCAACTTGCTCCACTGCAATTTCAGAGAGACAAAGTCGGTGGCTAAAATCTGCTCCATAGCCGATACATGGAGATTAGACTCGCCATTTCCGATTTGCTCCATAGCCGATATATGGAGATAAGATTTGTAACTTTCAGTCTGCCTCTTGCAACTTCAAGAAGATAAGACTTGTATCTTCAACCTGCTCTCTGCAACTTCAGAGAGATAAGGTTGGTGGTTAAAATATACTCCATAGCCGATACATGGAGATAAGATCTCGCCATTTTCGATCTGCTCCAAAGCCGATACATGGAGGTAAGATCTGTAACTTTCAACCTGCCTCTTGCAACTTCAAGAAGATAAGACTTGTATCTTCAACCCGCTCTCTGCAACTTTAGAGAGATAAGGTTGGTGGTTAAAATCTGCTCCATAGCCGAAACATGGAGACAAGACTCGCCATCTTCGATCTGCTCCATAGCCGATACATGGAGATAAGATCTACAATTTTCAGTCTACTTCCTGCAACTTCAAGAAGATAAGACTTGTATCTTCAACCCGCTCTCTGCAACTTTAGAGAGATAAGGTTGGTGGTTAAAATCTGCTCCATAGCCGAAACATGGAGACAAGACTCGCCATCTTCGATCTGCTCCATAGCTGATACATGGAGATAAGATCTACAATTTTCAGTCTGCTTCCTGCAACTTCAAGAAGATAAGACTTGTATCTTCAATCTGCTCTCTGCAACTTCAGAGAGATAAGGCTGGTGGTTAAAATCTGCTCCATAGTCGAAACATGGAGATAAGACTCGCCATCTTCGATCTGCTCCATAGCCGATACATGGAGATAAGATCTACAATTTTCAGTCTACTTCCTGCAACTTCAAGAAGATAAGACTTGTATATTCAACTTGCTCTCTGCAACTTCAGAGAGATAAGTTTTGTAATCCTTGATCTATTCCGCTGCAACTTTAGGGAAATAAGATCTGACTTCACCAATGCTATTACACTGTCTTTTGGGACATGTCCTGTAAACTTAGTTTCATATATCTATGCTTATGCCAAATAATTAGGATGCTATAATCGAAACGAATCAAATGCTCCTAACTAGATGTGTTATGAATGACATGAATGTAGAAACGTCATGAGAATCATTCTTTTTTAAAATCTTAAAGTGTCATCCCTCATTATTCATCAGAGTTTTATCACCGTTGTATTATGTTGCCCCCTTGCTCGGCCAGCACATTTCAACAAATGACCCATAGAAACACCCACTCCACTCAATTAGTGCCCCATTATAGCTTTAAGGTCCATTTCGCTGATGCTTCTGGAATTTAAGGTTTATACCATCCTCAAAACCCCCTCTTCTATCAATTCGGTCTATTACCCCACTCCCTAGGCACCATGACCAGATGTGTACGCCTGATATTACACTAATGAGGAAAATCATGATCCCCTCTTATGCCTTGCTTGACACAACATCCTGCTTTCTTATTCAATCAATATCTTTGACTGAAGAGATAATTCCAATTTTAACACAAATATTCCAACCCTAAGCTGGGTAAGTTCTAAACAAAAGTCCTGTTTTAGGTTATTGTACCATTTAGAAACTTCTAGAGTAATACGCAAAACTTCTTTTGTAAAAGTATTATTAGTCCATTAACCATTTATTTCAATACAATAACGATAAAGATAGACAAAATTGAAATTTATTAGGAACAAGCTTCGAGAAGAATAGATTAATCAAGGGAAGCAAATATTGCCAGAGTACAAAAATAGGTAAAAGGGGAACAAAAATGTATGCCCCAGATATCACAACTTAAGCTCCAATATATGAACTCCACGAGAACCAATTTGAGCTTATAATGTGCCTAGGAGATCTAATGTATTCTTTCGATGCCCCAAGACATGCGCACTTCCTCTTCATTAATTCTAGCATAGCAAGACTACCTCATACCCATCCTTGGTCAAAATTTGCATTGCCTTTTTCGGGTTTTCAATTCAAAACCCCTTTGGTCTCAAGGCGCCCTTTGCGGGTTTTCACCTTGGCCTCTTTTTTTTTTTTGGTGCCCTTTACGGGTTTTCACCTCTTAAGCGAAGTACTTCTTGACTGAATCCGAATTTACTGGGTTAGGCAGGCTCTTACCATCCATCTCAATTAATATCAGCGCTCCTCTAGAAAAAACCTTCTTTACCACATAAGGACCTTCCCAATTTGGCATCCATTTCCCTCTGAAATCCTTTTGCATAGGAAGAATTTGTCTCAATACCAAGTCCCCCTCATAGAATACTCTGGGGCGAACCTTTTTGTTGTAAGCTCGTATCATCCGCTTCTGGTACATTTGACCATAACGAATAGCCTTCAGTCTCTTTTCTTCAATCAAGTTCAGCTGATCATACCGGAACTGAATCCATTCTGCTTCGTCTAGCTTCAACTCTGAAAAACTCAGAGAGAAGGAATTTCGACTTCAATGGGCAAAACTGCCTCCATCCCATAAACCAACGAGTAATGTGTTGCCCCGGTAGAAGTTTTGACAGATGTTCGATAGGCAAAAAGAGCAAATGGTAACTTTTCATGCCAATCCTTATAAGTCTCAGTCATTTTCCCCACAATCCTTTTGATATTCTTATTGGCTGCCTCAACCGCACCATTCATTTTTGGGCGATAAGGTGACGAGTTGTGGTGCTTAATCCTGAACTACCTGCAGACCTCCACTATCACGCTGTTATTCAAATTCAATGCGTTGTCAGATATGATCCTTTCTGGCATGCCATATTGACATATGATTTCTTTTTTCAAGAACTTGTTGACTGCTGACTTTCTGACATTGGCATATGAAGCAGCCTCTACCCACTTGGTGAAGTAATCGATGACCACAAAGATGAATCGATGTCCATTAGAAGCCTTCGGTGAAATCGGCCCAATGACGTCCATGCCCCACATTGAAAAAGGCCACGGAGAAGTCATGACATGAAGGGGTGAAGGAGGCACATGGATCTTGTCACCATAAATTTGGCACTTATGGCATTTCTTAGCATAGCTGATACAATCTCCTTCCATTGTGGACCAGTAATACCCAAATCTCATAATCTGCCTGGCCATTGTGAACCCATTGGCATGCGTCCCGCAAACATCTTCATGGACTTCTTCCAGGATTTTCTTAGCTTCAACAGCATCAACACATCTTAACAGCACTTGATCTTTCCTCCTTTTACATAAGATTTCTTCATCTAAGATATAGTCACCGGCCAGCCTTCTCAACGTTCTTTTATCATTTTCCGTTGCTTGATCAGGATATTCTCGGTTCTTTACATATCGTAAAATATTATGATACCACGGATAATCATCTCTTTCCTCTTTGTTGTCTATATTGCAACAATGAGCTGAAGCCTCATAAATACTCATCTGGATTGGTTTTATATTCTCTCGTCCATTTACTCTGATTATAGAAGCTAACATAGCCAGAGCATCTGCCATCTGGTTTTCGTCTCGCGGGAGATAAAAGAAAGTGATATCATCAAACACTTTAATTAAATCTCAAACCATCTCTCGATAGCTGATTAACTTTGGGTCTCTTGTCTCCCACTCACCGTTGAGCTGATAGATCACCAGTGCAGAATCCCCATACACCTCTAACACCCTAATCTTACGTTTGATAGCTGCACGGATTCCCATGATACATGCCTCGTACTCTGCCATATTATTTGTGCAATCAAAATCTAATTTGCAAGTGAACGGATAATGATCTCCAGCTGGGGATATCAAGACTGCCCCAATTCCATTACCAACGGCATTTGATACTCTGTCAAAGTTTATTTTCCACGGATGATCTTCTGAGGTGTCCTCTTCGGTAGTTGCCACATACATTAGATCTTCATTTGGAAAATACAAGTTCAAAGGCTCATAATCTTCCAAAGCCCTGCTGGTTAGAAAATCTGCTATTGCACCCCCTTTCACAGCCTTCTGGTTCATATAAACTATGTCAAATTCAGACAGCAAAATTTGCCATTGGGCCATCCTTCCACTTAAAGCAACTGACTCCATCATGTACTTTAAAGGGTCCAATTTCGAGATTAGCCAAGTCGTATGGTACAACATGTACTGCCTCAATCTCCGAGTTGTCCAAACCAAAGCACAACATAGTTTTTCAATTGGCGGATATCTCATTTCACACTCAGTAAATTTCTTACTGAGGTAATATATCGCCTTTTCTTTCCTTCCCGTCTCATCATGTTGACCGAGCACACATCCCATTGAATTTTCAAATACTGCCAAATATAAAATCAACGGCTTACCCGGGCTAGGTGGCGTTAGCACTGGGGGATTGATCAAGTATTGTTTAACCTTGTCAAAGGTTTTCTGACATTCATCATCCCACACCCCTGGGTTATGTTTCTTGAGAAGGCGAAATATAAGATCACATTTCTCCGTCAGTTGCGAGATAAACCGGGCAATGTAATTTAGTCTTCCCAAAAACCCTCGAACCTCTTTCTGAGTGCGCGGTGGAGGTAATTTTAGTATAGCTTTGACTTTGTCAGGGTCGACCTCAATTCCCTTCTCACTGACTATGAAACCGAGCAGCTTTCTCGACCTAGCCCCGAAAGTGTATTTTGTCGGATTGAGCTTTAGCTGAAACTTCCTCAACCTCAAGAACAATTTTCGCAAAACCTGTATGTGCTCTTTTTCTGTTCGGGATTTTGCGATCATATCGTCAACGTAAACCTCAATTTCCTTGTGCATCATGTCATGAAACAAGGTTACCATGACTCTTTGATATGTTGCTCCCGCATTTTTTAACCCGAAAGGCATCACCTTATAGCAAAATGTCCCTCATAAGGTTATGAATGTGGTATTTTCCCTGTCTTCAGGATGCATCTTTATCTGATTATACCCAGAGAAACCATCCATGAAAGAGAACAATGAATAACCTGCTGTGTTATCCACTAAAGTGTCAATGTGAGGTAATGGAAAGTTGTCCTTTGGGCTGGCCTTGTTCAAGTCTCTGTAATCTACACACATCCGCACTTTTCCATCCTTCTTAGGGACAGGGACGACGTTGGCTACCCATTCTGAATAATTAACAATTTGCAAGAACCCGGTATCAAATTGCTTCCTGACCTCTTCTCTTATTTTTACTGCAACATCAGGTCTCATCCTTCGAAACTTCTATTGAACAGGCTTGCACTCCTCTTTTATGGGGACGCGATGCACCGCAATATCAACCCTTAGCCCAGGCATGTCTCGATATGACCACGCGAAGATATCTTTGAACTCTTGTAGTAAATCAACGAGGTCCCGTCTTGTTTCTTCAGTTATGCAAGTTCCAATGTTCACCTCTTTCCCTTCTTCCAAGGTCACACTCTCAATTGACTCTTTATGGGGTAGAATCTGTTTCTCTTCCTACTCTACCATCCTTAACAAATCTGAAGGTAAGCTGCAGTCTTTACCATCTTCAAAATTCTGAGATCCCTCCAACCACATGTCTCGCTCAAAAAGGTACTCCGAATTCGTAACAGCGTCACTCATGCCATTGATATCTAGAGACCTATTGTAGGCATGAAAGAATATCCAACAAACAAATGAACCTAAGTATAGCTTTATGGCGTGGTTATAAATAAAATGCAAGAAAAGAAAATTTACTCAAAATAAAAGACTATTTACTCAGAATAAGACATGAAAGCGCATTTATATTGAAATAAACGTTTTAAACATGAGCCTATTTCACAAAAGATTCTCATTGCTTCTAGGCTTTAAAACAACAAGTGTGTTTTGAACATTACTCTGTATTTGTTCTAAAAACTATAGGAATTTCCTCCGCAGTCCAGTTATTCAGAACACTTCCAGGCTCATAAGGGCGAATGCTTGCCAAGTCACGTTTCATTACTTTCTCTTCAGATATGACATTGATATTCAAACTCTCCATCGCATCTTCAGCTGTTCCTTCTCTTGTCATCTTCAATTCAGGATAAATAACTCCATCTGACATAAATGTATAAGATATATGGGGAAAAGTCATTGATTCCCACTTGACTTCTGCCCCATTCAATCGCGCTCTTCGTCTCTTCTGCTTCCTTTCCATCTCATTTCTTTTCTGCTTTGTATCTGGCCTATACCTTAAACCAAAGCGATCTTGTTTGTCAGCCAAATTTGGCACCTCAACTCGTCCATGAAGATACTTTCCAAGTCCTCTTCCGGGCAATGCTCCCTTTCCCATTGTTAATTGCAAACCCATCCTCGTAGCCTTAGATATTCTTGGCATTGGAACCCTGCCCCCTTCAATGATGAAAGTTGCATTTACAAACTCCAATGACCAAAAGGAACACTCAATTACTTCATCATTATTTTCTATATATGATGCACTACTAGTAACGGATGCAATAATGTCCTCCTCAGCATTTATCGTTATCAAGCGGCCCTCCGTCACCAGCTTTAACTTTTGGTGTAACGATGATGGTACTTCCCCTGCCGAGTGAATCCAAGGCCTCCCCAACAAGCAATTATAAGAAGGCGTAATATTCATCACAAGAAAATCTACCTCATATGTGTTTGGTCCGATCAGCAGAGGTACCTCAATTCTTCCCATCACTTTCCTCTCAGTGCCATCAAATGCCCTTACTATGTTCTGGCATGTCTTCATATGAGAGCTGTCAATTGGTAACCTATTTAATGTGGACAACGGTAAAACATTCAGCGCTGACCCATTATCAATTAATACCCCCAGCAGTGTATATCCTTTGCAGTGAGTGGTGATGTGCAAAGCCTTGGTGGATCTCATGCCCCCTGGTGGTATTTCATCATCTCTGAAGGAGATGAAATTATCGGCACTTATGTTACTGATAAGGCGGTCTAGCTTGTTTACTAAGATATCTTCAGCGACATAGGTCTCGTTCAACACCTTCATCAACGCATTTCGGTGAACCTCTGAGTTTTGAAGTAGCGCTAGTACTGATATACGTGTCGTCTGCTTATGCAACTGTTCCACAACACTATATTCGCTATGTTTTAGGAACTTCAAAAATTCTTTAGCTTCCTCTTCAGTTACTGGTTCATTAACCAGTGGCTTTGTCTTCTCTTTCCCTTGTTCAATCATCATGGACTTCCCTTTTCCAGGCTCGACCTTTGTACTTGGCGTGCCAACCAGACTCTCATCCCCTGGATATGTCACATTACAGTTGTAATTCCAAGGCACCTTTTTGTTATCCTTATACGAAAAAGCCGCGGGTCTTTGGATTACAACTCTCGGTGTAATTTTTGCTCCAACTTTATTAATTTTCGGTCGCGAAATGACTACTACTAGGTGATTGACCTCAGAAACCTTCTCTATCAACCCCTCCTCCGAGGCGCATACATCTTCCTTCTCAGTAAACTCAAAGAACCCTAGCTCTTTGTTATCCATTAGGGCCTGTACCAGGGCCCTAAATTCATTACATGTTTCTATCTCATGGTCCTCCTCCCCATGGAACTCACAATAATTCCCCACTTCTTGGGATTTGCTCCCAAAGTCTTGCATAAACCTTTTTCTATCATCTTCTTCAAAACTTCCCTCATCGGGGTTCTCACTTCTGCCACATCCAGCTTAATTCTCTTCCCCATATTCTCGACTACAGTATTTACCCCTTTATCAGTATGATTGGGTAACGGATTTCCTACACCTGGTGCATCATCGAATTTCACGATACCCATGTTGATAAGCCTTTCGACTACCTTCTTAAAAGAGGTGCAGTTCTCTATCGAGTGTCCCGTGATTCCAGCATGATATTCACATTGAGCACTTGCATCATACCACTTGGGTTATGGGGGTTGCAGTGGTTTTAAGTAAAAAGGAGATACGACGTGTGCATCAAACAAACTTTTGTACAACTCTCGATACGTTACCGGAATGGAAGTAAACTGAGGCTTTTCCGTGTTCTGCCTTGTATTGGGCTCCTACCTTGGCGAAGCTTGCTGGCCCGTGGCTACCACTTTCGGCTGATTTACTACGATTGGTTTTGCATAACCCATGTTCACATTTCCGACTTCATTTTCTTTCTTTTTCAGGGCTGACCTCTTGGTACTTTCCCCTGCCTCTATCTTTCCGCACCTTATTGCATTCTCAATCATTTCACCAGACATAACTATGTCTGCAAAACTCTTAGTTGCACTTCCCAGCATGTGATTAATAAAAGGTGCCTTCAAGGTATTAATCAAAAGCATGGTTGTTTCTTTCTCCAACAATGGCGGTTGGACTTGTGTAGCAATCTCCCTCCATCTCTGAGCGTATTTCCTGAAACTTTCATTTGACTTCTTCTCCATGTTTTGTAAGGTGATCCTATCAGGCGCTATGTCAGTCACATGGCCATATTGTTTCATGAAGGCCTGCGCTAAGTCTTTCCATGATTTGACCTGGGTACGACTTAATTGATTGTACCACTTAGCGCGCAGCGAAAGCCTCACCAAAGCTGTCTTGAAATAAAGTGGATCGATGAATCGATCATTATTGACATGACCAGTCATTCTCCGACAAAACATCGTGATATGAGTCTCAGGGCAACTGGTTCCGTTGTATTTTTCAAATTCTGACATTTTAAACTTTGGTGGGAGCACCAGATCTGGGACTAGGCTCAACTCATTGGCATCCATTCCGCAATGATAATCAGCGCTTTCAACGCATACGAATTTTTCTTCCAACCACTTGTATCGGTCTTCTAACCGCTTTGGAAATTCTGCTTCTGTTTTTCCTACTTCCGCGACCTCATCGAAGTCAGGGACTGTAGGATTTGCACGATTGTCTTCGGGGTTAGAACACGAGCTCATCAAAAAAATTTATGCACCAAGTACCGATCGATATTGGGGTTTGATATCTTGTGAGACACCTTTTGCGGAGGTACTGGGGTGTTTGTTGGGGTGAAACCCGGAGGGTAAGCAAGAATCCCGCTATCATCTTCAGCATTGACCATAGGACTCTTCCCCTTTTTTGGCTTTCCAACTAGCAGCTGAGTCAGTTCGCTCATCATACTCCTTTGAGATTCCAACATTTGATCTTCCATATCTTGCTGGATCTTAGCTAATTGCTCTTGCATTTGCGCTTGCATCTGTTCCTGCATTTCTTTCTGCATTTGCTCCAATTTTTCAAACCTTTGATCCATAGCTTTGGTCTTTTTTCGTGTGTAGTATTGATATTCCAGGGTAACTATAATATAATTTTTTAATCAGGATTCTTTTGTGAAATTTAATGCACATGATGCGATAGGATGCAAATGCATGAAATGAATGCAAAACTAAAGAGACGTCGATTCTGATTCAATTCCATTTAAAAAACTTTATTAAAAAGCAAAAAATTCTTTACATAAAAATAGATAACATATACGGCTTAGCCCTAATGCTCAAAGCTTTAACTTTCTTAAGAAAGCAAGCTAGCTCACGACCCCGGTCCGACTCTAGCTCATACTTCACACTTAGCACATCAGCCTGAACCGCTAAAGTCTGTAAATAATCAGCCACTTCTCGAATCTGAGCCACGGCTTCACCCATGATATGATCTCTATCCCTGACTTGATGCTGCGATTGACAGAGCTGTTCCTTTTATTGCTCATTATTTAACTCAAGTAATTCGATTCGGAGCTCACAGTTTTGTAGTGCAGTGTCGAGCTCTTCTACCTTCCCTTTCAAATCTTCAATCCTACTTAGGCTGGCCCTTAATTCAATATCAAAGTTACGACCATGGTACTGATGCAGGGCCTTTTCTAGCTTCACTACCCGAGCTACCAACATCTCTTTCTCACCTTGGCCTTCAACCAAGCTCTTCTTTAAGGCACTTTCACGTGTTCGAGCATCATGAAACCTCTTCTCCCACTGATCAACTCTAGCCTTTTCCTCTTGAATTTCCTTTCGCCACTGCTCTAACGTTTTCTCTAATCTGGCAGTTCTCATCGACATACGTAGCTTCTTGTAATCAGTTTTCAAACTATCCAGGTCTTCCTCAACCTTCCTTTTCCCCTTTCTTAACTTCTCGGCCTCGAGTTTCTGAACGTCGACATCCAATCTCAAATGCATCTTTTCCTCCTCCAATTCTTCTATCTTTTTCCCTAACTCTGCATTTCTCTCTTCGAAGTCCCATTTTACGATCTCAAGCTCGGAGGAAATTACTTGTAAATACTCTTCCATCGTACGAACATCCTCCAAACTTGGCTCAGGGACATTATCATTAACTCTTTTACTCAACCACCCCTTATATTCAGGAGTCGTCATTGATCCAACAGCCAATCTCTTCATTCGGCGCGACTATTTCCAAGCATCAGAAATCTCTTGAACCCTCTTCCTATAATTTTTCTCCTTATACGCGAACTCACTCTGGGCTAATCCATGTGTCATCGGTATAAATTGCCTTGACCTATATTGTCTTAAAACGAGCAAATGGGCATATCCAGTAGCTCCTCAAATTCCAAGTAGAGGTACCCAATCAAAACTCCCACACCGATAGAGGATCTCATCAGGAACAAACCAAAGAGCTCTCCATTCAACATCCTTTTCCTGAAGATTTTGGAGGAGCGCGATCCAATTTTCTTCTGATATGTCATCCCTCCTAGACATGGCTACTATTTCCTTCAACGAGGAGTAACTCTCAGAGAAAACCCGATAAGAAACCTTATTCACCTTCTAAAAATGGCTGTGGAACCAAGCTAACAATAACTGCGCACACCCAATAAATCTACCTTCACCTATCCTCCGACATGCACTCAAGGATCTGAATGTCTCAGCTAGAATTATCGGTACTGGTGTGACCCCTTTGTCAAGTCGATCAAAGAAATCAGCAACTGCTTCATCTATATGCCTTAAAGCTTTAGGAAACATCACCAAACCATAGACACTCAAGGCAAAGACATCAACTTTCCTCTTTGTATCCGGATGTGCTATGATCAAGTCCTTCAAACTCACCCAAGGAATGCACCTACTATCACCCTTTTGCTAAATTCGAGCTGTAACCCATTGTTCACTCATCCCAGTGATATTCATTAATTTCTTTACAAAAGCTGGGGCACCAGCAGCCTTGAAGTAAACTTTGTCAACTTGAACTTTTGGACAACGAAGCAAAGCCGTATACTCCTCCACAGTGGGCACCAAGTTCACCTTCCCGAAGGTGAAACAACTATATGCCGGGTTCCAAAACTGAGCCATAGCCCGGAACAAGCACTTGTCCACCTTGATATCGAGCAGGTAGGGTAAGTCATCATAACTTTGATAGAATAGCTGCTTAATCTCATTATCCCAACTAGCCCATATATCCCTCAAATCTTGGAGCTCGTTTTGGGTCACATTAATGCGAGTGAAGCCCGATAACCCCAATGTATACCCTTCGGCTAGGCTATCCCCTTTCTCAAGTTGCATCTTCTCTGACCACATACGGACAGCTACATTATCCTCTACTTTATCAAGGAATTCGCTCTCCATAACAAGCTTTCTAATTTAGCAACCGAACAGAAATCGACACCTCTTTAATATAAAATGACATGCAAAACATAATCACAACAAAACACAACAAGTTAGTATCAAAAAAATATAAATCAAAGCAAAAATAAAAAAAATCAAACACCTAACTGGGTAATCATTAGGGTTCAACATAGCTCTACCTAAGGCGGGATCCTAGAGTTCACTATATGTGGCTCGGTTCTAAGAAAAGGGTACCTGAACCAGCAGATTCCTCAACCCTCACCCATTATAGGCTCATATGGATCAAGTTCGGTTCAGGGGAATATATTTTCCTATGCCCATACGGAGGTGAAAACCTCACGAAGACATAGGTACGGATGCATCCCGAAAGCAGTCCACTAGCCCATGCGGAGGTGAAAACCTCACGAAGACATAGTTTCTCACTCCCACTTAGAAGGTACGACCACAACGGTCATGCAATATGATGCGAGGGAATATTAAGAACTCAAAATGCAAAACACGAATAAAATGACAAAATCTATAAAACTCATGAAACGTAATGAAAGGATCGTATTAAAAACCAAATTTAAAATTTCTGACAAAAGGACATAAAATAATCAATTTTACGGCTTGACTCTCTTATTGGTCCCCAGCGGAGTCGCCAAGCTGTCGAAACCATTTTTAATAGAGTTTTGGGGAAAAAAAATGAGAATCGACTTTTAAAACGAAAGTTTGGAGTCGCCACCGGCCTTTTTTAAGGTGTAATCGGATCACCTTAAAATTGATCATTTTTATAAAACATTTAATTTATTAAAACAATAATTCTAGGTCTACGAAAATTGAGAAAATGGGTTGGAAGTCTACATTCGCATACGAGGAAGGGTTAGCACCCTCGTAACGCCCAAAATTGGTACCAATTGATTATTTAATGTCCCATCGTTGAAAATTTGGAAAGGAAAAAAAATACGATTCCTTTAAAAAATGTATGAACAATTCGAAATGGATATTAAAGTTCTCTCGCTTCAAAGAAATAAAATACCGCATCCAATACGTTAGGACACGATACTTTAAGCCTCCAAAAACTGAAATCACCCCAAAATTTTCAAAATACGTAACGAACTCTTAAAAGGATCCTCCGTTATTTGGCAAAACGCAAAAACAAAACCCAACACGTTAGGGCATGATTTCTCGAATTTCCAAACACGAAACATTACATTATTTTGAAGAGTTTTCGAATAAGCAATTATAAAACTGGCTTAAGATACATTCGTTTGGTTTACTTTAGGACAATATTGGGCGAAAATTTGAAATTTAAAATTGAATGAAGTGACAAACATGCAAGCATATTGAACATAAAATAAAAGTATGTGGCAATAATATTACATAGATAAGTAATAAGAAAAGCGTAATGGAAGGTGCATGCAATGGCAACATATCATATAATATATAAATACAAACATTAATAACCGAAGGCTAATAAATTAGACCAATTCAAAGGAAACTCCAAGCAAATTACACAAATGAAATATCAAGTTTTAAAATAAAACAAAATGAATAATAGGGAAGAAAGAAAAATTTAAATCATTATTATACAGACCACACAAAGATTTTAAAACCAATCATAAATACAAGAGTTTAAAGTAAAGAAGGAAGGAAAAAAATATATATTAAAAAGTAATATACAAATGAGTTTTAAAATAAATATCATAAAGTAAATAGTTTACATGAAGGTTTAAAATGTATCAAAAATAAAAAACAAAATAGACAATATAATAATGTATAAATGGAATTTCAAAATGAATAGCATATAAAAGAGTAAAGTAAGTAATTCATAAGGCAATATGTATATATATGTCCGTTTAAGTAAATGATATATGAAATGGAAAAGTCTAATATAAATAAGATATTTATAGGAATAATAATATATGAAAGTGTTTGAAATAAGCATATGTATGTGTATATATATTTACGAACGAAGAGAAATAACACATATAGATTTCTAAAGTATAGAGCTACAAGAGAAAATTTCAAAATCAATAAACCATATTACGAACCAATGTAAAAATACACCAAAAAGTAATTAATTAAAATAGTATAAAATAAAATAATATACGAAAAAGATGAATAGCAAATAAATTATAAAGAATATAAAATATGAATTAAAAAAATTAATTGAAATAAAAGCAAATATAAAAAGATAATCAATAAATAAAATAAACCATGGAACAAAGAGTAAGAATCAAAGTGCAATGCGCACAAATGCGCAGGGATCCAAAATGTAATTATCCCAAGCTCCTGCAACACAGTGTTCTAAACATGGGCTAATTTGAAACAATGTGTGAATTCCAGGAGAAAATTAAAAAAACAAAGAACAATAAATATATTGGCGCGAAAGTGGGGGATTAAATGCGAAAATCCCCCATTCATAGCAACATGCGGACAAACACTTCCCTTTCCCCCCCCCTAAAATGCCGTTCCCATTTATTACTAGAATTAAAACCAGTTTTAAATTCTCTTTACTCTTAAAAATATTTCAACCTTTGTTTTTCCCCTTTTAAAAAAAAACCTAAATGCTTTGTATGCTTTCTCAATCTCTTTCACTCTCCCTTTATTCTCCAGCCAAAAGGCTCAAATCCAAGCCTTCAACCACCCTAAAATCCGATGGCAACCAATGGCACAGAGCCCTCCGCCGACACGAGCCCAACGCAACCCCGGTGAGTTTTTTTCTTTCTCTCTTATATTGACCTTTACACACAATAGATAAACCAAGGAAGTAGCAGCAAAACCGAAAGAAAAATGAGGCCTAAAATCACCTTTAACAAAAATTATGGCTATTGATCTCTGCTTGTTTTTATATTTTGGATCTATATTCTCTGAAAAAAGAAAAAAAACCCCCCATTTACAAACAAAAATCAAAGGCTTTATAGCCAAATACAAACAGTTTTCTGTCCATTCTTATTCAAGTTGTAGGACATGAAGACGTGGGGGAGGAGCCGGACGTGGGCGTGCAACACGCGAGCCAGGGAGTCGTGCTTGGTGTGCCGACGCACGTGGTAGAGGAGAGCAGCAGCTGTTTCCTTTTTTTGCTGGAAAATTAGTTTATTTTTGGGTTGTTTGGGCTCTAGGGTTAGGTTTATTTTGGGCTTATTATTTAATGTAATTGGGCTGGCTATTATTTATAAATGTTTTGTTTTATTTTTTGGTTTTTGTATGTGAATGGGCCCGGGCTAAAAATTGGGTCTACAGCATATAAATGTTTGGTTAGAATTAGCCATTGGTATGGCTTGTGTTTAGTATATTTTTTTATCTACATATATATGATCTAAGTATGTTTAGTATGTGTGTTTGAAATGGTTAAATGATGGAAATCATATGGATGATTGTATTGAACTAGCATATTTGATAAAACATGCATATGTGTGAATTGGGACAATTTTAAGTTTGAAAACATGAATGCATGTGATGAGATGTTATGTATAAAACTTGATTTTGGTTTGATTTGAATGTTTTGTGTTGGCTTGGGAATGTGTTAAAATGTCATTGTAGGTGGAAGACAAAAATGGGTGAGAAATAAGGCTTGGAAATGGCCTTATTTTGTCCACATGGGCGTGTGTCTCAATCGTGTGTGACACACGGACTAGCACATGGGCATGTGGCTTGGCCATGTGTTCCTTGCATCTTAAAAATTCAAAACAGAATGCTCAGGATTTTTTCACACGGCCTGGCACGCCGGCATGCGGCTTGGCCGTGTGACCCAAGTCAGAGAGTTACACGGGTACAGAAACGGGCTGGGACACGACCGTATGCCCTATTTCGAATGCCCACACAACCTAAGACACGAGCGTGTCTTTTGGCCGTGTGGCTGACCACACGGGCATGTGTACCCTGTAACTATGAAAAATTTTGAGATGTCGCGAAATTTGCTCTGAGTACCCAGTTTGGTCCCGATTTGTTTTTAATGTATGTTTTGGGCCTCGATGGCTCATATAAGGGACTTTATGAATAATGTCTGACATGAATGTTAAATAATTTGATATATTTGTATTTAATCTGTTTATTCAGGTAATACTCCGTAACCCTGTTTCGGCGACGAATACGGGTTAGAGATGTTACACATACCATTACGAAAACAACTACTCAATGCTCGTCCAATGACCTTGTCATAAGTGTGTTACCCTCTTAGGATATCCTTGATGTCTTTGGGATAATATCCGTTCTCCCAATATGATCCTATTTTCTTTTATGGTAACAATTACATCTTTTTTCATGAAAAGTTAATCATTACCAAATAGTGATCAAGTCATCCATCACAAAAACGAACAACTCATGATCACGTTTACTTTTCATCAACCGTGTAATGCCAATGAGATGATATTATTTACCCATGTTTTGGGCTATGAATTCCATTGTTGTGAATGGCACTACATACTACAAAAGTTGTACACCCAAAGCACCAACTTTCGGTTCCTGATCTATTTGAACTTAGGCTTTTACTTACATCAAAGTGTACGGGTCACACATATATAGTCAGTCATCCACTCAGGATTTAGGTATGTCACACTACGAACGTCATAAGTGAATAAATCCATAAACGGATTCAAGATCTATTCTGCTTGGGTCTTGTTCGATGTACTGCCGGTCTAGTCACTCACATCTATGTCTCTATATTCTAGGAGTCATCCACTCCGATATCCAAGATAAAGCATATTGGACTTGATAGACAACATATTGGTACTTTAATCGGTTTGTTCATTTCTAATTAGACTAAGGACATGTTTAGGTTCGTCTACTAATATAAACTATCTTTCTATACTACGATCCGACGATGTAATACTGTTTAGTAAGTTAAACATTTAGACAACAAATGAGCAACATTTGCTTCCATTTTACTTTACGTTCAAAAACCATTTGAGGATAATTTATACAAAGTATATTAATTTAATTAATGAATTTATTTTATTAATCAATCTGTTTAAAAAAATTACAAGTGTATATTGATGAAAATGCTACACTTAAGGCACCAGATCCAACACACGTGGGCTCAATTGCTTTATCCTATCAAGTCAGAATGAAACAGATCCAACACACGTGGGCTCAATTGCTTTATCCTATCAAGTCAGAATGAAGGACAAGATATGTCCTGTCACGGACATCTTCATCTCATTCAAGACATCCCTCCCATGCGCTTTGTAATGATGGCTAGATGACAAGTCTAACACGTTAACACCATCTTACATGTGACCTCTGTCTATAAATACCTTTTGGAACAATGAAAAAATGATCGACCCTCCACTTTGCCAACACTCTTTCAACCGTAAGCCTTTACGTTATTTTCTCCACCACTACCTATAACCTTTGGCTTTTTACCCCAACTAGGTGAACCGGCCTCCATAACAACCATCCTTCACTCCCTTATACTTTTCTCTTGTTGTACATTGTATCAATAACTCTTAATATGTTGTACCAAAAAAATTCATAATATAATATTATTAATATAAATAGTATAGTAATTGATGTTTAAAAATTAAAAACATTACTAACAAAATTCAATAAAAAAATAGAAATGTAGACAAGACCAAAGAGTGAAAGCACAAGTGATTTGAACTCTAAAATCGAAACAAATGGATCTAATCCAATCAAATCCAGATCTAATATGAAAACAAAGAATAATTAATATAAAGTGATTTATAAAGCAAACAGTGAGACAAAAGTTAAAAACAATGGACAAATTCTAACGTTTCCTACAAAAACTAAAGCAGCTTTTTAAGATTGTTGTCTTATTTGACCGTTTCTTTGTAATAATCTGATGTGCTTTAATCTTGTTTCAGGATTTGGTAAATTTCAATTATATCATCCACTCTTTTTCTTCTTTCTATAAACTTCGCTTTTTCTTTATAATTCAAGATTAATTTTTTTAATATATTCGAAAAATATTAAAAAATACATCATTATATTCATACCTTAAACATAAATATCAAAGAATACTTAAAAAACTAATAAAAAATCTTAACATATATTTTAAAACACTTAAAATCTTTCCCACAACATTTTCTTTTATAAATGCCGCCGCCTATAGGTGTTGACCATTAAACATGCCCAATGTAGTGTAGAGAAATTTTTACATATTATATAATTTTTGTAAATATTAAAAGGTATATGTGTTGTTGTTTAAAAGAATTGGGTTTGGTTGAAATTAAGACTTAATCCATATAGTTGGCTCGTTTTTCATTATCCATTTATACCAAAAGTCATTTAATTTTGATTCATTAACCTATTTTAATATTTAAATTAATTTTTTTCATTTTATCCTAAAAATTAATCACATGTATTGATTTTTATTTTTTAGATAAATTAAAAGTAAAATAAAATCAATATAAAATATAAAATATAAAATATATATAAAATTTAGGGGCCAAATGCTTTAAATATTTAAGACTGGTAACATTAATCTAAAGTAAAACCTCTTGTCATATGTCTCATTGAGATCATTTGCATTTTTAAAATGAGAGATGTACTTTCACCTTCAAATATTCATATTATTATATATATTGTTCAACTTTATACTCATTTTATATTAAATTAAATCAATCGTCATCATAACCTGATGGCCCAATAGTATCCTGACTATCACCTTCTATTTATTATTGTCTTGTCAATATTATTTTTAAAAGCATTTTTTCCATTCAATAAAATGTCAAAATCCTACCCTATTACATAAATAAATAATGTCTCAATATATCTATCAATACCTCATGACGGTGGGCTGGAGTGAGAGTTGGATGAAGGTAAAAATGATAGGGCTATTTGCAAGTCAAGGTCACAAAAAATGAAGAGGTCTCAAAGTTTATGCTTTGCAAGTTCTCCTATGGTTAAGTCATTATGATTTTTAGAGTGAAAATAGAGTAGAGGAGTGTAAGGAAAAAAGGTTATACCCGAAAATAATGTGGGAGTTGATACTTATAGCTTATTATTGTATTGTTTTTATGTTCAGATCTAATAACTAGTCAATAATTGAATGTGAATGATATGACCTTTTTTATTTATTTTGTACGTGATTATTTGGTGGGAAGGAGAAATGAAAATTTACTTATATAAGAAATAATGTGGTTAACTCTCAGTTATTTCCATGTTTTGATATCCTCAACCTTTTTAGTGGTAAGAGCCATTCTCTAACTAAGTAGGAGAATAATAATCTCGTTGAATGTTCATTGGGAAATTAAATGGTTTTGATATTGAAGATATCTAAGTTTAGGCAAGTATAAAGGAAGTGGGTTAGTTGAAAATTAAAACGACCTCATTTATTACTTTGATTTTATACCCAAATGTCATAATCTTTTGTTTTTACAGACTATGATTACACTTTTTCATCCAAGGTAACATGTGGGCTTCACATTTTTATTATTCAAACTATTCCATTTGTTTTTAATTAATTTCATATTTTTATTCCACTTAAATAAATAAATAAACTTATTTATGTATAACGTAGACTTGAATAAAATGAATTTTTTTTAAAAAAATTTTCATTTAAAAGAATATATATATATATATATATATTTATGGAATTTAATTATTCCATTCAAATTAGGTGCATTAGGTTGACTGTTACCCACTGCCTCCTAAATATGCAAGTAGCTCTCTTAAAAATCAACAACCACTTACTTTTCTCTTTTCTTTATAATGTAATAATTTATTACATAAGGTTTAGTTAAACTAATTTCATCAATAATTCTCAAATGTTTAGTGAAACTGAATGTAGAGAAAAATCAATTATATTATAAAGAAAATAGTTATAAATAAATTATTTGATTGGTAGCAGTGATTTTTAATTACACAAAGAGACTTTCACATATCTTTAAAAAATAAAAATAAAATAAATAAAATAATTGATTGTGAAACTTTAAAAAAAAAAAAAAAAAAAAAGAACTACCCTCTCAATATATCAAATAATAATAATAATAATTTACTGTTTTACTGCAAATAAAGTAGGCAAGTTCACATTGGGTGCACATAAACAGTTAAATGGAAATTATCCAAAACCAATAGGTGTCTTAAAAAAATTGTTTGCCTAATAAGTTAACTTCAATTCCACCCTAACCTCACACATTGAAACCCAATGTGCCTTTGGACCAACAACTCACCAATATGCCTTCACTTTAAGGGTATTCTTTTTCTGTAATTCAACATAATAATTTCATAAGGGATTCACAGGTAAATTTTACATTTATTCCACTCCATTAATTTTTTATTCATTAATATCTAATATAATCATCATTACTATTCAAATGTACATGAAATGTAAAATGGTAATTAAATATGCATTGAATATTAATAGACAGAAAAGCAATAGAATGGAGTCAAACCCATGGTTCACGTGTTTTAAGACTCAAATTTTAATAATGTCATATAGATAAATTAATTTTGTATACGTGGTATCCATGTGGTTATAGGTAATTAATTAATTTTTAAAATTAATGTTTATTAATTTTTCTATTCATTTTAAGGTGATTTGATAAATAATACAAATATAAGGGCAAAAAAACATAATAAAGGACTAAAATGACTTTTTATAAAATTTGAGGGTGAAATAAGTCATTATACCTATATAAAAACTTAAATAATATAAGTCTAATAGATAATTTTGTAATATTTAAATTTGGAAGCAAATAATTAGATAGAGATGATAATTTGGAAATTAATCAAAACATAAATTATGAAATGAAAGAGATGGAGTATATACTTGTATAAAAAAAATGTGCTCAAAATATCAATTTCTTCCTCGGAAGGGTAAAATTGAACATCAAAGGCCACGTTTAAGAACCCAAAAATAATTTCTCCTTCACTCCAGTCCCGCCTTTATTATACAAACGGCGACTCACGTTTATTTATTTATTTATTAATATACTTAATTCTTAGAAAGAACAATCTCTCCAACAAATACCAATGTTGTTTTTTTCCCAACTTTCAGAAAAATCTCTCCTCTTCAGTTCTCAAAGTCTAATATTCTTTCTTTAAAATCCCCTCTCACTCAAAGGATTTTCTTGTCACTGCTCTTCTTTTCTCTTTGTTTCCCCCCTCGTTGCTCCAAAGACAACATGTAACTGAAGAAATGTATTTTTTTTTTCGTATATTAGAAAAGGTAGCCTTAAAAGTTAATTTATTTTGGTTTATTTCTTCGTCAATGCATCGAATTTCACTTTTTTTTTACTAGTAAAAGATTCTGGAATTTTTTTTTCAAAATTTCTGGGCTTGTTGTCACTTGTCATGCTTTCATGGGTTAGAAGTTTTCTGTTTCTGGGTTTTTTCTTTCTTTCTCCCTTTTCCTTTCTTGCTTTGCACTCTGTTTGGTTGGTGAGAAAGCTTAGGAAATAGAAGTTGGAAACCGAAAGTGAAAGAAAGAGTTAGGTTTTACTTAAAAGCTCTTTGCTTTCTTGAAACTTTTTTTGGACTTCTTAAACTCTTTTTTCTTAGTAACCAAACAGATCAGTTTTGTTATTCTTTTTTTTTTTTTAAATATGTAATCAGCTGAAAGTTTCAGTTTTTTTTTGTCCATAATAATTAATAGGTTTCTGACCAATGTTAATCGGATCAAGTGTATTTTTTTTTTTTCAAATCACAAAGCTTTAGGAAAATTATTGGCTCTCTCTCTCTCTCTCTCTCTTTTCTGAATTTTGTTTCCTGGGGTTCTTTCCAATCGGTTTCTTCTCACATTTATGTGAATTTGAGTAGTTTTGGTACAAAACTATTCATATAGAAGACTACAAGTTGTTCTTTTGTCATGTATATCACTTTTGACTTTATTCCATTTGCTGTGATAAATGCCATGAAATGAAAGTTCTAAACTTGACCTTCTAGTTTTTGTAAATATTAGCATTATTTGACTCAGATTTGTTTTACAGTTTTTTTTTAATTAAATTTTTTCTTTTCTTATTGTCAATTTGTTGATAGTTTAGAATTGGCTTGATTTGACCCTAGAATTGTATTTGCAGTTGTTTCAATGGACTGGAGGCTTGAATAGCAAATAATAAAAAATAGTAGATATGAGAGGGGAATCATCTGGTTTGGTCATTGGGATTTCAATAGGAGTGGTGATTGGTGTGCTTTTAGCTATTTTTGCACTGTTTTGTATAAGGTATCATAGAAAGAGATCCCAGATAGGGAACAGCAGTTCCAGGAGAGCTGCAACTATTCCTATTAGGGCTAATGGAGCTGATTCTTGTAACATGTTATCCGATTCAACTATGGGTCCTGAGTCACCTGTGAAATCTGGGAGAAATGGAATGTCTATGTGGCTTGAAGGGCTTAGAAGAAGCAATGTTGTCTCTGTGTCTGGAATACCTGAGTATTCATACAAGTATGTTTCTTTTGAAACTTATTGTACTTACGCATCATTAACAAAATGTTTCTTTCTTTAGTTTTATGTATTGTGTTCATGAGTCGACAAGATGTGTTAGTAATTGGTTTGTTTTGTTATCCATGTGATATGATAAATGATTTAATGGCTGTGGGAAGTTACTTTGGTGGTCCATTCATAAATAACTTTGATTAGTTTCATCATGCCTTGTATTTGTGTCCAAAGTAGATAGCTTGATAGGAATTTTCTAGGAATTCCAATTTTGGAATCTGTGAAGTTGTTTGTTTTCAGTAAAAATGAGCATTCTTGATCAGAAACTAACTCAATTTCTTGCATTTCAATACTTTTTACTAAGATTATGGCCTGATCTTAAGAATGTGTTTGAGCCCTTGATACTTCCATTCATGCTATAGCAACCTTGTAGTACAGTTTGGTGGTTTGAGGTAGGAATAAATTTATATAGCATGAGCTTTTTCCTTTATTTTCTTTGCTAATTCGTTGATGGTGTCACGCATGCAGGGATTTGCAGAAAGCAACTTATAATTTTACAACACTAATAGGACAGGGAGCATTTGGTCCTGTTTATAAAGCTCAGATGTCAACTGGTGAGACTGTTGCAGTAAAAGTGCTTGCAACAGATTCTAAGCAAGGGGAGAAAGAGTTCCAGACAGAGGTAGGGATGGTCTATAGTTGATATTCACATTGGCATATTTTAATGGCATAATTCTTCTGTTCTATGTTACATTTCCACACAAACAATAGTTTAATAGGATTATTCTTAGTTCCTACATGATACTGCTACTTTAGAATCATTTTCTTGCTTCTTAAGTGAAAGCTACATGTTCTTTGTACTAAAGCAATGAGGTAATTAAAACACGGGTTGCTTGGACCGTCATATTTTCTAGAAAAAACAACTCCACAAAAAGCATCTGCTACACAAAATTCAGGGAAAACTAGATTATCCAATCAAAATCGTGCACAATGTCTCACCCAACTTACCACTTTCCCTTTTTAAAATGGATATGCTGATTGTATTTCTCCGTATGTGCACGTGTGCTCTTTGTTGTTCCTTCCCGCACTCCTGCTTGTTTAATGATTCATCCTCATATAATTTCAGGTTATGTTGTTGGGAAGACTGCATCACAGAAACCTTGTGAATTTGGTTGGATATTGTGCAGAAAAGGGTCAGCATATGCTTGTCTACGTGTACATGAGTAAAGGCAGCTTGGCTTCTCATTTGTACAGTAAGTACACTGTCAACTTCCATTTGAAAGATTAGTATAATGTTGAATGGCCAAAGCTGAAATATTGTAATACAAACTTGAATATCAGACGGTCTCGCTCTTCTCTAGGTTAAGATTTTTACAAAACAAAGTTTTTCTGGATCATTTGCATTCAATATTTTCCAACACAATTTGCCTGTTGGTTCTGTAATATGTTGCTTGATTTTGTTTCTAGTTCATTGAGCCATTGATTGTCATGTCAATGCTAAAAAAGCAAAAAACTATAATGAGCTGGCCAACCTTGCTGATAGCATGCTGTCATCAATGCCTTTTGTATAGAATCCATCCTAAAACCACCTAATTATAGGTGAAGGGGCCCATCTTGAATTTAAGACCCCAGGAAACCCAGTACTTAATAGATATGGGGTATCACCGCTTAACACTACCCGTCATGTGTAGCTCAACAAGGGCCTACGTGGACAACCTCACTAGGGGACCTCAACCTTACATGGGGTTAGGCAAGAAGAAAAAATACACTAGACTTCAATATAATGTTAAGCATCCTACATAAAACCTACTGGTAATAGGTGAAGAGGTCCAACTCGAATACAACATCACAGGAAATCCAATACTTAACAGATATTTTGTAACATCTCATAACACTTTACATACTTAAATTATGCAAATGAATTCGTATGGTAAAAATAAGTATGTAAATTGCATTGGAATACAATTAGCTTTTGTATTCTAAATCATCAAGAAATTAGGGTTTAGGAGGAACTTTATAGCTGCCTGCTCGTTGAAATTTTGATTCATATATAGTGGCTTTTATTAAAAACAGCATTTCATCTTTGTGCAGGTGAAAATCTTGAACCTCTGAGCTGGAACTTGAGGGTATATATCGTTTTGGATGTAGCCAGGGGCTTGGAATATCTTCATGACGGGGTAATATTTTTTCTTATTTGGACTATAAATGGACCTGCCTTTTCAGGCATGTAGCTGCAGACTCTTGTGCATGCATTTTAAGTTTTTGGTAACATTTATAAATTTATTTGTACTTACTTTTCAGGCAGCTCCTCCTGTAATACACCGGGACATTAAATCTTCCAATATTCTGTTGGATCAGTCCATGAGAGCCAGGGTAAGTTCTTGCAGATTGATATTTATATATTGCTATAATAAAAGCATGTGGATTCTGTTACGATTCCATCTTACTTTAAGGTTGGATAAACCTTTCAACATTATCCTTTGTTGAAGGGACCTCGTGTCCGATGGTATAGTTAAGTACATTATTAAATAGATGACTTAATCTTATGGGAATGCCATCATAAGCAGGTAGCAGATTTTGGTCTTTCAAGAGAAGAGATGGTAGACAAACATGCAGCAAACATACGAGGAACATTTGGATATCTTGATCCGGAGTATATATCCACAAGGACCTTTACTAAGAAAAGTGATGTCTACAGCTTCGGGGTATTGCTGTTTGAACTCATAGCCGGCAGAAATCCTTTACAGGGTCTCATGGAATATGTTGAGCTAGTAAGATCTCTCTTTTTGCTTTGTTAAAAGTGAAGCTTGTATCCATGTTCTGAAACATGATAGTGAAATGACAAACAGGCAGCTATGAGTACTGAAGGGAAAGTCGGGTGGGAGGAAATTGTGGATTCACGATTGGACGGTAAGTTTGACTTGCAAGAACTCAATGAAATAGCAGCTCTTGCGTATAAATGTGTGAATCGTGTTCCCAAAAAACGACCTTCCATGAGGGACATTGTGCAAGTGCTAACACGAATCCTTAAAACAAGACACCGCAAGAAGCATCAGAAGTCCCTATCTGCAACCGCAGATGAGGTTTTGGTCGACGTAGAGCAAGGGGAAACAAAGAACCCAATAACCGAACACCAGAGAGAGGAGTCCATGGACAGTGCAGCTGACACCTTTGAAATGTAACATAGCTGATACCAGTGGTTCTTCCATTTGTTAATTTGTTAAATTTTTCTTGGATTTGATCTTTGTTTTGTGTGAAAGCAGGTATGTTTGTAGTGTTTGAGGTCTCTTTTGAGTGAGTTGTTTAGGGCAAAGGATTGTTTATAATTTGTTGTAACATAGCTCTTCCTCCATGCATTTGCTGATCTAATTTTGTATATTAAATACTTCAGAAATGAAAGCATAGATAATGTTTTTTCCTGCAAATCAAACTTAAACATTTGAGCAAATTTAATATTATATACTTAGAATTATTTACATACATGGCAAAAAAATAAATTATATATTTTATTTGAAGTGTTTATATCCAAACAAAAACACTAAATTTTTCTTCATTCATTAACATACCAAATTTCATCATCTGAGAAAACTTAATAGTACACGCTAGAACTAATTAAAATGCATAATTCACATTTGTAGTTTAATCCATATGATATAATTATTTAATTCAAATGTAAAATAAAAAATAAAAAAATGTTGGATTTTATAATTTTGAGGAAAGGTTAAAATATGCACCAAATCCCTCTACTCTTTGTATATTTGAAATTATGTCCCTTTATTTTTATGTTCAGGATTTAGTCCTCTCTACATTTTAAATTTCAAATCTTAGTTCCAGTAGTGTGATATTTTGAAATAAAAAAACTCACTTGTTGTTAGCCATGTAATGAAAAATCACGTTGTAATGAACCTGAATTTAACAAAATAAGTTTAACGGTGTTAGCAATTGGATTGTATTTTTAAATCCGAAAAATGGAGGGATTAAATTTCAAATGTATGAAAAGTATAGAGATTTAGTGCAGATTTTAACCTTTGAGAGTTTTTTTTATTTCCAGTTTTAAGCCCACAGAGCCCATATCATATTTGACACATGTTCAAAACTCTGTCGTTTCCAACATTATCTATGGCTTCGTTATCCACAATTTCCACATACAATATTTATCGTCATCATCAAAATAGTATCTCTCGGCATCTCAAATTACTGTAACAGTTGAATAAGGCAAAAATAATGGCAGCCATGGCTGCGTTGCAAAGCTCAATGACTGCTCTTTCTCTATCCTCAAACTCCTTCTTGGGCCAACGTCTCTCAATTCCTTCTTCTCTCTCCCCTCTTCACGTAAGTTCTTTTGTTTTTTCCTCTCAAATTTTCACCTCTTTTTTTGCTCTAATTTACACATTTTTCTTGTTTTTTTTTTTTTTCAGTTCTTTGAAGCTTATATGGAAATGGGTATTTCATAAATTTTACTTTTCTGTAGTTTTTGCCTTAGATTTCTTTTGGCCAAGTCTAAAGCAACTTGCTTTATTCTTTTGGTGTTAAAAGGACCAAACTTTTGACAGATAAAAGATATATAATTTACTAAATTATTCTATTTTCCCTGTTTTGATTGATTCTTTGTTTTAATAATATAAACTGGCATCTGTTTGTTTAGTATTTTAGTAAATTTGAGCTCAATTAGATATTATTGCTTAAAGCAGTTCTGTTTTGAACTTTAGAACTGAAATTGATGACTATAAGTCTATGATTATCCAATATGTGATAAACTTGACTCTGGTTTTTTACATAATTTATGTTCTGTCAATGCAAGTTCAGAATCTATTGAATGTCTCTCCAATTGCAACCAAGGGAAAGTAGATACATTATTTTCAATATTTGCATTTTTTAAACTTTTTGTGATAGGTAAATAGTCTTTAACTGTTCAGTTTGCTATAAACTGTGCTTTGTAAGATTGATGAATGTTCTTCCTCTGTTTAGAGATGTCGTTTCCATGTATTAGGTCTAGGTTGATTATCTCTGTGATTTGTAACATGTGTTCAAATTTTTTTCTGTGACAGCTAAGCTCTTTGGCCACTCGTTATTCTTAAACTAGAATTTGACTCTGTTTCATCGATAATGTGGTACTGGAAATTTTGGTAATAATTCACTGTTTTTTATTCAATGCAGATCAAACCAAGAGAGAATCCATGTCTCATTGTAGTGAAGGTTAGTATTCTGCTTCCGTTTTATCACGCAATTCTTTTTCATATTTTAGCCGAAATTCTGTGCAAGGATGGAAAAGCATGAACCATAGAAACACTAGAGCAGAACACATGCCGCTGCCTTTGATGAAGTACCTTAGTTTTTGTGGCAATAAAATATGCAAATTAAAGCGTTTCATGGTGGACTTTCCATAGGAAAGATCTTTCATTGTTGAATAGAAGGGATATATACTTTGATTTTAATTTTAGATTTGCCTAATTCAAATTACTCGTGCTAGTAAACGTGTTGTTAGCTTAACCAATAAGCTCTACTTAATTAAGTTCAGGCATTATAAAATTATGGCCTTATTGTGAATTCTGCGTTCTCTTTGAAAAGACTATTATTGACACACATTGGTTTTCCCTGATATTTTCTATTTCTTGTTTTTTTTCGCCCCTGAATGTCGCAGCTTAAACGATGGGAACGGAAGGAATGCAAACCGAACAGCCTTCCAGTTTTGCATAAAATGCACGTTAAGGTTGGAGATACTATCAAAGTAATATCGGGTCGTGATAAGGGCAAGATTGGAGAGATAAGCAAGATCTTCAAGCATAACAGCACCATTGTAGTGAAAGATATAAACCTGAAGACGAAGCATATGAAGAGCAGAGGAGAGGATCAACCAGGACAGATAATTAAGGTCAATTTAATTTATATTCTTCAATTATTTACCTTCAAAAAGGAAACAAAAATGCTTATGCTTTAATTGATCGGACTACATTTCACTGCACTACTAGTTCCAGGTTCCTTTTCTTGCCTCCCATCATGTACGTTCATCTCATTTTCACTTCTGATGCTTTAATTGTGGTGTTTCCAGATTGAAGCACCAATTCACAGCTCAAATGTGATGCTGTATTCTAAAGAGAAAGAAGTGACGAGCCGGGTGGGTCATAAAGTGTTAGATAACGGGAAAAAAGTCCGGTACCTCATAAAGACGGGAGAAATCCTTGACAGTGACGAGAATTGGAAGAAACTGAAGGAAGCTGCAAAAGAGAAAACTGAAGTAGCTGCAGCTGCTCCTGCTGCGGATACGGGTGCTGCCTCTTAGAACCTAAAATATCATAAAACTTGAAAAACTAATGTGGCTTCTGAAAATTTAGATTATTTTTTATCTGTAGTCTTCCATCTTTATGCACCAATTACTTTTAAAATATATTGGAAGATTGTCAATTCTTTTTCCAACAGTAAATATTTGTGTTGATCAATGGTCGGATATATTTGTCTGGCAAACCAATCTCTTGCATCTAGGGTTGGATAAATCTGCTATCAATCAAGTTGATGTGAGTTTTGTAGGTTGGAGTAAAATAGTTGAAGGTAATTTGCAAGATGAGAAATGAGTTTTATCTCCAAAGCATCTGCCGATGTAATAAGCCAGCAAAGGTTTATGGGTGAAAATAAAGTTCATACCACGCTAAGTGTGTATAGGCTTAGTGTCGAGTCCAACTGCTGACGCTTATGGGAGACAGAAATATAATTTTATCATTACGTCAACTTATAATTTTATAAATTTTGAAAGGGATCAGTCACGTTTTAGCACTTGGAGTTGGCCGCTTTTCCAAAGTTGATGTGCCAATAGAGACTAGAAAAACATTAAGTATTAACATGGAAAAGTGACTAAGTCCAAGGGCCAAAATGCAAGTTATCCTTTTTTCTGGAAAGACCTATGTGCCGCCCCTGAAAATAACCATGGTCATTACTGAAGTTACGAGCATATGCTATAAAGGAAATTATAATTAGGGTTAATATTTGTCCTTTGTCAACAGGGGCGAAGCCAGAACAAATTTTTAGGGGGGCCGAATGAAAATTTATAGTTTTTTATAGTCTGTATCTTTATAATTTTTAAAGGATTAAATCAAATTTTTATAATTTTAGGAGGGGCCAAAGTACAATTTTACTTTAATTAATTTAAAATTTTAAAAAAATTTCAAGGGCCTAAATATAAATTTTCTATTTTAGGGGGGCCAGGGCCACTGCCAGCCCCCCCTTGTATCCGCCTCTGTTTGTCAACATCGCCACTCATACTTAGTAAATAAATTGTTTGTATCGGTATTTAAATTTAGAATCGTTATATATTTTGATACTCATGTGATAATGTTGTTGGAATATGATACGTGACATTAATAGTTAATAATATGATAAAATATGCCAACATCGAATTATGGCACATAGAAAACATTAATAAAAAATTCTTTAAAATATATATAATTTATAAAAAAATTACATCAAAAATGAATCTAGACAAAATGTTGTCTAGATTAATTTTGAATCAGATTTTTTTTAGTAATTTTATTTTTCTAATTTCAAAATAATAATATAAAAAACTTGATATTTTTAGAAAAAAAAATCGGGTGCTTTTAGGAATTATTTGAAATTTTCAATTTTTTTTGTATATTTTGATATTTTTCTTATTTTTAGAAAAAAATCACAACTGTTTTTATAAATTTTTAGAACTTTCTAGACTTTCCTAAATAATTTTTCATCTTAAATAAATCCATAAACTTTGCTTCATTTTTGCTCAAATCTCTTCTCTTTCTCACTCAAAAAATTTTCATACAGTAAATAGATGATTCATTTGTAAGTCTAATTAACCTTTTTTGTATGCTTTTTTTCCCTTTGTTTTTGCTTCTAAAATTGTAGGGTTTGCTTGGAAATTCTGGTTGAGCTTTTTTTTTTTTTTTCATTTTTTTCAAAAAGTTTATTGATTTTAATCAATTATCATGAGTTTTGACAGAAATGTTTAAAAAACCTTTTTAATTTTTACTATTTATAGATTATTATGTCATGATTTTTTAATTCTTTGAAGTTTTATGTAGAGTCAATCTATTATTTTATGTACTTCTTATAATTATTTTTTATAAAATATAAAATTATTAAAAATTATGTGAAGAATGAATTTAAACAATACGACATCTAAGTTTATTTTAATCTAAATTTTTTAATGTTCGGATTAATTTTTTATTTGAAATATTTTTTTTATAAATTTATTTATCATAGGAAGATTTTTTAAATAAAATATTTTTCATTTACTATCATCATATTATATCATATCATTTTATTTTAACAGATATCACAACAAATATAGTTAAATTTGGTTTTGGAAATCACTTCATTGATCCAATCCCCAAGTTGAAATTAAGGGTTTCCAAAGCACATTTTCAAAAATTAATTTAACAGCTAAGATGCCATAGTCGAATATAATTCCGGTTTACCATGGTACGAAATTCTGAATACTCTAAGGCTAAAATTCCTAAAATATTCTTAAAACTCCTAAGCCCTATTTTGGGGTGTTACGTACAATGGGTTGCTGGAGCCCAAACTAGCATAGGGGGCCATAATTCTATGACTGGGAGGCTTCGTTCTAATGGAGCTGAGCTATTTAAGGGAGTTGTTAAGGGTGACCCCTACAGTAGCCGAGTATTGGATGAAGGCTAGTGAAAGGATATTAGATGACATGGATTGTTCCCCTGAATAGAAACTGAAGGGTATTGTTTCGCTCCTTAGAGATGAAGCTTACTGCTTGTGGCAATCGGTTGTTTCGGGCACTCAAGCTAAGAGATTAACCTAGGGGTATTTTCATAACGCACTTCAAAAAAAAGTATATAGACACTAGATATGTGGAAGCTCGTAGGCTCTTGTTTATTAAACTGAAGTAGGGGGATATATCAGTGTTTAAATATGAAGAGGAATTTTTAAGATTAGGTCGTTATGCATAGGGTATGATAGCTACCAAGCCATATAAGTGTGTAAGGTTTGAGGATGGGCTTCGATATGATCTGAAGATTCAGGTCACCCGCATCAGGAGAGGGTCTTTGAGACTTAGGTATAGAAAGTTAAGATTGTAGAAGAGGTTAAACGCATCGAGTGCGAGAAACGAGATAAGATTAATACCTCAGTTAAGAGAGATTTTGGCCCTAGTGGTTCTAACCCGCTTCCTGTGAAATAAGCTAGGGAAGGCAGACCATAGCAAAACTTGGCTACAGTTTGTACTAAAGGTAGGACTCTGAATTGTGCTCATTATGGGAGACGTCATCTGGGTGAATGTTAGAGGAAATTGGGGGCATTTTTGAGATGTGGATCATTGGAGCACCAAATTAAAGGTTGTCCTCGTGTGAATGAGCAGATGCAAGCATTGAATCTAAATTAGAATTAGAATCACAATCAGAGGGTTGGTCAATTCCTTCTAGGGGTTAAGGTTATAACAGAGCTGGTAATGTGGAACATAAAGTACCAGGGCAAGGTGCAAACCAGACTGCGGCGAGACAACCAACCTTTGTTTATGCAGTGAGGCATAAAGAGGATCGTGATGTAGGTGATGTCATTGCATGTACTTCTACAATTGATTTTGTACAATACTTTACCTTGATAGATATAGGTTCTACCCATTCGTATGTTGTCTGTTCTATGTCTCGTAAATTGAGAATTAGGTAGAAGATACTATTAGTGTTATTTTTGTGGTTAGTCCTTTAGGGCAATCTGTAGTACTAAATAAAATTTATAGACGATATCCATTAGAAGTTCAAGGTGAAATATTTCTAACCGATTTGATGGAGTTACCGTTCAACGAGTTCAATTTGATTTTGGGAATAGATTGGTTGGTCGAGCACCAAGTCAGTCTAGAACATATCGCCACACCTTTAGCCATCGTCGCACCGCCCATTTTCTCCTCTTTATTTTTCGTCGCCGCCGCTGATCGCCATCGTGACTATCGTCGCGCGCCACCACAGGTTCCTCTTATCCTCTAATTTTAGTTTCTTACTCCTTCCTTTTGTGCTGAAACCCTTTAGTTTCTTTCCTTCACTCATCGTCGAACCACTACTCCCTCGTCATTGAACCACCGCTGAACCGTCGTCGTCACCATCATCAGTGACCAAATTTCTTCCCTTTTCTTCCTCCTCTATTTTTCCTTATTGTTCATCATATTGATTAAACTTACACTTTCTGTTTACTTTAACGATTCTTTTTTTTTTACTGAACTCTCCGATCTCATTCCTCTTTCGATTAATTGTCCACCCCGATTTAATCAAGTTGTAAGCGTGGGTTATTTTAATCGTAAACTCATCCTCTTGGTGATTTCATCCCTTAGCCAATTGGTATTTATTATTTATTTATTATCATATTAATACTATTCCTTTCAATTTTGAAGGACCAAACGTTAATATAGGGGAGACCCCTAAGTTCACATTGGAAATCATCTTTTCGAGAGTCTAAAACTGTGGCATAAGTGTTATGAAGCTATTAGTAATCGATCTATTAGTGATAAATTATTTTCAAACGGATCCTAATCAATAAACATTACTCATTTGTTAGACACGTATTTTGAGTTAGATCAAAGTGAAATCGTTAATAAGGATTGTGGCAAATCGGATCTACGATAAAAGGTGTGGGATCAATTCTACTTATTGTTAATGGTATGTGATATGATGTGATTATTTTTATAATAATGATGTATGTGTAAATCTAGTTGTCATGACATCTGTTGCATGGTTTATGTGATATATTTGTTGATTCAAGTATGTGATATATATATGTGTGAGTATGTGAATATCGAGATCTATAATCTAAGGTGACAAGAATGACTAAACATATTAAAGTGATGACTAGCGAAATATGATTATGTAAGCATGTCCACATGCCTAAGTGTTAAAAGTGATTCACATGTGTTTATAAGTGAAATTGCCATGTCACATGCATGGGGTGGGATTTTGTGAAAGGTAGAAGCAGTGGCAGTATATCTGCAAATCAGTGGTGGCTTGTCCACAAAATTTCTCAACGGTGGCTTGTCCACAAAAGTGTTATTAGTGGTAGTCTATCTGCAAATCAGTGGTGGTTTGTCCACAAATGGTGTTATAGATGAAGGAGTTCTAAAGAACTCGATATGTGGTGTGTAACAGAGATAGGTAGAAACTTTCTATAAAATGTGCATCGTTTTAAATATGCATCAATATGTCCATGCATAAGTATCAGTGTTAAAAATCATCAATATTATGATGTTTGATTGATATATTTTGATATGTATGCAAATATATTTGTGTTGGTCTTACACTGAGACTTTTAAAACTCACCCACATTACTTGTGTGTTTCAGATAATCCTCGCAGTTAGGACTCATAATCGATCATCAGAGATGCTCTTGAAAAATGGTTTTCATGATTATGGATTTTTTGTTATCATTTAGACTTATGGACTTTATAACTTTTATTTGAGATTTTATTTTGCGATATACTATTAAACTGTGGCATGAGATTTTAAATTTTAGACATTGAATAATTTGCATGGATTTTTGTATTATGGATTAAATAATTTGACATTTTTCCTAATAAAACCTTTTTTGCAAACTCATTTTATCGAATTTGAATTAAAGGATCATCAAATTGTTTTACAAATATTAAACAAGAGTTCTTTCAAATTTATATAAAAAACCCCATATTTAAGAGAATTACTATCATGTGTTTTTCCAAAGGTTAAACCAATTTACTTCAACTCAAGTTTTCACTGTACCTATGGCCTATGTAATCGTTTAGATTGGGCCGTAACATCTAGGCTTGGTTTGAAGGGTTACATTTAGTAATATCAGAGCCCGGTTCAAAACTCGGACTATGGGTAAAGTGTTTTTGAAAAACTTTATGCATTATATAAATGTATTTTTGGGGAAAAACATGCCACGTGTTAAAATTATTGCAAAAAAAAAAATAATTTTGAGACTCTTGATGTTGATATGAGGTAAGTGTTCTTTAGATTCGAAACTATAGACTATGAAAATTATAGACTGTAGATTGTGAAAACTATAGACTTTGAAAACTCTAGACTCTGTAGTCGATAAATAGTGAGATACGTGTTAACTAAAAGAATACAACCTCAATTAAAAAAAATATTCAAGTGATAACTTATCTCCATTGACAGACGTTCATAAAACTTAAAATGAGTACTTGTTGAGTTAGAACTCAAGGAATGAGAGCTCGTGGAGAGCAAAGTTAGGGACCCCAAGTCGACTCATCTGAATCCCAAGTGTGAACCCCTGAGCCAGCAACGGAAAATGCGGAACACGCACCCACTATTGAGGAAAGTCAACAAGAGCTTGCGAATGAGGCTGTATCGCAGGCCATGCTATGAGTGTTAGAGCAAGTAGCCAAGTGGTTTGGTGTCACAAGCCTAGGTAAAGTAGTGTTGTGATGTACCCTGAGTCACTTTGGATAGGACGTAGTAATTAGGCTTTAGCATGGTGGTTAATTAAGTGGGTTTGTTTGTCAAACGAGTTGCAATTCAAAAAGTTCTTATGAAGGGTGTTTTCAAGGGATTCCACATGTTCTTATAAGAAATTTTTTCGAAGGGTTTCGTATATACTACTCCCTGACCTAGTTTTCTGGACCATCTGCGTGTAACAAAATCCAAACTTGATTTTAAAAAAAATAGTCCATAAAATGCGTTGGAGCTCTGCTAATTAAGGATGAGCAAAACTTGATTCAATTAAAAAAATAAAATAAAAAATTAAATTTCGAGTTATTCGAGTCAACTCGAATAAGTAATTTGAGTTTCGAGTTGAGTTGAATTTTACAGTTCAAATAACTCGAATAATTCAAAGAATAGATTGATGTAAATATCTTTTTGGTCCCTATCAATTTTGAAAATGAGCAAATTGGTCTCACTCAACAAAAAATACAAAATAATTCAAAATAATTTTTAAAATTCAAAATATTTATAAAATCCAAAAATTTATATTTTAAAAAAGTTTATAAATTTTTTAAAAAATTTATAAAAAATATATAAAGAAAATGAAAAATTTAAAAATTTTCTAAAACAATAATTTTGAGGCTAAATAAGTTAATTAATGATTCAAGTTTAACATACTAAAATATCTTCTTCTTTTTTTAAGTTTTCAAATATATATGGTTTCAAATTTATGTGCTCTAACATGATATTAGGTATATTGTAACAAGATTTTAATTTGACATGTTTAATTTTTTTAATTTAACTCGAATAATTTTATTCGATTCAACCCAAATTTCATTTTACTTGACTCAATTTAGAAAAATTTTAAATTAAGTTAAAGATGATAAATATGACTCATCGAATTAATTAAATAAATTTATTTTCACTTGAAGTTTATATTTTTATGCCGGAAGTAAATTTAGGATTTATTCCAAAAATATAAGCAAAGTGATTTTTCCCCTACTAGGTCTACGAAGAGGATGCGGCGTCGTATTGCGCATTGATTTTTCACTTTCACTAGCTTCCTAAGCTACTAAAGGTTCCAATTTCGCAAAGTTAATTGGGCTTTGAGGGGGAGCGCGAACAGAAAAGAATAGGTTTCTTGACATTTTCAGCAGGTAGAAGAGAAAGGGCTATTAGCTATTGAAATGGCGGCGGTGAGAGAAGTTGTGCTAAAGCACCTGAGAGTGAATGCAACATCCCTGTCCCTGCTTCGTAACCCTAAACCCGTCCCTAACGGCCACGGTGCTCTCACCTTCAACGCCATACGGCGCCGATTTTCCGATGACGTCATGGGCTCATTCCTCGACAAATCTGAGGTCACCGATCGCGTTGTCTCCGTAGTAAAAAACTTCCAGAAAATTGATCCATCCAAGGTTTTACTTTTTCATTCACTCTTCTTCTTTAAATTTTTTCTTATAATATTAGGGTATTGATTTAGTCCCTTCTTCCTTTTCATTAGCCAATAGCTTCTTTTAAGCTTGCAATGTTATTTTCTTTAAATTTTTTAATAAATACTGATTTGATTGTTCGACTTACTTTATTTATGATTGGTGAGGTCTGGTGTAGAGGAGTTGTATTTCTCCTAAATCAAACTAACCCTTCAATTATTTTGCTATAAGTTTCTTTATTTTTGTTGCTTTGATATGATAAGCTGAGAATTACGAAAAATAAGTCTCTTTTCTAGCTGTAGTTAGATGCCTTCAAATTTCTGTGTTTTAAGAGTGATGATCAATATGAAATTGACTTGTATTCTGAATTAACAAACCAGTACATAAGAAACTGTGGAAAAATTTGTTTGGTTTATAATGTGATTTCATTTCTTTAGAGCTGATTTCTGCATGGTTCGTTTGATGTGGATGTGAAGCTTTGGTATTTTGCAAATATGAAATTTGAGGTGGTATGGTCAGGCACTGCTTAACTATTGCTTTTTCTCTCTAATAAAAAATTTGGGTGCTTAAATGAATAGGTTGTTCAGTTTCTTTCAGAGGAGGAATATGAAATAGGTCTGTTTGTGGGCTGGAGTTGGTTGTGGTTGTGAATTTGATATCAAATTGAAATTTGGTTGGATTGTTAGTCTAAGTTTTTGCAATATTTATGTTGTCTGGCACGTGATTGATATGCAAACAAGTATGACTTGTATGAGCATTAGATCAACTTCAATGCTAGTTGTAGTTGTAGAATTGTGATTTTACATCTACTTGCGAAGGAGGCTTTTGTAACATACTAGTCAGACACTGCATACAAGGGATAATTATGGCTGTTGGGTATCTACTGCTTGAAAGAAGCTTCTTTCACAAGTTAAATTCTTATTTGATAAATAATTATTTACTAAATCAATATTAAAATAAAAAAAATCTATTATTTATCTATATATACTTTTCTTGATGAGTTGATGTCATAAGTTAACTAGGCACCGATTTAGTTGGGAAATTACTAAAATATCCTTTCACATACAAAGTAATTAATTATAATATGAGGGTGCTTTTGTTTTTTCATGTTTTTTAATAAAATAATATGATGATAGGATTTGAACTTGCAACGTGTGAGTTTTAAACTTTTAACTTACCATTTCTACAAAGGCCTAAAAATAAACGAATTAGGGCCTAAAAATATTAGGCTTTCTTTCTTGCAAGTAAAGTTACTTGGCTTTCTAAATCCCTAAAAATACTTAATAACCCTAGGGGTCTATAATATATCTACTAAAAATAAATTTTATAAGATAAAACTGACATAATAAAATAGTATAATAAAAATAAAAGCTCCTGTGTCGATGTGCCTTAGAACTAGTACTACATTTAAAGGGCTGACTGAGTTGGTGTCACCCATCCATCAAATTCCAACTCAGTTAAACAATTATAAAAAATATTTCCTTTTATAAAATAATAAACATTATTATGAGGATGTTTTTCTCATTTTAAATCATTTGAAATCTAGGAAAATGCACTTGATGGGATTCGAACCCAAAACACTATAGTAGTATGTTACAAAAGCCTCTGTTTTCAACTAAAGCTTTATTTACTCTTAACATCAATTTTTTATAAATATATTTGTTACATATATTCTTTCACGTGCCATAATCTAGTATTTTTTTTATTTAGTTTTACCTTAACCTTAAATAATTGAAACAAAAAAAAGTAAAATGACGTGCGAGTCCCTTTTCAACTTCTGTTCTCAGTTCTTCCTCAAATCCTGACCCCTCATTCCTGTGTCCAGCATGATTTTCTGTTATGATATCATCTAGTTGCATATCCATCTTCATATTTCCCCATCCTCTTTCCTGTTGATTGCATGGTCAGGAATAAGGAAGTGGTATGATGGAGCCATTGGTTTTTTTGCTGTGTCGCTTTATTAGACAAGTGTCACAGCACATCCTAACTTTTCTCAGCGTGTTGGAAGCATGTCTGGATCAAACATCCATGCCATCTGTTGGTGCATTATAACCTTCTTGATTTGTGATTTGTCCTTCTGTGAAGAACCTGGAAAGGGCACACAAACTCTTGCTATTTTTTTTTCTCATTTCTTTTCCTTAATATATTTTGAGATTACACGGTATCAATTATCAAGTTATTATGAGTGCAACTTGTAGTAATTTTAGGTCTTTATTACTCGGATTTGGGTGTAAATGTTGGATGTGGTTGTGAATTTTTTTCTCAGTGTTTTAATGTATTTGTATGTTTCTTGGAAGGTAATATCCTTGTACCGGTATCTGTATATGCTCACTTATGGATACTTAAAAAAACCGAAGAGTCGTAGTAATATGGTTTTTAGTTGCATGTAGAATCTTTCTCTTGTAAGTGTTTCACTCTGTTTAGTTTTTTCTATTTTGCAGGTTACCCCAAATGCTCATTTTCAAAAAGATCTCGGGTTAGATAGTTTGGACACTGTGGAGGTTGTTATGGCTCTTGAAGAAGAATTTGGGTTTGAGATACCTGATAATGAGGCAGACAAGATCAGCACGATCAGTCATGCTGTCGAGTTCATTGCTTCTCACCCCCAGGCAAAGTAGACAGGAAATTATGACTCAAATCTTTTTCTTTATTTTACGTTGTTCATGTGAGACATGAAACTGCATTGGATAATTCCCTAAATGCCTGTAGTATCCTCTGGATCAAAGATCTTGGGTTAGTTTTGATGTTTACTGCCTCAACGCTGCTGTTCTAATTCATAAAATGTAATATTGCTATTTTGTTTATTTTTCTTGACCATATTTCATTTTAATGTAATAAATTTGGATAATTGGTCTAAGAAAATAATTATACTTGATCTCAGTTTCATTAGTTTGGCATTGCTTGATTTCATCTGGGAGGAAACTTTAGCTTCTATAATTGTCTAGTCGGTTGGCAATTCTACTCGACTATATATTCATACCGTAAACATGGATTCATTCAGCACATAAATTTTCACGATTCTTTCAGAATCTTAATTACTGTATTTATTTATTTTTTCTGTAAATTAGTCTGCCCGATTCTCTTTGTGCACATAAAATAACGTTTTCATTATACAATTTCATATATTTAACCAATTAATTGATTCTTTTTAATTTTACATTCACTTCAAACCTATTGTATGTATAACAGGTCGGAGGCATTTGGACCAAGTTTGATCCTTGAAGTTAATATTATTAGGATTTTTTTACTTAAATATCACCATTGGGGAAAAGATTATGCTTAAATCATAAGACTGATGAAAACACTTGTGGTTATAAAATATATGTAGAGATCTATTTTAAAATAAATTTGCTTTGTATAATTTAATTCAAAATTATTTTCAAATATGAAACAATTTTCCTAATGTGTAGGCAGTAAAATTAGGATATTAGGAATATCTATTTTTCTAAATTGTATTGTCTGCAATTTGTTATAAAATAAACCATAAAGAAAATAAAAAAAATAAAGATAGGAAAACAAAAGTCAAGTACGTATTTTATTCATCAATATGATATTTACCATGCTTCTTAAAAATTTATACCTTCTAAACACAAGTATAAATGATATATAATTCTATTCCTAATGGACATTAGAATTCTAAAGTGCAGTAAACTTTTTAGCTTAATAAACATCCACTTTATAATAATAAAATATTTAAAACACTCCCCTTAGATGTCCATTGATAGATAATATGACTCATTAAAACTTTACTAAGATAAAAACCTTATGGGAAAAAAAATCTTAGTAAATGAAAAATAATACACATATTTGTAATACGCATAACATGCTGAATTTTTAAAAACCTTCTGGAAAAAAATTAGCAAAAGAAAACCTAATAAGATAAAACCTTAGTTAAGGGAAAAAGAATACAATGTATATTTACTCCTCCTCATGAGAACATCACATAATATCTAGGAGTACATATTTCAATCTTGAATACGAACTTTTCAAATGATCACTTTAATGGATTTGCTAAATTTTTATATCACCATTCTTTTGAAAGTCATGAGTGAGGAAAAATTTTCGGGAAATATATTTTGATCTCTTTAGGGGTACCAACGGTAACATTGACCCGGTCCTCGAGTGTAATACCCCAAACCCGGCCGAGTAGGCTTGGCCCGAATCTGGCGTGCCACATTAGCCACCGAAGTGACTCTCTGTTAGCTCCCACCCTAACCTCCAACACACCAGTTACTAACGACAGATAATGTGTTTAAGTATAACATTGCAGCGGAGTTATTTCATACACAAAGTATAAACATGTGAGCTTATAAAATATGAAAGGAAAGGTTTGCATGTCAACAGTAAAACATTCAAGGGTTCGCAAACAATAAATAACATAAGTTTGCATAGCAGCATTATGAGTTCGCAACACACAATGTATGGGTTCGCACAAAAGCATAAGTTCGCATACAAGAATATAGGTTTGCTAAACATCAATAGTTCGCATAGTACTTAACTTTGCAATATACAATATAGCTTCGCATACAAAAAAACTTTACAAACAAAAGAAACAAGTATGCAGATCTCCTTATAATGCCTCAGAATGACTCAAAGAGTACTTATAACATGTCTCATAAGTGCAGTGCGAAGCAATACACTCACTTGTACACCACCATGTCCCAATGAATGGAGTATAGCTCGACATTCCTTTATTTCTCCACATGTCCCAGGGCCTCAATACCCAAAATCACATAAACAGAGAGGTGAGTACCCACAGTCCTTTGGTATACCAATATATCCAACATGGCTCTCAAAGGAGCATGGATAGAGACATTCCATAGAAAGCTCGCATAGGGAGCTTACTTATCACAAAGAGCTCGCATAGGGGGCTAGGCTTGCAAGGGAGCTTACACAGAATCTTATCACATAGAGCTCGCATAGGGAGTTTCCTGAAAAACACTTGTAAAGAGCTCATACAAAAGCTCGTGAAAACATAGTTTATAAAACAATATGTTAAAAATTTTTCTTAAAAACATAGGCTTGCTTAGGATCTCGCATAAAACATATATTTAAAACAAAGGTTGAAAATTTAACCTTGGAATTGAAGTTACAAATAGGGTGTTGCAGAAAACTTACTTTTGAAAACAAAATTCTTGAAAATCAAAACAGATAGCATACTTAAAGCAATTTCTTAACCACTCACACTTTGAAAACATAATAGCGAGCATACTTATGAAAAATCCCAAATCACTCATTGAAAACTGAGAATTAAACAAACTTGACTTTACCTTTATCCTTACTGGTAGATGGTCCAGCTGGTTTGCACATTCATAAACACACAGATTACTTAAAAAGACAAAACTTACACAATTCACACATGCAAGCAAACCTGGCTTTATGGACAATCAACCTTAACAGGACACAGGCTTACCCTAGGTGCTACGAACTTGAATCAGAACAGAGTCTTGACGGCAGAATATTCAATGAGAGAATTCTCATGGAATAAGGGTCGTATTTATAAACCTAAGTGTCTTGGAAATCTTAGGATACCCTACTTGACTTAGGAAATGTGTTATTTGCACATAAAGTATTCCTAGATACACCATATATCTATTTCCTAATTTGAGTCTGATTGAATTGTTGAATGGCGAACCCCCAGTTCTCAATTCAACTGGCGAACACCAGTTCGCCAAACAAACTAGCGAACCCTCAGTTCACATACCTAGGAAACACCAATTCGCACCACGTTGTAATGCTAGTCGTTTGTGGTCATGACGAGGTCCTTGTTTCTGGCAAAAAAAAAACACCATTTTGGTTCCATTTCAAGATGTGCAATACTACCTAATTGATTTACAAATTCAAATTCCTATCATTTCATGCCAAACAAATCACCTAACCAATTTCAATCTAAACCAACTCAAACATGAGCTCAACTTATTCAAAAATTAATTCATTTCAATACATTCATCCAAATGCTGAATCTACCTATGTCAATACATATTAAAACATGCCATTCAACTTCCACCATTACCCTATCTATTTCATTTTGTACACCATAAACCTACATGACCTTATCTTGAACCAAGACAAACATACTTTCTGTAACAACATGATTTTTTATAGTGTCGAAAATAATATTTTTGTAACACCCATAACTCGAATCCGTTGCCAGAATAGGATTACAGAGTATTACCGAAGTTTACAAATTAAACAAACAGAAAAAGTAAACATTTCATATCACATAGCATTCATGTCAAAAACCAATCAAATCCATACATATTGTCCCTTAAACGAGCCCTCAAGGCCCAAATTACACATTATAAACAAATTGGGACTAAATCGAAAACTCAAAAGTAATTTTGAAAACATTTAAAATTTTTAACACTACAAGGGTCACACAGCCGTGTGGCCAGGCCGTATGACTCACACAACCATAAGACACGCCCGTGTCTTAGGCTTTGTGGACATTCGAATTAGGAACACACGGTTGTGTCCCAGCCTGAATCCATGCCCGTGTAACTCACTGACTTGTGCCACACGGCCAAGCCACACACCCGTGTGCTAGGCCGTGTGAATATACTAACTTGCACTCTTTAAAAGATGCAGGGGACACATAGCCGTGTCACCTGGTCGTATGTCACACACGGTTGAGACATACGCCTATGTCTCTGCCTGTGTAGATGAAAATAGGCCATTTTACAAGCCATATTTCTCACCCAATTTTGTGTCAACCTACAATCAATATTATGCATATCAACAAGCCATAATTAGGCAACCAAAACAAGACAAAATAAGTGGCTAATCTTAACAAATTACATATAGGCCAACATTAAACAAAATACTTATACATGCCATTATAACCAAAATTAAAACATCCACAAGTACTGATAGAACTGATAGATAGTGTGATATAACTCTGACAAGCTTCCAACCCAGTCGAGCTTCCGATAATCTGAAAGTAAAGGAAAACAACTATGTAAGCAATGAACGCTTAGTAAGCTCGTATAAACTTTAATCATACCAATTCATTTCAAATATAAAATTTATACATATCAAGAACAATCCAATATCGATACCACAAGATTCATGAAGCTATATTCAACAATTCACAATATGAATAAATCCATAGCATCACTTATACATATCATCCTCAGTATAGTAGGATTTTAAATAAATTTAAACCTTACCACTCTTTCATGAGCTCAAGCATATTTTCATTTTAACACTTACCGTTTCAATACAACTTATAATTAAACATATTACCATTCAACCTACAGCTTGCATTTGCCTAAGCATCAAACAACAACACTTGTTAGCATACTTGAACATATTTTATATAAATTCAACATCGATAATCTTATTATCTCAACATGTCACACTTAAGTTTATTACTCGTCTCAACTTACATAATTTCCATGTATCAACATATCAAAGATATTCGTATATGTTCATGTCATGATACATATCATTCTTTTACCGTTTCTTCATATACGTATATAATTCATTTCAATATATCATTATATATCAATATATCATGTACCATAATTTCCATGTATTTCATGTATATACCTGTATTAGTTTGTATCAAACTCATATCGTCTCGTAACAAAAAATTGCCCGTTGAACCTTTTAGAATATCGTTGGAAAACTTTCAAATTCATTAAATAAATCATTTTACCAAGACTTTCCCAAATCGAAGAACGACTTACGAATAAAAGTACATCGTTAACAGATGCTCATAAGAGCTGGTCCTCCCGAATACATCGATAGAAGCTTGAAAGCTGAACAGAAGCTCATAAGAGCTGGATAGAAGCTCGTAAGGGCTTAACAGAAAGTAAAACACGAGAGTTCGTAACAAATGTTGAACCTTGGTTTACTTGAGTAAATGTTGTTGTCTCCTTCCAATACGATGATATACCAAATTACGAATGTATTCAAATTTCGCGCTTAATCCAAATTGAGTATTAAATTCGATAATATATTTCCAACAATAATTCAATTCCAACAATATAACATATATATAATACCAATCACCAATTAACATTCACTTTAATCAAAATTTTAAAGAATACAGTTCATATGAACTTACTTGGTTAAATTGCAGAAATATCAAGATTCAGGGGCATTTTGGTAATTTTCTATTTTCTCGATTTTCCACTCGATCTTGATCTAAATTAATAATTTCATTCCATATATTAATATAGACAATAAAATAATTCATTTCATGCAATTTGATAATTTTTGACATTTTTACAAAATTGCCCCTAAAGTTTTACTTTTATTCAATTTAGTCCCTGAGCCTAAAACATGCAAATTAACCATTTTTAATACAAACCAAACCTAGAAGAATGTTCATGATATTCAAAACATCCCATTTATTCAATAATTTCACAACAAAACCTTGTATTTTTAACCTTTTCACAATTTAATCCTAAAATCAATATTTAACAAAACACTTTATAAAATCATCATACAACATAATCAAAGATCTAAATCCATGTTATTCATCAATAAAATCTAATATTTATTAATGGAAACTTCCAAAATATTTAGTAAAATGAAAAACTAAGGTAAGGTTTAGTTGGACCTAATTGTAACAATCTCAAAAACATAAAAATTACAAGAAACAGGTAAAAATTGAACTCAAATGAAGCAAAAATTGAATAACCAACTTAAGCTCTCTTTTTTGTCTGTTATGAACCAAAAATTGAAGAATAAAATGTCTAGAAACTTTCCAATTTCCAATTTGTTTTATTTTAATTTCACCAAAATTACAATTTTGCCATTGAATGGCTTTATTTTATTATTTTTTTCTCTTATGCCACCTCATCCATTAAATTTAGGTACATTTATTACTTAGGTCCTTATTTATTTATTAATTAGGCCATTTAATCACCTAATTATTATATTTAACAAGTTTTACACCTTTTCAATTTAGTCCTTTTTCATTAATTGATTATCAAAACATTAAAATTTTTCAACAAAACTTTAATACCATCTTAATGACACTCCATAAATATTTATAAAAATATTTTCGACTCGGTTTATAGAAACGAGGTCCCGATACCTCACTTTCTAAAACCACTTAACTTAATAAATCATTATAAAACATAAATTACTAATTCAAAAACCTTTTTAAAACCATATTTGACTCGTAAATATTATATATTAATATTTACAAACTTACTTTTCGGATTTGGTGGCCTTGAACCACTGTTTTCGACACCACTGGAAAATCGGGCTGTTACAATTTCGGGGACCACAATTTTGAAGATAGAATCAGTAAATATTATTTAATAATATTTACAAGTTCATTATATTATTTTATTGATGTTTGAATTGGTAAGTTTGGTTAGTAGGTTAGAAATGTCAATGTATGAACTAAATCGTAAGAATTAGTGAATAGTTAGTCAAATGAGTTTAATAAAAGTTGTTCAAGGTTCAAAGTGGTAAAGAACCACTCTTGCATGGTAGTGTTGGTTGTGTCAATGTTTAGCAGAAACACCTATTAATTTTCATTTAATAATGAAATTAAGATGTTAAGTGTTATAGGCTAAAATGGATGGAAAAAGAGTCTCATTCTCATCTGATGTGAGCTCAGTCACATCATGTGAAGGTTCAAATAAAAGGGCTCAAGAGTGGACCAATGATCCATTTCCATTTGCAAACATGATCTATTTTAGACTACTATGGAAGAATGATTGGGCCCATTACGTAAAGCCTAATACTAATATGAGATGTTACTTTGGATTAACTATTTGGGTCCTATCACTTAGCAATTTAGTTTTTGGGTTCAAGGCTTTGTTGGTTTAATTTATGATCTTCCTTTAGTAATGTTTCATGCCTTTAGGTGTCAAGTGTGTCTTCAATTTATGCTTTGCGTCATATTTAGTTTCTACAACTTTTGTGTGTCCATATCATGTTTATATCGTGTCACATGTTTGTTGTCTTTAATGTGTCATGTTTAATTTTCACAGCATGCATATTTCTTTTTATATTGTGTTTGATTTTTAACTATAGTATCTTTCAATAATATTTTTTGTTTGTGATTTTGCAAATGAGCTAATGGTTTCTATTTATAGTGTTTGTAGGTATATGTTCGGTCACAAAGGGGTGCCTATGACTGTTCATATTCCTATGCAAATTCATGCACGTCCATTTTCTTTTCCAACAAGAATTCATGTATTTCCTCAAACATCAAATGACCATTTGAATTTTGCACACAAGTGCATTGTGTTGGATTACCGGTACGCCTCGTGGTGCAACGGAAAAAAATATTCCGGCTATCATCAACCATGGATCCATGTACAAGGAACGAATCGAGTTGAAAAAGAGTTGAAGATATAACTTTAGGATCTGATTTCTTTTTGCGATGTTGATTCCAAGTCGCAACCAAAAATGTCTCGTTCTCTACGTAGTCCACCTAGTCAAAACAAACAACAAAAACTCTCTTGAACTTTTTAGAGAGAATGATCAAAATAGCTGCTAGACCCTTTTTTTTATTTTTTTTCCTTTTTTGGAAATCGTAACACACTAAAGGATTATATTCCTTTTATTAATCTAACCTAATAAAAACAAAATAATTCTTTTTTTTATTTTTTAGAGAAACATATGGAAATCATATTAAAAAGATTATTGTAACGGCCCAAATTTCAGCGGTGTTGGAATAGTGATTTGAAATCACTACATCCGACATGTGAGTTTAAATATTAGTAAGTAAAAGTTAAGTGTGATTTGGGAGTATTTTTGAATTAGTGAAATTGTGAATTAAAGGAAGTTGTAGATAAAATAGGATAAAAATGAGGTATCGAGACCTCGAATTCATAAATTGAGCCATAAATATTATTATAAATATTTATGGAGTGTTATTAAGTTAGTATTAAAGTTTCGTCAAGAAATTTTAAAGTTTCGGTAGTTAATTGGGTAAAAAGGACTAAATTGAATTAAGTACAAAATTGTGAGATGTGATTAAATAGCTCTAGTAATAATTAAAGGAGGACTAAATAGGCAATTAAAAATCTGTTATTGGGTTGGACGACATGTGTGTGCAGGAAAAATAAAAATCAAGTGTGAATAAGGGGCAAAATTAGAAATAGGGTATAAATTTAATTGTAAAATATGATGTAGCTAGTAATTCTAGAGAATTCAACATTTTTCTTCATCTTCATCAGCTAAAAACACCATTAGAGAGCTTTTAAGAAGCTGGTTTTTATATTCTACATCATATCAAGAAAATGAAGTGAATCGTGGAAAGGAGAAATTGAAGGAATAGTCCCTAAATTTCTACGACTTTTGCAAATTAGCCCAGGTAAGTTCATATGATTGCTAAGGTATCTTATTGTAGATGAATGCTATTAAATTGTATTAATTAGTAAATAATGTTACACTAAAAGTACAAATTAGTTGGAACAATGGTTTTGAGTACTTTCATTTTATAACCATGATGAATTGACGGAAAAGATGTGATATGTGCTTCCGTATAAGACCATAGCTGGGCTATGGCATCAGTGCAATGTGATACGTGTTCCCGTATAAGACCATAGCTGGGCTACGACATCGGTGGGATGTGATAATGCGACTCTGTATAAGACCATATCTGGGATATGGCATCGGTATGATATGTGATCCGTGTAAGACCATGGCAGGGCTATAGCTTCGGTGTGTGATATGTGACTATGTGCAAGTCCATGGTTTACCATGGCAATGTGATAATGAAGTACTCAATTCCATTAGTGTTCCCTAATTTGACTATAGAAGTAATTAGAAATGGGCTCAAGGAAGTTAACATTTGTGAATAGCAACATGGAAATTATTCATATGAGCTTCTTAATGATTTTGCGATTTACATGATTGATTTAGTTAAATTATAAGATATATGACTGTGTACAATGTTCGGTAAGATTTATTCTTCTATGCCTATAAGCTTACTAAGCTTTTATAAGCTTACTTGTGTATGTTATTTGTTTTGTAGATGGACTTATATACATACGGAGGATCGGATCTACATTAAGGATCACATTATCCAGATTTACTCCGGTAGATTTTGTTAAACAACTTTTTGATTTATATGGCATGTATAGGGGTTGATTTGATAATGTAATTGTATGAATGATTAAGTATGCAAGGTAAGTGAATGTGGTGTTTTGTGTTTGAAAATGAAATATACATGTTTTAGCTTGAAATAATTGATTGGTTGGACTCTATTAGGGTATAATTGTGTTTAAGTGCAAGAAATGGATGAAAGGGTGAGAAAAGTGGCCTAAAACGGCCTATTTTCGTCCACACGGTCAGACACATAGGTGTGTGTCTAGGCCGTGTGTGACACACGGTAAACCCATGGCCGTGTGATATGACCGTGTGTCTCCTGCATCCTTAAATGTGAAGTCAGGATAGTACACGGGCAAAAGACACAGCCGTGTGTCTTGGTTGTGTGAAGGACACGGGTTTTAAGCGTGGTTGTGTGTCAAAATCATGTGAAAATGGCTTAAAATGGTGAAAAATCAGTTTACCACATGGCCTAGCCACATAAGCGTGTGCCCAGGCTATGTGCCCCTTTGATACTTAAGAAATTGCAAGTCAGAATTCCACACGGGCTGGCCACACGGCCATGGGAACCCCACAGGCTGGCCACACGGCCATGTCCCAGGCCATACGGGCATGTGCCCCTATCTTCAAGGTAAAATTTTCAAAGTTGCCGGTTTAGTCCTGAACCACTTCCAAAGCTTGTATTGGGCCCTGTAGGCCCATATTAGGAACTTTATCATAAAATTTGAGAAGTTTTAATTTAGAATGCAAATTTTTTACTTAGTTTTATACGAATGCTAGTGTATAAGTTCAGTAATGCCTCATTACCCAGTTCCGGTAACGGACACGGGTTAGGGGCGTTACAATTATATTCTACTTCCATGCCTATTTAATTAAAGTATTTAATTTATATTTTTTATTTCGTTATTCCAATTGAGAGATTTACTACTTCGTTTCCTATTCGACATTCAATCCAAAATTATTCAAATCTCTTTTCTTATCTAAATCAATCGTGTTTTTTACATAGTTTATTCAATCAAAATTGAGATTATGAATAACATGAGTGGCTAAATCCCTTAGGGGAGACTAATGAGTGGGTGAGGATGTGACTAACGGAGGATTTGGGATTTGTCGAGATGGATTAGTTGGTATATGTAACACCCCAAAATAAGGCCTAGGAGTTTTAGGGGTATTTTAAGGATTTTAGCTTTAAGGTGATTGGAATTTTGCGATATGATATACCGGTGATGTTTTTTATTATGTTTTTTAAAAAATTAAATCAATTTTTGAAAAAGAGTTTTAAAGACTTGCAATTTTGAAAATTAGACTGATTTGTAAAAGAGGCAAAATTGTAAGTTTTTAAGAGGTAATTAAACCAAATTTTAAAAATCACCCTAATACCGTCCCTCATCTATAAGTTTCACATTAGTCTTCTTCCCCTTTTATTGTTGTCGTCCATTGCTTCTCTAAGAACTTTACAATCAATTTTGATTCCCAAACTCCATACTCTTGATTTCTTTAGTTTCCCAACATTAAACCTCTATTAAACACCAAGAAAAACACCCAAAATCACCATTAATTTCTCCATTGTCAAACTTGTGAGTTTTTCAGATTTTTGATCGAACACTCGATTTTTCATCAACTAAGGTAACGATTCAATTCCTAATTAGCTTTAAATGATATCTGGTCTTTTAAACAAAATTTTTAGCCATTAAATCGCATGTTTTAAATAAAAGCCGAAATTGAGTTGTTAATGGTAGATTTCGGGATTTTGGGTAAAAATGTGGTTTCAAAATGTTTTCAACTTTTTAAACATGATTAGAAGGTTTCTAAACTTACTTCAAAGTTTCGTTAATAATTTCTTGAGTTTTAATAAATTTTCGAAAAATAGTCAAAAACATGTCGAAAAAGTCGATACCATGGATTGGGTGATTTTGTGTAGTTTAAAGGTTGAGATTTAGTCATAGATAAATTATAAGATGAACTGAATTGGTTTTAGGTGAAAAGATTGAGTATAGACTAAGATATTTGAATTTAAAGTTTGTTATGTTAAAGGTTTTAATTCCATGAGAACTTAACTTAGGCTTATGGTTTTTATTGCTTGTGGTGAGTCCTTAGCTAATTTTTGAATGTATTGTTGTGTTGAAGTTCTGGAGTCACTAAGACCATCTACGAGCTAAGAAAGGCTATTTTGAGCTTTTAACATTTCGACGAAAGCGTATTGGTGAGTGTTTGGAATAATTGTTTTTGGACATGATTCAATGCGTGATTTGAGAATTTAGTTGTAGCGTAAACCCCTACTCTAAATTCCGAGTGTAAGGTTTCTCGTACTCATGTTTAACTTGTGAAATATGTGCTTGTGTTATTATAAAAATATGAATTGAAATGAGATGCAATTACACGTGACATGTGCTCATGATTACTGTTGTGAAAGTGCATATATAGGCATGCCAATTATGCCAAGTGATAGTGATAATTATGTGCTTATGATGTAAATATGAAGTGATAGTGAACGGTAAATCGGTAAGTAATATATATGTGCTTAATAACAGATATTTTGGCCTTGTGATTCTTGAAACCTTTGGATATAGTTGGCATGCCATAAGATTGTGAGTACTCACTTATATGTTATATGATTTGGGAGTTGGGGCCTTGATGTAACAGCCCTGTTTTAGCTAAATCAGAACAATGGTTTTGGAACCACAAATCTGATGTCAAAAAATTATTTTTATATTATTTTTGGTGTTTACAACATATTATTTGATGTGTGTGAAAATTTCGTGAGCTAATTTTATCGTTTGAATAGTCAATTTGAGAAAAATGACTAAATCGCGTAAAATGCAAAAGTGTTGTTCTATTAGCTAAAGGTGTCTAATAGCTATAGAAATTTAAAGTTAACGCCCTTATGTGGCAATTAGACCATTATTATGTTAGTGGATGATAATGGCATGGCATTTGGTGTAATTAATAAATGTCATTAAGGTTAATTTTGTAAATTGTTAATAAAAGTTAATAAAAACATAACAAAATGAATTTTTGTCCATCTTTTCTCCCTTTGGCCGAATATTGAAGAAGAAAAGAAGCCATTGATGAACATTTAGGGTTCGACACACACATAGCTTGATTAAGGTACAGTTTGAGCTCGATTTTTGATAATTTTTACGTTTTTCAGATCGTTACTTTGTATTCTAGCTAGCCCGTACCTTAATTTTCAAAACTGTTAAAGAATTTTCATGTTTCCATTGTTGAATACTTGATTACTTTGATGATTGATGATAGATTATGAATGTTTGTTGATAGTTAAACTAGTTTTGTAAAGCAACTTTTGACAAAAATGTCAAAAATGGATTAAATTGTGAAATATGCAAATTGAGGGGTTGAAATGTGAAATAAATGAAATTTTTGGGCTGATAGGGACTCATGTATAAATCAGCTAAGCATGGGTTAAGTTGAATTGTGTGGATTTTGTATATTTGTGAAATAGAGACTAAATTGTAAATGTGAAAGTTTAGGGGCTAATGTGTAAAAATGTCAAAATGTGCATTTTTGGACTAAATTGAATGAGTAGGTGATTAAATGAATTAATTTTGAATACATTTAGATCAAGAAAAGAGGAATCCAGAATTAGATCGGGGGAAAGGCAAGATTATCGAGTAATTGACTCGTTCTGCCGTTTTCATACTCAAGGTAAGTTCGTTTGTGCTAATTTCATTATAAATGTATACTTTATGCTTTGATATTACATTAAATGTGATTATAAGATTATGGATAATGATCAAATTGTGAATACGACCCTACGGATGTGTTTGACGATGAAATTGACAAGTGAAACTTTCCGGCTGAACCTTAGGATTAGTTTAAGATGCTAGTGGCATGTCATTAGGTTATTGTGTTGGCTTCGGGCCATGATACCGGCACTTCAGGTGATTTGGCTACGGGCCATGGTATAGGTATTTCAGAGAGGAGTTACCTTGATTTGGCTACATGCCATGGTATAGGTACTTCGAGATAAGTTACCTTGATTTGGCTATGGCCATGGTATTGGTACATGGTATAGGTACTTCGAGATAAGTTACCTTGATTTACCTTGATTGTGATCCTTGAGTATCCGACTTCTATTACAAATGGTTCAACGGGTAAACAAATGATGTGGTTGAGAAAGAGCTTAATACGACGTGACACAGGTACGTACGGAACCTATTCGAGTATTAAATAGAGAAAGTTCAATGAGATGGTACTTAATCATGTTTTGAGACATGAGAAACGTTTGCAATTAATGTGATTATCATTTGGTAATGTGTAATTGATTGAATTACATTTATTTGATGAATTGAGTTATTCACTTACGAACTTACTAAGCTATGAAACTTATTTTGTGTTATTTGTCTATATTTTATAGTGTACCAAAGCTAGCTTAGATTTGGGAGTCGTTGGGAACGTCATTGCACTACCAAACACCTAAGTTGGTACTTTTGAGTTGTGTATATATGGTATATGGCATGTATAGGCTAGTTGTGATACTTTGGTTGTGAATATAGCCATGAGAGTTGGCTTGTAAATGTATATGTTTGTTTTGTATAGATAGCCATGAGTGATGTCTTATTTGGGTATGTTTTGGTATAAATGTGGTTATGGTTTCATAGTTGCTCAAATAGTTATATTTTGAGTTTGGTAAATGATCTATATGGCGTGATTGAAGTTGTTAACTTGAGAAGTTATGTGCTTATGAATTAATGCTTGATGATATAAGTGTTTGAATAGGTAATTGGCATTGACTTGAGCATTGATTTTGTTAAAATAGATATGGTATGAATTGTGTATATTGATGATGATTTTGGTTGCCTATTGTATGATGAATTGGTACCAATTTGGTTGATTAGGTGAAGATGAGTAAGGGTGGCAAATTGGCCTTGCAAATGACCTATTTTTGTCCACACGAACAGAGACATGGGCATGTGTCTCAGTCGTGTGCGTCACACGGTCATGCTACACGGCCGTGCATCCTCTGGTGTTGTTATTAAAATGATGTCAGTATGTTCCACACGGCCTCACACACGGGCGTGTAATTGGCCATGTGGCACAAGTCAGTATACCTCCTAAATGGCACATGGCCTAGCACACGGGCGCATGACTTGGTCGTGTTGCATAAGTCAGTATACCCTAGAGGATTGGCACGGCCTAGTACACGGCTTGACACATGAGCGTGTGTGGCCATTTCGAAGGGCACACGAGCTAGACACACGAGTGTGTGGTCGGCCGTGTGACCTAAGTCAGTATGTATGCCCTGTTTTCACACGGCCTGTGACATTGGCGTGTCTGAAGCCGTGTGAGGCACACGGGCGTGTGACCCTTGTATGTTTGAATTTTATTTTAAGTTTCTAAAATTTTCATATGTTATCGGTTTAGTCCGGAATCGATTCTAAAGCATGTTTAGGCCTTGTGGGCCCTTATAAGGAACAATGTGATTGTGTTGAATGGTATTTGAATATAAATGCATAAATGTATGTATTGTGTATGATAAATGTTGTGTATTGATCAGTAATAACTCGTAACCTTATTCTGATAGTGAATACGGGTGAGGGGTGTTACACTTGGAACATGTTGGAGAGATAAAGGATGTGAGCTAAGCTCCGTTCAATGGGACGTGTTTGTGTGTTAGAGAATTTTAGCTTTATGCTTCACTTTTATGACATGTTTGACTCTAGGAGTCTATGTAGTGTGTTGGAGATTCGTATATCCGATGAATGGTAATAATGCCCACTTTTACGTTTCATAGCTCAAGTGCCAGTTAATCTATAAACATGTTTTTTCGTATTGCGATATATATGCTTGAATGTTATGTGATTATATGAGTATTGTGACATATGTTTGAATGTTATGTGATTATATAAATATTGAGATATATGCTTAAACGTTATGTAATTATATGAGTATTATGATATATGCTTAAATATTATGTGATTATATGTGTAATGTGATATATGCTTAAAAGTGAACATGTTTACCATGTAAAAGAACTAGAAAATAATGCACAAGTATAATATGACAATAGAGTTGTTAAGGTTATGCTATATGGTTGTTTCGTTGATGCTTGATGAATTGTTTGCATAGTAGTTGTTCTAGGCATTCACTAAACTTGTTAAGCCCGCCCACTTCCTTTTTAAACCATTGCAGGTTAGTAGTGTGCTGGTGTAAGCGATGTCGTCCCGAAGGGTGATCCAAGCAAGTCCTTTTTCGTTATTTCATAGGTGTTATTGTTATTTGCTTTCGTTTTGGGAATAAGGCAATGTTGTAAACTTTTAGTGATATTTGCCATGACGTTTTGGATGCCTCTATAAATTATTTGTTCCTAAGTTTATGAGATTCATCTCGTATTATGTTGATTATTGCTCGGACTTACTTTTGATGTTTGAGACTATTGTTTTGATGTTTGTTTGATGATGATATGATAGCATGATGAATTGGTACAAGTTAGAATGATTTTTATGCTTATATATGTTATATTCTTCTGGTCTGAAGCAGAGGTATCGATATTCGTGTTGTAAAAATGATACCTCTGTGATTTTGAAATGTACAGTAAGTCAGAATCGTAAATTTGTATCGATACCCTATCACGAGTATCGATACTTGGGGTAATTTTATCAATACTTTTTCAATTGTACTGATATTTTTGTAACCCCCTAAACCCGGTCTAGACATTATAATCGAATCTCGAAGATCACATTAGTCATATTGATGGCTCAAAAAATCATTTATCTATTTTCTCTTAAAAATCGTTGTTGCTAAAAACGTCTTTGTTGAGAAAACCAAATTTTGTTTAAAATTGTTTATCTTTAGAAAACTCAAGTAATGATTTTTTTTTAGAAAGTGTCGTACTTTAATTAAAACATCGCAACAGATAATTTGCATATCTAAAACTCGTTTGTCATTTTCAAAACTTAGATTTAATATATATTTCATAAAATATTAATTTTTTGAGAAGATATAGCTGAGTTTCGAAAACAAAGTATTGAATTTTGAAAACATCCATGTTAGGCCTTGTTTGACTTAGTTATGAAAAATCTATCATAAACTGTCAATTTCACAATCTTTTAAATGATAATTTTAAAACCTAAATCATGCAGAAAAATTCAAAATCAAAATAATCCAAAGTCCAAAAGAAAATCTCAATCAAAATCAAAATAATCCAAAGTCCAAAAGAAAATCTCAAGCAAAAGTCCACAATAAAAAAAACACATCCTCAAAATATCGAGTACCAAAATAATATATTTTTCTAAAAATGGCCGAGAGCACCTCCATAAGCCGAGCCCGTCCTAACCTCGATTATTATCTAAAAAGTCATAATTAAAAAGTGGTGAACTTTAAAAGCCTAGTGTGAGATCAACACAAATATAATCACATACATATCAAAATATCAATTTCATCATATCAATCATCATGATAATCACAAGTTCTAGTTCTGATACTTAAGCATGAACATGTCAACGCATACTTTCAAAACGATGCACATTTTATAAAATTTTCTACCCATCTCCACTACATACCAATATCGAATTCCCCAGAACTCGTCTATTCAAAACACCGTTTGTAGACAAACCACCACTGATTTGTAGATAAACTGCCATTGATTTGCAAATAAACTGCCACTAATAACACTGATGTGGACAAGCCACCACTAAATTGCAAATATACTACCATTGCTTCCACATTTCACAAAATCTCACCCCATGCATGTGATATGGCGATTTTCACTTATAACACATATAGATCACTTATACACTTATGCATATAAACATGCCCTCATAATCACTTATCACATAATAATCACTTTTAACTTGTTTAACATGTTTTTCACAATAGATCATATATCTTGATTTGTCAAACATATATACACATAAATCGCACATTTTTAAATCATCACATATAACACATGAGCCATACATCACATATCGTGAGCATGAGATCTACACAAATATCATAACCATAATCATAAGCATATCACCTGTCATGTAAATCATAGATCCACTTGGTTAGAACACTTACTTGGCATCCATCTCGATAAGTTATACAACTCTTCGTAAATATTTAGTATATTCATATACTTTAATATAATTAATTTGTTAATAATAAAATATCGATGTCACACAAACAAATATTATTGGTCTACACCTTAGACTGTAGATCCGAATTGTCCCAACACTTATTTACAGTTTCACTTAATCTATCTCGCAAGATGATCTATCACATAAGTAACATTTATTAGAGTGGATCTTTCAAATTTTTTTGTCACTTAAGAGATCTATCACTAATAGTCTTAACATCACTTACCCCACGATTTAAGACTCTCGAAAAGAGGATTTCCTTTGCGAAGTTAGGGGTCTCCCTTACGATTATTGTTCGGTCCTCCAAAGCGATACAAATAAGTATTAGTACTATAGTTCAAAAATAAATAACAATGTTAAAATACCACTATGATTCATGGAACTATACCATTCAGCCATATTAAAGAATCACTAGGAGAAGGGTTTTTACGACCCAAAATAATATTTACTTACACTTGATTAATTCTAATCGATCAATGAATCGAAAAAGAGCGATGTTGGAAAATCGAGCAATCTAGAAAGGATCATTATAATGAAATAATAAGTTTGATTAAAACAAAGTGAGAATTGGCACAAGGAGAGGAAAAAGAAAAAGAAAAGAAAGATTTTTTTTGGTCACCGGCGATGGCGATGGCGATGGCGATGGCGATGGCGGCGGCGGCGGCTCGATGATGATCTAGCGATAGGGGAGTTATAATGTTTGGCTAAAAAGAGGGAAGAAATGAGTAGGAGAAAGAAATTTAAATAAAAATTGAGGAGGGGACTTGCGGTGGCGCATGGTGGCGACCACAACGGCGATGAGAGGAGGGAGATAAGAAGAGTGGTGGCCAAGAGAGGTGATCTGTGGAAGGAAGTTTGGGTCACGGTGGAGGAAGAAAAAGATTAAGAGGATGGTGGTGGTTGTTTGCAAAAAAAGAGAAAAGATAGTGAGAAAAGAAAATGAAAAATGAAAGAAAGTGAGGCAGAGGGGGTATGGATGGTAATGCATGGGAAGAGGGCTTGGTCAACCATGGCCAGGTTCAATGTATCATGCAACAAGGTAAGAGGTGAGGTTATGGCAAGGGAGGGGGACATGGAGTAAAAAAGGGGATCATGCACCCTCAACTTAAGGTAAGTTTGACCTATATTGGAGGAAAAGAATCCTCATGTTTATGGTGAAAAAGGGGTGGACGGCAAGCACTTAAATCACATGAAAAAATTGTAAAAAAAATTAAATAGAAGAGTGTGAACATTAGGACTTGAACTACTATGATAGCTAAAGAGTTAATAAACCACTAGACTACTCACTTCCTTCTTCTTAAACTTGCGCAAATAGAAATAAAAATATGGGATGACATTTGCTAAGGGTTTGAAACAAATTTGCACCAAATAGAAATTAACGAGAGCAAAGATATTCGAACTCAGGTCATCAAGTACAACTCTACCTCTACTCAATCACTATAATTGATATTTATTAACAAATGAGCAAAATATTATTTAAATAAAAATTCGGTCTGACCACTCTCGGTTCATTAACCTAATTTCTATTAACCCAATTTTTAGGATGTGATAATTTTCTTGTGTTTTAATTTCAGATGAGAAATAGAATGCGAATTTGGTATCAATTTTCCATACGGTATCGATATCGTGCAAGGAAAGCATCGATACCCATGTTCTAGTATCGGTACTTATGTGATTGTCTTGGAAATTTTACTAAGTGGTCATAATGCATGTCTAATTATTATTATAAGTTTATTTAAAGTTTGTTTGGCATGTTCTAATGATGATTGATATATGTTTGACTAAAAATTTATAAGATCACTGTTAAGGAGGATGATTTCTTAATAATGTGACAATTTACTATGAGTATGACATGAGACGGTAGTGTGGCATCCTAATATTCGGGCTTGGCGACCAGGTTGGGTATAAGGTGTTACAGTATAAATTATGTATTCTTAAACTGTTAGGCTTGACAACCCTAATAAGTTAGATGAGATCGAAAGATAAAGTTGAATCGAGTAAATCCTAATTTATCTTGGTTGAGAAAGTGATGTCGGGAGATAGGCGAGTATCAACCAATCGATTAAGTTAATTAGAGCCGGAATGTAATAATTGCTTAATCAATGACTAATCCACTTTAGACCTTTAATCTGAAGTTAGCTATAAACCCTGAAGCAAGTTAATCTTCTTGATTGGTTTATTAATTTAATTTATTTGTTTTTCTTTCTTTCTTTCTTTCTTTTTGTTAGTTAGTTATTTTTAGTCCTCTTAATTTATTTTATGATCCATTGTAATATAGGAATTAACTATTACTACTTAAACTTAGCACTGTAAAAAGTATTTTCATTATTTGGTCCATCCTCCTTGGGTACGATCCTCGGAATACTTCTGATATTTCATTGTACAACTATATTACAATTTAACCCGTACACTTGCGGACACCGTCGTTCTCAATTCTTATACTTTTTTGGTGTTATACTTATTCTATAAACAATAACTCGTTTATAGGTGATCAACTTCATGTTAGTGTTCAATTGTAACACAAAACTATATTACATTTTGACATGTTCGCTTGTAGATAACGCACTTATTTTATATATTTTTATTTGCACGATTTTTACTTTAAACATTTGCACTTTTGGAAGCGATTAGAATTCTTAAAGAAATTCTCTAAGGCACCGAAACTTCATGAAAGCAAACACTCAAGCGAAAAACCAAGAAATGAATAGAAAATGGCACAAGAAAGCAATGCGCACAAGGTGTTTGAGTAAATGCTCACAAAAGTGTTTGATTATTTTGAATGGAATTATTACAAATGAGGTGGAAGACCTCTATTTATAGCTGAGCTCCCCCAAATCCAAAGATACTATTTAACTTTCACCGACAACTAAGATTAATGTCTATCTATAATATGAGAGCCCTAAGAGATTTAAATACTATACATTCCTATCCTCTAGGATTGCAATGTTCACCATGATAACTTTAAATTACTGGAGTATTTTCATTGGGCCACCAAGGCTTTAAGTAGATAGACTTTCCTTTTTATTCCACGAATTGTGCCAGTTCAAGTGGGCTAAGTAAGTCCAATTGAATCAGTAGACCTTGTTGGACGGTTCTATACACATTAGTCACAAGTTTTGATCCATGACCTGTGGCAATTGCAGGTCTATAGAGTATATAGTTGCAAAGAAATAATGTCATCTTTGAAGGTAAAAGTGTGAACCCCATGTAAGCATTATGGTCAGCTAAAAACTTGGCAAATCACTTGTGTTCGAGCTTTCTCAAGAATCAAGTTTTATCCTCAAGGACTTGACTTCAATGTCATTGGCTCATCGCAAGATATATGCTTGGATCATGCTAGTTTCATTACTTGGAAAAATGGAGCTATTGGTTTTGGTGCCTTTTTTTTTTTTTTATCATGGACTGCTCTAATAGGTACTTACGACAATTTTGCAATACGCTCATGATAGATGGCGTTAGTGTTAAGCTGCATATTGTCAATGAGGTTTCTGCTTGTTGCAAATACATTCAACATAAAGTTGTGCCACCACCTGAAGAAAGACAAAAATTTGTTACGTCTACTACAGAATGAAAATGGCAATTGGCACCGAAAATATTCATCTTGAATAAAAGACATTTGTAAGCTTCATTTTCTAGATCAAGTTGTTCTCGATCATGGACTGTTGTAGCAGGTACTTAAGGCAATTTTGCAATACACTCATTGTGATAGTGCTAGTGCTAGTGCTAAGCTGCATATTGTTAGGAAGGTTTCTGTCCGCTGCAAATATACTCAAAACATAAAGTTGTCTCAACCTACATAATGAAATGGGCAATTGGCACTAGAAATATTCACCCTGAATAGAATACATTTGCAAACTTCATTTTCTAGATCAAGATGTCCTTGATACTCGAGAAAATCGGAAATCCATTGCACAAGGAGACCTTAAACTGGTTGTACAAGGATACCCTTAAATGGGCTAATTTCTGTTCTAATTTTACATTTTACCTTTTATCTTCATTGATATGTTGTTACTATGGTTGTATTACCCATGATACAAATAAATAACAATAACAAATATATTTGAGGATTGCCAACCTACTAGACAATTTTGCAAGTCCAAGTTTCCTCCTATAGGAAATCAAGCAATGCCAAACTAATGAAGCTGCGATCCAGAACAATCATTTTCTTAACCCAATTATATAAATTTATTACTTTAAAATGAAATATTATCAAGGAAAATAAAAGAAAAAGCATTTCTCACCAAAATGTTGCATTTTGTGAATTGGAACAATACCATTGAAGCAGTAAATATCCAAAACAATCCTAATCCTCCTCAATAACACACTCAGAGGACACTACAGGCATATTTGACCAGGCGTGGAGGTTATGCAATGTAGTTTCCATGTCTCACATGAGCAAAGTGAAAGCAAATAAAAAGAGTTTATACTTTTCACTCTACTTTGCCTGAGGGTGAGAAGCAATGAACTCAACAGCATGATTGATAGTGCTGATCTTGTCTGCCTCATTATCAGGTATCTCAAACCCAAATTCTTCTTCAAGGGCCATGACTACCTCCACAGTGTCCAAACTATCTAACCCGAGATCATTTTGAAAATGGGCATTTGGGGTAACCTGCAAAATGGATAAATTAGAAAACTAAACACCATGAAACACTTAGAAGAACCAAATTGTATATGCGATCAAAGGTATATTACTACCTCTTCATTTTCTTTTTCTTTTTTTTTTTTTCTGAAGTACCGATTTCCAAGCATAATCGGACATGGATATAATGAAATGGCTATCCAAAAACCCTTGAAATGCATTAAAACGCTTTTTAGAAATTCATACCCATATCCAACACTTACACTTGAGTCGGAATAAATAGAAAATAAGATCTTTGCTAGAAGTTGCACTCGTAATAACTTGCTCAACAAATTATACCTTTTGTCATTCCAAAATATATTTAGCTAAAAAGGAAAAACAAACAAACAAACTAGAGCAGATCAAGCCAAAATTGTCCTCTCAAAAGGACATATCAAGCAAAAGCTATGAAGCAACTACACAGTAATCCCCTTGTATGGGTGTTTAATCTACTACCAACACGACGAAATATGTTGGGATATGCTGGGACACGGCAGGAAAAAAACTGAATTGAAATGATCAAGTCGTATTTGTCTACTGGATGGACATGGAAAAAAACCAGTGGCTCATCACTTCCTAATTCCGGCAATGCAGAAAAGACAGCAACAGGAAAGAGGATGGGAGAAATAAGATGCATATGCAACTAGAAGAAATCATAATAGAAAAGCATGGTAGGCAAAGGAATGAGTGGTCAGGGATTAAGGAAGAACTGAGAACAGAAGAAAGAAACAGACAAGAGAGCAGGGGAGAGGCTGATGAAAGGATGGGAGAAATAAGATGCATATGCAAGTAGAAGAAATCATAATAGAAAAGCATGGTAGGCAAAGGAATGAGTGTCAGGGTTTAAGGAAGAACTGAGAACAGAAGAAAATAACAGACAAGAGAGCAGGGGAGACGTTGATGACAGGATTTAAGCATGGTAGTCGCGTCATTTTCTTTTTCTCTTTCAATTATTTAAGGACAAGATAGAGGTAAATAAAAATAGACAATAACTATTGTAAAAATATAGTAAATGAAGTGTTTTAGACTTTCATATTGATTTTGTAATTGATTATTTATTCAATGAGGATATAAATATGTGAAAAATGATCCGCTATATACTAAAGAAAAGAAACAATATTTACATTTACATTGAAATATTTTTATATAAAAAATATAAAAATATTTTTTATTGTTTTATCCTGTCCTAGTTCTTTTAAAACTCCCATGTCACTGTGTCCGGTCAAGTCATACTCGTATTTGGTGTCATTATCCAGGCCTCTTCGAGCAAAAGATGCATTCAGAGTGAAGTCCCAAAGAATGTTATAGTGCTTTATTAGTTTTATAACAAATAAAAACCTAGCAAGCTGGTCTAAAATAAGATTAGGGCTGATATCTTCCAAATCCAGGAGTGTTGTTTTAGGGAGAAAATAATAGTAGTAGAAAGAAACAAGGCTGGAAAACAAGCTAGAAAGAAGTTGGAACTGTAGAAAAAGTAGGGTTAAAAAAACATTTCTTGAGTTTGTTTGGGATGAAATAAAGGTCATTTTGTATGGATACCTAACTTCTTCAAAACCCTTCACTTCACCACTTGGTGCTTTTAACAGTGAAGATAAGCGCATCTACCCCAATGTTAGGCTCCTCTTCACCTCCAGCTGTTGTTAACACTTTACAAAAAATCCGACTCAAACATCTTCACTTTCTTTGGGATACTCATCATAAATAGGATCTAAGAGATCAGACTCTTGCTGTTCCACAAGCATCTTGCCAAGGAAATCAGCAACATCAACATCAATTCCACCCTAGTTTAATTCTAAGGCATGAACCAACCATTCCTGCAACCCACCTCTTCCCATCAGGTTTCGATGTCCAAGCATCATGAGAGGGGTTTTCACATAAACAGAGTTATCAGCAACGACCTTCTGGTATGTCAAACTAATTGGGGGCACCTTCCAGAATCTCCATCAAGGTTCTCAAATGTTCCTGTCACAGCCAAGAATAAATTGCAGATGACAATTCTTCAATTGCAAATCGTATTGCAGCAAATTCTGTTTCTAGACCTCTATCGCATCAAACCATGGCTTTTTAGCAAACCCTGATATAAGCCCTAGGGTCTAATCACACTTTGATGTAAAAATCGAACTGGCTTAGTGAAAAACAGCAATAGTCGAAAGAAATAAGGCTGAAAAATGTGTTAGAAAGTTGGAACCCTGAAAATGTAGGGCCGTAAAAGAACATTCAGTTTCCCTCTATTAATTCAAAGAAAATCATAAGAATGTTGTGGTTCTAAATTTAATTATACTAGTGTTACAAATAAAGTTTTAATTCGTAGCCCTCAATTTAAACCCTAAAGCTCCTGCATCAACAAGCATCTTTAGTAGAAATACGCAAGTGCCATAGGTGTCTTCTTTACAATGACCCACTTGTAGGTTACAAAAGCTTCTTTCCGGGTAGACATAAAATCACACTTCAACTACATTTAAGTTACTCTAATGCCTATACAATTCTAATTCAATTCTTATTCGCATATCAATCACGTGATAGACAAAAACAAATATTGCAAAAACATAGACTAACAATGCAGCCAAAGCTATTTTACTGTTTCAATTAGATATCAAATACACAACCAAAACCAGCTCCAGCCTACAACAGACCTATTTCCTATTCCTCCACCTAAAGAAATTGAATAACCAACTGTGTATCGTTCATTTAAGCACCCAAATTTATTATTTTAGCCATTAAAGAAAAATAGTTAAGCAATGCCAGACCAAATCACCTCAAATAGCATAGTTTCAAAGGACAAAAGCTTCACATCCAAATCAAACGAACCAAGCAGAATTCAGAAATCAGCTCTAAAGAGACGAAACTACATCGTAGACCAAACAAAATTTTCCAACAATTTCTTATGGGCAGGTTTGTCAATTTCATATTGATTTCACTCGAGACATAAATTTGAAGGCATCTAACTATAGCGAGAAAAAGGACTAGCTGACGAATATTAAATAAAGTAAGCCAAGCAATCCAAAACGTAAACCCATGTTTTCCAATACCACAGATAGAATCAAATCACTATGTATTAAACAAGTCTTAAAAATAGAATGGCCAACTTAAACGAACTTATTGGCTAATGAAAAGGAAGAAGGAAATAAATCAATACCCTAATAGTATAATGTATTCAAAAAGACACATGTTCTGTTTAATTTCCCCCAAACTATATCATAACCAAATAAACCGCACCCAAAAGAGTTCAAGAAAAAAGTTGAAAAGAAGAGACCTTGGAAGGATCTACTTTCTGGAAGTTTTTGACGACGGAGACGACGCGATCGGTGACCTCAGATTTGTCGAGAAATGAGCCCATGACGTCCTCGGAAAAACGACGATGGACGGCGTTGAAGGTGAGAGCAAAGAGACCGTTAAGGCTAGGTTTAGGGTTACGGAGCAGCGACAGGGATGTTGCGTTCACCCTCAGGCGCTTTAGCAAAGCTTCTCTCACCGCAGCCATTTCAAAAGATAATAGCCCTCTTCTATCCTCTTGTGTCTGCTGGAAAGGTTAAGAAACCTTTTATTTTCTGCTTCCGCTCACTCTCGAAGCCTAAAAACTATATGAAATAGAGAATGGTAAAAGTATGAAATCAAAGGCTAACACAACGTCGCAATTTTCTTCTCTGGCTCTTGATTCTTTTTTTTTTTGGTAAAGATACTATGCTTTTTTTAAGTAAATTTTTAATTTTTAATTTTAGCTTCTAAATTATTCGAAATCAGTTTTTTTATTGGTTTAATATCAAATTTAACCTATTAATTTTTATATATTCTATCAATTTAATTCTAAATATAAAAGTTTAACAATTTTAGTCCTCAATGTTTACAAAATTTTTAATTTAATAAAATTTAAAAATATATATTTTTCATTTAATAAAATTTATAAATAAAAAATATAATAAATTTAGCTCACCAAGTGAATTTTTTTTTATTTTTAAAATGTAGAGTGCGCCTCACATTTTCGGACAAAATAGAGTCGACGATGTGACACTTGACATCCCGATGAAAAGAAATCGACGTCTTGACGATGCGGCACTTGACGTCCTGACAATGCGACATACAACGTCTTGACGTGTTCCCACATAAATTGGGTTTCTTCTCCTAGTTAAACTCTGATTAATTTTTTCAGTCGAACTCTAATTAATCTAGGATATTTTAGTCATATTTGAGCTTCGAATTTGGCCTATAAATGGGCCTTAGTAACACTAGAAAAGTTTATGCAACAACACAACATAACACAATTAAGAAATAGCTTAAACAAAGCTTTAAAAAAATTGTGTTTTAGTCAGAGGGCTTTGTATTTGGGGTTCAGGGTTTGATTATCTCCATATTGTACTTTAAAGACAACTTTCTCATTAGTGAAGTCTTTTTTTGCCCGTCCTTTAATACCTTCTTGATTTGAGAAGTTTTTTCACGTAAAATTTGTGTATTTGATCTTTCCAATTTTTTCTTGTTCGTTGTTTATATAGGTTGATTCCCAACAAATTGATATTAGAGATTGGTTTAGATTCCGCAATCAACACGTTCCGTATGGCCGAAGCTACGTCAATTAGGGCTCACATCAGTGATTTTGTGACACTCTTGAATTATCTGAAGAATGTCGAGGCAAATATATATAATGAAGATCAAGCTATGTTATTATTGTGCTCCTTGCCCCCTTCATATAAAACTTTTAGGGATACACTGATTTATAAAAAAGATAAACTCTCGTTCGAAGATATGAAGAAAAACTTGGTAAGCAAAGATAAACTTGACATTAAGTTAGGTTCTAATTGTAAGACAGACGAGCAAGCCTCAGTTTTGGTTGCGATGGGCAGGCAATAGTCCAAAAAGTCATATCAGAATAGGCTTAGGTCAAGATCAAAGTCATGAAACTAAGACAAACAATGTGGCTACTGTAAGAAGTTAGGTCACACTAAAGCATAATGTTATGAACTCCAAAATAAAAATAGAAGGGTTACCGAAAACAATGAGATAGGAGAGCAAAAGGCTGAAGTTGCCAATGCTAGTGTGGCCAAAAATAAGGGAGATGATTTGTTATTGGTGTCTACGACCAAAAGGTCTAAGCTTACGTCCAAGTGGATCCTGGATTCAGGGTGTTTTTAACATGTGTCCCAACAAGGACTGGTTCTTCTCGTATAGTCCAATTGAAGGTAGAGTTGTGCTTGTGGAGAACAATTCACCCTGTAAGATAATTGATATTGGTATGGTTCAAGTAACACCCCAGTTCTGGCAGATCTAAAGTTTTGGGTGTATAGAAGTAAACAGTCTGTCTGACGTAGTGTTATCCATCCAAATAACCATTTTGGCACACAAGTGTGGGCGTATAGTAACCGTCACTCAAGTGGGTAAGAATTTGATTTCATGATATTCAGCTATATTAAGGAAATGTTTGTGTTAAGGGATAAAAGTGATATGGTGTAAAAACCCTAACCCGTATCCGTCGCCGAAACAAGGTTACAGAGCATTACTAGAGTTTTCAAAACATTTAAAAATAATTCATATCAATTACTAATTATTTTCTGATATTATCCATAACGTCCCTAGGATGGACTTCTAAGCCCAAAATGAATATTAGGATCGGGTCAGAACTAATTTGGGAATATAGGAAAATTTTTGTCAAATTTAAAAATTTCTCTCATGTACAAGGGTTACAGTCCGTGTGGCTTACACAGTCAAGTGACACAAGTCACACGGCCATGTCCCTAACCCGTGTAACTCTCTGACTTGTAAAACGTGAAGGTGCAGTTTTCACACGGTCAAGACATACGCCCATGTTTTAGGACGTGTGAAACACACGGTTGAGACACACACCCGTGTCTCTGCCCGTATGCTCAATTCTAAGTATTTTGTTTCTCAAATTTAAGGTGCAGGGGACACACGGCCGGACCACATGCCCATGTGCCAGGCCATATGTCACACACGGTCAAGACACATGCCTGTGTGTTTATCCGTGTGGACGAAAATAGGTCATTTTAAGGCCACTTTTCTTAGCCTTTCCAATATCAACTTGCATACAACATTTCCTTATACCAATACAACCCAACCAAGCAACCAAATCAAGTCAAATATTAAGTCTTAAACCTAATGTGTCATCACACTACTCATTTGCATAAACTTATCATGTAATTCCATTCATTGACTACTATTAAATACATACATATAAACTAACATATATGTATAGGAGTCATTCATAACCATATTACATGTTTACTTCCTTTGTACTACCCGGGTGAATAGAATACCTACTACTGTGAGCTTCAGAAAGAGTATCATTTTTCATATCTGAGTTATTCGGAAAACAAATTCTATTATGATAATACAACATACCGCTATCATCAATGCTATATTCTGAACTCAGATTGTCTCGAGCCATCTATCGTTTCAGTATCAATTTCGAATCATCATCTTGAAACTCTCAAATTTGTTGAAGAAACACAGGTTTTACTTTTAACTCTACCAATACAGATCCATCTTCATTAACAAACAAATGAGCATTCATTGCTCGAAGTGCAAACAAAGACGAATTCGACTAAGTGCGTTAGCAACTATATTAGCCTTTCCCGGGTCGTAATCAATAACCAAATCATAATCTTTTAGCAACTCTAACCGCTGCCTCTATCTCAAATTCAACTCCTTCTGAGTCATCAAATACTTCAAACTCTTGTGATCTGTATATACATAGCATTTTTCACCATATAAATAGTAGGATAATTCTTCTCGTGCGATTTTAACTGCCGAGAAGCATAAGCCATAACTTTTCCAGACTGCGTCAATACACAACCCAAATCATTCAGAGACGCATCACTTTATACTATATACGGCACACCTCATTCTGGTTGAGTTAATATTGGAGCTTCTGTTAACATTTTCTTTAACTGTTCAAAGCTCTGTTGACATTCATCAGTCCATACAAATTCAACATTCTTCTGTAATAACCGGGTCATTGGTGAACTAATCATTGAAAAATTCTTAACAAAACGGTGGTAATATCCCGCTAAACCCAAAAAACTTTGCACCTCAATTATATTTTTTGAAATTTTACAATTCACCACTGCAGATACTTTACTTCGATCCACACGAATCCCTTCAGCTGACACAATATGGCCCAGAAATCCAACCTCATGTAGCCAGAATTCACATTTACTAAACTTTGCATACAACTCCTTTTCTCTCAATATCTGTAGCACAATTATCAAGTGTTGCGTATGCTCGGATTCTGTCTTGGAATAAATCAGTATATCATCAATAAATACAACCCCGAATCTATCCAAATAAGGCTGAAAAATCTGATTCATCAAATCCATAAAAGCAACAGGAGCATTAGTTAATCCGAAAGGCATCACCAAAAACTTGTAATAACCATACCGATTTTTGAAAGCTATCTTCAGCACATCACACTCTTTAACTTTCAACTGATAATACCCAGATCTGAGGTCTATCTTTGAAAATACTGCAGCACCTTTCAACTGATCAAACAAAACATCAATTCGTGCCAATGGAAATTTGTTCTTAATTGTGACCTTGTTTAATTGTCTGTAGTCAATACACAATCTCAAAGATCTATTTTTTTTTCACAAACAAGACAGGTGCACCTCAAGGAGACATGCTCGATCTAATAAACCCCTTGTCTAATAGTTCTTGCAACTATGTCTTTAACTCTTTTAACTCAGTTGGTGCTATTCTATACGGTGTTATTAATATCGGAGCTATTCCCAGAATCACATCAATCATAAACTCAACTCTACGATCTGGTGGTAAACCCAAAAATTCCTCAAGAAACACATCAGTAAACTCTCTAACAACTGGTAATTGTTCCAGCTTTGATTCAAAACCCTGAGTATCAAGCATGTAGGCTAAAAATGCTTCATTACCTTTCCGCATTAATTTCTGAGCTGAAAAGGCTGAAATAATTCTGACAATGTCTTTTGTGTTCCCAAATTCAGCCGAAGTTACTTCCCCTGACTGACATTTCAAATCAATCATTTTCTCTCTACAGTTTACTACAGCATTATGTTTTGTTAACCAATCCATTCCCAGAATAACATCAAATTCCCGAAAGGGTAATAACATCAAATCAGCATAAAAATCACAGCCTTTTATTTTCAGTGGACAATTTCGACATATGAGATTAACTATCACACTTTGTCCTAATGGATTAGTGACTTGTACATCATAATCGGTAGATTTCACAGACAATTTCTTTTATGATGCTAATGCTGTGCAAATATATGAATGTGTAGACCCAGGATCAATTAGTGTATACACAGAATCATCAAAATGTAGAAAGTACCAACTATTACATCTGGAGCAAAAGCTTCCTCTCTTACTCGGATGACATATGTACGTGCAGGTGCCCTAGTTTCTGACCGAGCAACTGAATCTCTCATACCCGAACGAGTAGTCCCTGTAGCACTTCTTTGACCCGAACGTCTACCTTTCTGAGAGGTGGTTAATTGTTTCTCTTTTTTTTCTCCCTCTTCTTTAAGTAATTGAGGACAATCTCAGATAAAATTATCAGCGGCCCCACATTTGTAGCAATCTCCTGTCTTGACTTTACATTCGCTCGGGTAAGATTTCCCATAATATTTACATCTAGGCCTGGGAGCATTCTGCACACTACTAACACTAGTTACATGTTTAATGTTTACCCCAAATTCTTGCGGAGTTGCTCTGTTCTTATTCGATCGTTCTGGCATTAAGGTGGATCGACCTGAATCATCTCTAAACTTTTTAGCTGAAAATGTTGAGAATGATTTTGAAGAACTTCTCTTATAAGATTCTTTACTTCTTCTTTCTTGTTGCATCTTTCTATTATACACTTCTTTCATTTTCTGGGTTCTATCTGATAAAGCAACAAATTCTTGAATTTCTATATCTCCAATCATCATTCTGATCTCATCATTTAGTCCTTCCTCAAATATAATACACATTTCCTCTTTGATCGATAAAATATCTCTAGCATATTTGCTGAGGTATACAAATTCTCTTTCATACTCAGCTACTGGCTGATTCCCCTATCGTAAATCAAGAAATTCCCTCTTCTTCTTGTCTAGATATCTCTTACTGGCATATTTCTTTTTAAACTCACTCTGGAAAAATTTCCAAGAAAGTTTCTTTTCAGGTACCACTGCTTCTATAGTCTTCCACCAATTGTATGCTTCTTCTTTCAGTAAAGAAATCGCACATCTTAACTAATCATCTAGAGAACAAGCCATTTGTTTAAAAACTCTTACTAAATTTTGTAGCCAATATTTAGCTTTGACTGGATCGTCATCCAATTTTCCCCAAAATTCTTTGACCTCAAACTTTCTGAGCTTTTCTATTGGAGTTCGCTTACTAGATTCAGTTGTCAGATGAGGTGGAGGAGTAATCAGGGGTGCTACTGATGGTGCATTAGGGGGAGGAGGTTGCTGAGCCTGATTCCTTTCTTGTATCATATCATTATACCACTGATTCATAAATCCATAAATCATGTTTTTGAGTTCTTGTCCTCGCATCAGAGAAATTAGAACATTACTGCTTGTCCCTTGTTCAGAGGTCTGCACTCTACTGTTAACTTCTTCCTGTTCAGCACGTTCAGGTCTATCTGGCATCTTTATAATCTATAAGAAAAATAGGGATTAGATCGAATTATACACATCATACTATCACAGATTTATATGACATGTATTTTTAGACACTTTACATGTCACATTTGTTCTGAGAATCGACTAAACTAAGGCTCTGATACCAATAAATATAACACCCCTAACCCGTATCCATTTTCAAAACAGAGTTACAGAGCATTACCGGAGTTTTCAAAACATTTACAAATAATTCATTTCAATTACTAATCATTTTCCGGTATTATCTATAACGTCCCTAGGATGGACCTTCTAGGCCCAAAATGAATGTTAGGATCGGTTTGGAACTAATTCGGGAACATAGGAAAATTTTCATGAAATTTAAAAATTTCTCTCATGTACAGGGGTCACACGCCCCGTGTGGGTAGGCCATGTAGCTCACACAGCCAAGTGACACAAGTCACACGGTCGTGTCTCTAACCCATGTAACTCTCTAACTTGCAAAACGTGAAAGTGCAATTTTCACACGGCCAAAACACACGCTCGTGTCTCTAACCCATCTAACTCTCTAACTTGCAAAACATGAAGATGCAGTTTTCACATGGCCAAAATACACGCCCGTGTTCTAAGCGTGTGGAATATACGGCTAAGACACACACCTATGTCCTTACTCGTATGCTCAATTCTGAGCATTCTGTTTCTCAAATTTAAGATGCAGAGGACACACGGCCAGACCACATGCCCATGTGCCAGGCTGTGTGTCACACACGATCAAGATACACGCCCATGTGTCTACTCATGTAGATGAAAATAGGTCATTTTAAGGCCATTTTTCTCACCCTTTCCAATATCAAACTGCATACAACATTTCCTTAAACCAATACAACCCAACCAAGCAACCAAATCAAGTCAAATATCAAGCCTTGAACCTAATGTGTCATCACACTACTCATTTGCATAAACTTACCATGTAATTCCATTCATTGACTACTATTAGATACTATTAAATACATGCATATAAACTAACATATATGTATAGGAGCCATTCATAACCATATTACATGTTTACTTCCTTTTCTTTTATTCATATACATGTCATATAAACCATACGTTGTATTATAAAATCCACTGGTAAAATCTGGATAGTGTGGCCTGATGTGTTGATCCTATTCTCCGAACTATTATTAATCTACAATGAACATTTAACACAAAAAAGTAAGCTTATGAAAGCTTAGTAAGTTCATAGGCTTTAAAATAAATCTTACCAAACAAGAAATAACGAAACATTAAATAGATCATTTCATTAATATTCCCTGCTAATCACAATCTCAAATGATGAATTTACTTAATTAAGCTCAATATCACAAATGATTGAATTCTATCACTTTAATTCATATAACACTTACCAATTCTTATCAAATTATAGAACGTTTTACGGATTTGAGTACATCATTTGCTTAATGCTATAGTCTAACTATCGTCTTACACATATATTACCATAACCTTGCCATGGTTTTATACATATCACAATGCCATAGCCCCGCTATGGTCTTTCACTTAATTACGATGCCATAGCCCAGCTATGGTCTTACACGTACACACATCTACTGCTATGGTATAACTATGATCTTACGTTCACAATGCCATAACCCAGTTAGGGTCTTTTCACTGAAATGCCATAGCCCAGCTATAGTCTTACATTCCACACTTTTCCATGGTCCAACTATGGTCTTATCTGTCAATTCATCACTGGTCACGGACGATCGTACTCTATTATGTGTCCTGCTCAATTTGAACTTTCGTTCCGATTTCCATATTTTACAATATTTATAATTAAATAACAAAAATATGAAATAACACATTATATCATTCCTAAATTAATAATTAAACATGAAAATTCAAACATATGAACTTACTTGGGTCAATTTATAGAAGTTGTAGGAATTCAATGACTAATCGACAATTTTCTCTTTTCCACATTTATCTTCGAATTCTCGATCTATAATGTAAAATTTTCCATTAATTAGCATCTAATTCAATTCTAATTCACTTCATAATTTATGCCCTTCAATTCTTTTAAATTACACTTTTACCCTAAATTTTATAATTTTTACAATTTAGTCACTACTTAATTTGCTCATCAATTGAGCTAATTTTTCTCAATTAACACTTTATCTAATTATTTTAAGCTACTATAAAGCCTTTGATACAAAAAATTTCAACACCAAACCTTAATTCACAACTTTTTCACAATTAGGTACTAAAATCATTTTCTATTAAAATTACTTAATAAAATCATTATATAATGAAATTAAAGCATTCAAATCCATGTTAATTCATCATAAAATTCTAGCACTCATACATGGTAACTTTCAAAATCACTCATGGAATCTAAAACAAATGAATCAATAGTTGGACCTAATTGTAAAAGTCACAAAAACATAAAAAAATTTAAATAAAAAGCAAGAATTGAACTCACATGGTGCAAAAATATAAAAAAACCTGCTTGATAACTCTCCTATGGCATTTTGGCTGATGAAAAATGAAGAAAAATCTAGATTTTTCAATTTAATCTTTGTTTTATTTGATAAATTTGCTAAATTTCTAATTTTGCCCTTATTTCACATTGATTTCTTGCTTATTTCCTTGCCCATGCCGTCCAGCCGATATAATTTGGGTTTATTTGTCTTTTAAATCCTTTCATTTTAGACACTTAAGCTATTTAATCACTTTAGCAAGTTTTACACCTTTTACAATTTAGTCCTTTTTAAGTAGTTAACTATCAAAACGTTAAAATTTCCTAACAAAACTTTAATACTAACTCATTAGCATTCCATAAATATTTTAAAAGTATTTATTACTCGGTTTATGAATTTGAGGTCTCGATACCTCATTTTCGACCCAATTTATCTTATAAATTCTTTTAAATCACAAAATTTACTAATTCAAAAATACTTCTAATGTCATACTTAACTCATAAATGTTAATTTATTAGATTTTTTAAACTCACTCGTCAGATTTAGTGATCTCGAATCACTGTTTCCGACACCACTGAAAATTAAGCTGTTACATATGGGATGAGTGTCCACCAAAAGTTTAGTACGCCTGATTTATATGGAATATTGCGCTGATTAGACTTTAAGTAATCTGGTTAGAAACCAACTATATAGTTTACCCTGATAAGTTTGATAAAGGAAACCTATTTATATTATACTCGGAAACTATAGGTTAATAAGAAGGCAAGTTCTGATACGTATGACACTTGTTAAATTCCACTAAGCAAGATGAGTCATATTTATATATAAGAATGTGTTTTGAAAGGGGTTCTTCTTTCTTCTTTTTACCACTTCCTTAAGTAGTATCTATTAAAACCTTCCTTAAATCTGAATGTATCCTACCTCGACGATCTAGAGGCTAAGGTTCTTTTATAACTAGTAGTTACTTCGAATCATGGTACGTATTTTAGCTCTGCATGTTAAGTTCTAATTGTGTAAATCTACATTTGGTTACTGAACAGTGAGATTGTAAGTATAAAGTTTCTGCATGGGATTAACAACGATTGAAATAATAAGCAACTTGTATGTATAAGAGTAGTAATGATGTTCCATGTTTTGTAAGCAGTGGTTGTTACGATCTCATGATGGGAGTTTGAATTTAGAGTTCAAGCTATTGTACGTGGGTATCATGTGAGTGTTTACTCTATCTCTTGCATGAATACTGTTCATACTGAAGTAGGTCGATAAAAAAGTGATAGAACTAGGAATCCTAAACCATGAAATATATAGTATGAACATGATAGGAAGTATGTATATGTTTGAAAAATATGTTATGAGATATGTAAGTGTTCTGATTAGGTATAAGTTATTGATGTAAAAGGTCGAATCTAGATTATGTAAATGCATGAAGAGTCTATGTTTGTTTACCTTTATGGTGTCTAATAAAGCCCGTCAAGACTGAAAACATGAATTCTGATATGAACTCTAAAGGAAAAATCCATGGCCATGACATCCTCTGAATAAGAATTAAAGAATGATGATTATCCAATGGAGTTTTCTGCTTGTCCCAAGATGATGATGGGCAAACCTCACATAATGTGAGTTTAGACAGATCCATATCATAAACACGACAATTAAGAATAGCTTTTATGGTGAATTATAAAAAGAATATACTTTGTGGTGAACTCTGAAAAAAATAGCCTGTATGGCGAACTATGAAAAAAACAGCCTATGTGTCGAATTATGAAAAGAATAGCCTGTGTGGCAAACTCTGAAAAGAATAGCTTGTGTGGCGAAATCTGAAAGGGATGCCTTTGTGGCAAATTCTAAATAGATCGCCTTAGTGACGTGTTCTATTTGATTGTTTGTATGGTGTATTCTGCTAAGTCCATGTCGCGTGAACTATCAAGAATATTTAGCAAGCTATGAATCTGAATGTCTGTCTCTATGGTAAGATATGAGTAAGTTCTAGTAGTTCTGTAACAAGTATAACCAAGATAAGGTATTGATATACTCTGGAATAAGAGTTGAAAAAAGTCTTAAGGGTTTTCCTTGAAAAAGATATGTGTATTGGTTTGTTAAAAAAGGGTATATATTTTGATGATATGTAAGTATAAAAAGTAAAGGGGTATCGTATCTTCTTCTAAATTATTTCGAATTTGAGTTAATGTAATTTTGAATTATGAAATTATGGTAAAGCATGATACAAAGTTCATCTCGATGTTATACGCAGTGAATTATCAGTATGGATATGTTTACAAAACTAGATCAGGGTATGTATGAGTGTGAATCATTAGTAGGAATTTTCTTTGAATTTTGGGATGTGAATCATTAGTGTGAATTATTAGCAGTAATCACAGGCTGTTAGTGTTATAAGTAGATACATGGTTAGACCTGAAAAATTACACTGGCAAGCAGTTAAGTGGATTCTCAGGTATTTGAGGGGCACATCCAATATTTTTTTAGAATTCGAGAGAAGTTCAAAGGGTTTAGTTTGTAACGCCCTCAACCCGACCTGATTCTCTAAGTCCAAATCTTGGGTGTTTTTACATAATTCACTTAACAAAATTACTAAACATCCTTCTTATACTTTTAACTCCAGACATTTTTCTTAACATTTATCATAATTCATTATTAAATAAACAAGGAAACATTTTTAAACATCATACATCATATCTATAAAAATTTATTTCAATACATAAGTTTAATAAAATAGACTCATATGGCGTACTCTTACAATACGCCATTTGTCCAAATAGGTCCACTGTATGCATAGCTTTCCCCGTTTTTCGTTTTTCTGGCATACTCATAGCTTGTCCCTCTCGGTGAACAAACTTAAACAACAACACCTAAAATATAAACTGTAACACCCCAAACCCAACCTAGATGTTATGGTCAAATCTGGAGAAGTTACATTAACTCGGTTGAAAAACTAAAAATCTAACTTACAAATCTTGTGATCTGAAATCTTAATTTAGCTAAGCTTATACGAGTTTTAGGAAATTCTCAAGTTTGAAAACACCTATTTCACAGCATGATCTCTTAAACATTTACTTATAAAAATAGCGGAAACTTTTAGAAATTTCACTTTAACTTTAATAATAAAATGATTGAAAAATATTAACTTTTGACAAAACTCTTACATTGTTATTTAGAAAGAAAGAAAAACCTCATACGCAGAATTTACTCATTTTATAAAAAAACATTTAATTTGATGCATAATTTTGCAGCGGTTATTTTCAGAGTTTTTAAGTTTTGAAAACTGAATTCCAATTTGTCAAATTCATATAATTTTGCAGTTTTATATTTAAGAAAACTCAAAAATTGACAAGCAGATCAAAACCCAAAAACAAAATCAAATCTAAAACTTAGTCCAAAAATCAAAAATCCAAAAGTCTTAATTAAAATAATTCGAACCATCTGATGTGGAAAGCCAATCCGAGCTCCCGCAAGCCGTCTGATCCTAAGTCTGAAGATCACTTGAAATGTATTAAACAAATGAGTGAGCTAGAAGCCCAATGTGTGACTTAGCCCATAAATAAAATTTTTACTTATAACATGCACATATACGGATATCATACCAAAATGTCATATTACCAGAAAACATATATCATATCAAAATGTCATATTTCCAGAAACATATATTAGATTAGAATGTCATATTTTCATAAACATATATTAGATCAGAATGTCATATCAAATCAGAACAAATCCTACCTCCATCCGCTACACACCAATTCCGTCAAACCAATCACACCAAATAGGACTACAAGAGTCCATCCATCCAATCACACTGAGTCTTGGTAGTATACCACTCATAATGGTGCTGTTGAGTTGCCAGACAGATATTGTGGTTTAACCGCTAGAATTGCAGTAATACTGCCAGAAAACACTTCCTCCATCATATCAACCCACCCAATGCACATGCATAATCATAATAACATACATACATATCACATTAAAGGTATGACATGCATACCTAAACATACTTTTTTACGTATCATAACATATCATATTAGTTATCTTACATATAATTATGCTTTCAAATTTAACAGAACATATATCGTACATAAGTTTTTCACCTACCTTAACTATATCACAAACTGACACATATTGACAGATGTCAGATTCCGAGTCTTATTTAAGTCAAATAGAAGTCAAATGGACCCCACGAATAGTCTAATTATGAATTTCAGTGTCAAACAGGTCTAGGTGAAATTTTAGAAAAATGGGCCCACACGGCCCGACAAGCCAGCCTATGTGGCCCACACGACCTACTTGTTCAGACTGTGTAATCACACATGGCCGTGTACTCCACACGGCCTACCTGAATTGCCCGTGTAATTGCACATGCCCATATGCTCCACATGACTGACAACACGCTCGTGTGGTGTACACGAACTGTCACATGGCCAGCCACACGGCCTTGTGACGTAGTATAATTTTTGAAACAACCATTTTTTGGGGGTTTTTTCGAGTTCTAGACGAGTTTTCTGGTTAGTTTCACACACCTGATGATAATTCTGATAACCCACAAAAATAACGCACCCCAAATCCTACATACGACATTAAATCACATCGATTAAAAACTAAGTATCGATATCAAAATAAGTATTTGACACAAAAGTAATTAATGAATAGCCCTTAACTTTGATGTTTGGTCACTTACCCTTACAAATAAAAGTAGCCCTAAACCATACTTAGCTCGCTAACAAATTCTCAGCTCCACAATAATCGCCTAACAAATTCATAGAAACTTATCAGAACCAATTCAATCCAAATAGTCAACTCACCCTCTTACCTCATCATGAAAAGAGAACAATACCAAATCTTTACTAAACGAATACTAACACTTACCTGAAGTAGAATAGCAAATCGATGAAGAATTGACAGCACAAATAAACAGAGAACCGTAAAGAAAACAAAAACGAATAGGAGGGTGACAACAAATAATAAAGGTGATTAAGGATGTGAGAAAAATCTAAAAGAAAAAAATAGAGGAAAAATTGTAAGAGAGGGAAAAAGGCAAAACTATGGCAACAAAAGAAAAAAAAATGAAAAACATGAAAGCTATAGGGAAAATGGACGGTAAAATTAGGAAAGAGAGAGAAAGAGAGTGGAAGAGATTTTAGAAGATAATCTCTCCTATACTCTGGTTTTAAAAACTACCCACTAACTTCCTCTAACTCCTATAATTATCCAAAGCAAATTCTTTTCTTTAGAGTTTAAAACAAAAATAAACTCCATAGAAGGAGAGCAAATATACAATGAGAAAGAAAGAGGAAATAATTGAGTGAAGAGATGAAAAGAGAAGAGAGAAAAAAGAGGTGGTAAAAGGTAATAGAGATGGTGGCTTTAAAAGGTGGTAGTGGCTAAGAGGGGTGGTGCAATGGTGGCTCAAAGGTAGAGGAGTGGCGTATGATGGTGGTATAGATGATGGTCACACAAAATAAAAGAAAAAGAAGCAAAAATGTGATAGAGAATAACCAAATAGGGGCAACATAAGTGGATGATAGGAAAGAGAAAAGAGAGAAAATGAAGAGTTTTGCAAAAAGAAAACAAAAAAAATGAGTGCGTAGGCTACAAGGATTGGACGGGCTAGCTTATAATTGGAAAGAAAGGGAGATAAGGGAGTGAAAAGTGGATCAATGAGGGGGACAAAAGGAGTGAAAAAAGAAATAATAAAGGAAAGTGGATCAATATAAGGGAGGAAAAAATCTTCCTTATAATGCAACTAGGAAGCGACAATAATAGGGTGTTTGACCAAGAATTTAATTGCAAAAATATTTTAAAAAATAGGGTGGAGTGAGGAATTGAACTTGGGCCACTTGGGAACTTAGCTTGTTTTTTAAGCACAAGACTAAAATGCTCACTTGACCAATAATTGTCAATAATTAAATTTAAATGGGGTGTAACAACTCTACAGTCCTTAAAAATAATTTTGTCCTTAAAATTTACATGATCAGAACAGATGGGGATATTGTCGACAAATCGAGTCTTCAGGTTCCCAAGTATCTTCCTTAGTTCCACGATTTTTCCATAACATTTTTTCTATTGGAATCTATTTTTCCTTAACACCTTAACCTTATGATCCAAGATTTGGACTGGCTCCTCATCAAACGATAAATCTCGTCTTACCTCGATCTTCTCAATGGGAACCACCGAGATAGATTAGATTGGTATCGTCTCAGTATAGAAACATTGAACGCGTAATGGATACGATCCAGTTTCGAAGGTAACTCCAACTTATAAGCCACTGGTCCAATACTCTTAAGGATTCTATAAGGTCCAATAAACATTGGCTTCAACTTGCCCTTCCGACCAAATCTCTAAACCTTCTTTCACGATGATACCTTAAGGATTACCTGATCCCCAACACTGAACTCTATTTCTTTCCTCCTCAAATTAACATAGGATTTTGTCGATCCGATGCCGCTCTCAATCTATCCTGAATCAACTTAACAATACTCTCAATCTCTTGAACTAAATTTAGATTAAACACTTTTCTTTCACTTAACTTGGTCCAACACAGAGGTGCCCTACACCTATGACCATAGAATGCCTCATAAGGTGTCATCTGAATACTCGATTGAAAGCTAGTATTATATGCAAACTCTAATAACGACAAATGCTCCTCCCAACTGTAACACCTCAAAATAGGGCATAGGAATTTTATGGGTATTTTAGGAATTTTAGCCTATATATGCTCGAAATTTTGTAAAGTTAGTATTCGATAATGTTTTCGACAATGGCTATTAGGAAATTAAGTTAATTTCTGAAAATGAGTTTTAAATACCTTTAATTTTGAAAATAGGACTGTGTAAAAGAGTTAAAACTGTGAGCTTTTTTGAAGCAATTTACCCAGAATTTTAAAATCAACATAAAAACCACCCATTCTCAAAACTATTTCATGACAGAAACTTTCCTCTATTATGTTCTTGTTGTCCCTTTGTTTCCTTTACTCTTCCAATCAAATTTTACTTCCAAATCCAAATTACTTTTAATTTCCAATATCATTTGAAGTATAAATCTCCATTGAAACCAAGAAAACATCCAAAAATTTATTTAATTTCATCATCTTCTTCAAGAGTGGATTTTTTAGAATTTCACCAAAGTTCATTTTTCTTGCATTTAAGTTAACCAATCATCTTCCTAATAGTTTTAAATGTTATCTAGACTTTTAAATCGTATTTCTAGCCATTAAAATGCATGTTTTAAATAAAAGCGAAAAATTTGGTTGTTAATAGTGAATTTCGGGTTTGTAGATTGACACTTGGTTTTAAAGTGTTTTTGAACTTATTTTAACATAATTAGAAGGTTTTTAAAGTTACTTTGAAGTTTCATTAAGAGTTTACTGTGTTTTTATTGAATTTTCGTTATTATGGTCTAAACTTGTCGAAAAATTTAGATACCTTGAAACATGTAGTTTTGTGTAGTTTAAAGATTGGGAATTAGTCGTAGATGAATGTAACTCTTTTCTTATGAAAAGATTAAATGTAGACTGAGTTATTCGAATTTTAAGTTTGTCATGCTAAAGGTTTCAGTTAGAAGAAAATGTAGCTTAAGGCTTATGTTTGTGACTGTTTAAGGTAAGTTATTGACAGATTGTTAATTGAATATTTGTGTGGTTTATCTTATTGAAGTGTTGGAGTCAATAGGACATTCAACGAGTAGAAACAAAGAAAAAAAAAACTTGCCTAAGCTTTCGGTTTTCAATGGGAGCTGATTTTCGATGAATATTTTGGAATAGTTGCTCATAGATGATTCATTATGTAATTAAGAATTTAGAGGTAGTCTAAACCCCACCCAAAGCTTTTATTGAAAACCCATGTTTTGGTCCATTGTTGAGTGACGAATACAAGCCTCGAAATTCAACTTTATATCTCTTAGAGCCAGGGGCGAAGCTAGAACAAATTTTTAAGGGGGGCCGAATGAAAATTTAATTTTTATAATCTGTATCTTTATAATTTTTAAAGGATTAAATCAAATTTTTATAATTTTAAGGGAGGCCAAAGTATAATTTTACCTTTACTAATTTAAAATTTTAAAAAAATTTCAAGGGTCTAAATATAAATTTTCCATTTTAGGGGGGACCAGGGCCACTGCCAGCCCCCTGTATCCGCCTCTGCTTAGAGCTTCACCTTACAATTAGTGGTCCAAATCAAAATTGAGTCCACCTTTTTTCTATCGCAAGTTATTTTGGAATTCAGTTCTTCCGTTCTTAGGAAAGTCCATTATCGCAAGTGCTTTTTCCCCAGTGCTAACCTTTTAGGTTAAAAAGTAACGAAAAACTCACATGCATGCTATTTTCAAGTAAAGAAAAAAAAATAATTATTTGTATTATTTTGTTATTAAATAGTCATTTAGAGTTTTGCATCAATCAAGAAATATTTAAGTGCACGATGCTTCGTTAGTTTCTATAAAGAAAAGGCACCACATCATGGCGATTTAATATAATAAATACATGGCGAGTTGTTACATTAACTCTTAATTATTATTTTAATATAAAGTCGAAGAAACAAAGTAAAAGTTTATAATTTTCCATAAATTGGTTTTCAGTGGCGGATGCTAGCTTTGATATAGAGGGAGGATGGAGGGTTATCTTAGTGCTCCGGCGGATGAGAAGACGGAAGTGGCGGCGTCACCTACGTGTTGCGTCACCGGCGCCACCGGTTACATCGGGTCATGGTTGGTGAAGCTTCTTCTTGAAAGAGGTTATAAAGTTCATGCCACAGTGAGAAATCCAGGTTTCTTACATCTTATTTCTCCAATATTTACATGTAATATTAAGAATTAAATGGAAGGCTATAAGAGAGGATTAAATTATTTGGAGAAAAATCTTAGACATGCATGCATGTTTATTTGTTATGAATCACTTTAAATATACATATAATTAGTAATGAAGTTATGTTATATATTTGTTTCCATTTAATGTAACAATAATTCACTTTCCAAGGTTTCATTTGGAATTGGATTTGAGCAATCTCTTATTACTCTTCAAATTGCTGGATTAGTCTTCTTTTTTTTCTTTTTTCTTTTTTTGTGATAAAAAAAGATACAAGTAAAAATTTAGACTCCCAGAAGAGGATCTTTAAATAATCTTAAGCCTAGTCTCTTAGTATGAACAGATTAATTAAGTTTTCTTCTTTGGGAATATACTGTATTTTTTACTGCTCCATCTTCCTCAAGATAAGATGAATTTTCTTAACTAAGGAAGAGTTAGAACTCCCTGAAGAATCCTCCATGATAACATTAATACCTTCAATACTATCGGTTTGGATTAGAATTTTCTCGAAATACCTATCCAGAATAAGGTTCAACCCATCAAGAATTCCCCAAAGCTCTGCCTTCAAAATGGTGCAATTGCACAAATATTTAGTGAATCTAATGATCCACTCACTATTATGGTCTCCTACACAACCACCATTAGCAGCAAAGCCTTCATCAAACCTTACCGAACCATCTGTGCTCAAACTCACCCAACTGTTAGGTAAAGGCCAACTGTAAAGATGGCTTCGTGCTTTATGAGATGAGATCCTCAAGGTGGAGGAATACTATTTTGCCCAACTGAATGAGATTTTAATAATCTCATCAACACTCCATGTAATGCCTTGAAAAATGAACAGGTTCCGATTCTTCGATTAAGTCTTTGATTAAGTCTGTTTATGCATGATTTTGTACTTTATTATTTTTTGAGTTACTTAAGTGTATCAAGACTAGATAAATTAAGTTGTCCGAGTTTCACTTGACAAAAACTAAGAAGATTTTGAGTATTTTTCTCTTTTTTTTTTTTTTAATTTAACTTGAATAGATTATGAGCATAAATTTTTTTTTTTTTTTTTAGACTTCTAAATCATCCATTACACCCCCCAAAAAAATGTAGTGATAGGATTAAATCAGAACCTGGCTTGTTTTGTTGATTGGTTTATAGTAAAACCTAAAATGAAGCCTAATTAAATCTCAGAAAAGGCTTTACATCTATTACAACTATGGAATGGAGGTGACCGACTGAGATTAGTCAAAGCTGATTTGCTTGAAGAAGGGAGCTTTGATGAAGCTGTCAAGGGCTGCAACGGTGTATTTCATGTGGCAGCTTCAATGGAATTCGATGCCAATACAAACGAAAATATTGGTAAATTCTGCATTACCTTCAAGCATCATGTAACTTATATCAGTTATTCCAAAGCATTTTCATTCACAATTTTACTTGATTTTTGAAGAATCATATGTTAGATCAAACATTCTTGACCCTGCAATCAAAGGCACTGAAAACCTCCTCAAATCTTGCTTGAAATCCAAGACAGTGAAAAGGGTTGTTTTCACATCCTCCATAAGTACTATCACTGCCAAAGACAGCAATGGAAATTGGAGATCTATTGTGGATGAATCTTGCCAGACCACAATTGATCATGTCTTGAATGCAAAAGCAAGTGGATGGGTACAAAGCATTCTGCTTCATCTTCTATTCTACCTATGCTCCAACCAATTAGTTCTTTTTGCAATGGAACTTAAATATGTATATATATTCCTGGTATTCAACAGGTTTATGTGCTCTCCAAGCTTTTGACTGAAGAAGCAGCATTCAAGTTTGCAAACGAGAATGCTATTGACCTTGTTTCAGTGATAACCACGACTGTAGCCGGTCCTTTCCTCACAACCACCATTCCCTCAAGCATTCAAGTGCTCTTGTCACCAATCACAGGTTACCAGCAAAATGCTAGCATATAGGCGACCTAAAATGTCATATCATATAGGTTATCTACATTTTGGTTTATTAGCTAAATGTTTGTTTTCATATAGGTGATCCCAAGTACTTGTCAATAGTGTCTGCTGTAAACGCAAGAATGGGGTCGATTGCTTTAGTTCACATTGAAGATATATGCAGTGCCCACATTTTTCTAATGGAGCATGACAGAGCAGAAGGTAAATACATATGCTGTGCCAGCAGCTCTCCCATGTATGAACTGATTAATCACCTTGCTCAAGAGAATCCGAGCTTAGATATTCAGAGGTAAGGTTTTACATGAAGGTATATTCGGTTGTTCTAAAATTCGGTAATCTGATTGGTTTCCCCTTTGGTTTTTCTATGTTCCCAGGTTGGAGGCTGGGGAAAAAAGTACAAAACTTCCAGAGATTTCTTCAAGGAAGTTAAAAGATTTAGGCTTCACTTACAAGCATGGAATAGAAGATATAATTCATCAAACAATCACCGCATGTGTAGATTATGGGTTTCTGAAGATCTAGAGGCATATGTTTTGTTCCTACTTTCCTAGCATCCTAGTAATCAAAGTTCATAGCATTTATTAATGAAAGTGACAATGCAGACCTAGTTTACTGAAACATGACCGTGTCATGCGGCATTAAACAGATCGAACGGCGTCTATTGCGGTACCAAACTTGCCCCGTATTCTTATACCAGATTTAGTCTAACTTATTGTCAAAATGGCAATTAATTGAGATGCTAAGAAATCATACACATATGGATTGATGAAGACTAAGTAGTCTAAAACACTACTGAGGGAACTTGAGACTTGGGCCCCAAAAAATAAATATTAAGACAGATGTATTTGCTTCTTGGTACCATTCAACTTTCCATTGGATTGGAAATTGTTGCAGAATGTATACATAATCTACATATTTAATGCAAAAGCTAATTCTTCAACTAACTCAACCAACTTCTTTCCATTAATGGTCCAGGGTTGGTTATAAGATTATTCTATCCCACTTTGCTTGATTTGGGACCATTTCTAGGCTAACTTCAATTTTCTTACCAATGACAAAAGTAGCTTCAAGGGATCACATTGGTATCCAAATGGTATTATGGACTCAAAACACCCAGCTTGCCATAAAATGAACTCTAAAGTTGTGCATTTTTTTTAATCCTGTTGAGCCAATAACTAGCCATGCCATTGCAGTCAAACAAACGAACGGCCACCTTTTAACATGGTTAGTTGATTCCTGGAAGCAGAAGCTAAGGGAGTAGTAATTAAACCTATGTAGCTTCGACTCTTTATCGATACTCATAATTTTCGGATATGTATACGAGGATATAATCTTCCAATGATCCTGCAAATACATAGCAAAACTTATTCTAAGATTAAATGTTCATAGACTAAACTTGATTCTAGTAGGGCTATTTGGATTTTTCTTGAGTGATGATTTCAAAGTATTTTTTCTAATAATTACTCCTGAAACAGAAAATATTGACAGTACAAAATCTGAATGAATAATAAATTTTAGTTTAACCTATCAAAAAAATATTGACTTCAACTGCGAATAGCTCAGGAAGGTGACAGCCCACATGATGATGAAGAGTCTAAATCAGTTCTGGAATTGGAGTTCAATTTTAAAACGGAGGAAATAAATATCTTCCATTTGTTTTCATCTGCTTCCAAACTACCCCCAATCCAATATTTAAGACATTATTTAATGGAATTCGATGTCTAGAATTTATGTTTTTTCTTTTCTTTTCTTTTTTTCAGAGAAGAGAAATGAGGGTTTGCATTCATTTATGAGATGCATGTGCCAGAGAGCTTTTAAAAGCTGTACTGATGTTGCAGTAAGAAGATGACATAATTAAAATCCATACTCATATAGAAGCTGTAAAAAAATGCTTCCAAGTAACCAGTAAAATTTATAGTTTCAAATTCAAGAGACGGAAACAAAGAAGGGTGCTTATTTTTTTACAGACAGTGACATTCAAATCTTAAAACCAATGTAATTAAAATTAGGATTGCAAGACCATGTCTAAGATGCAGTCTTTTCAAGGCATTTGTCCTGCTGGAATGGATTAAAAAATTATTTGAGCCTTACCTTGTCCAGCCAGGACCACATGTCTATTCATGTTTTGATAGTAGCTAGTGGACATTAACATTCATTATTATTTTTTGTTCATTGTTTTTCCTAAGAGAGCCATACCAGAAAACACTAAAACATGCTTAGAAGAGTCCCATGTTCTTAAATCACTAATTTCCATTGAGTTTGAATCTAAACATGGTCCATGCTTCATTAATTAATAAACTTGTCCCTTACATGTTTCTTGAGTGGATTTACAACTTTATAAAATGAAATCAACAAGACAACAATTTAACTTGTTCTCTAACCCCTATGATATACACACACAGACATATGTAAGCAATCATGTAACTGGTTGGAATGCTTAATCAATAATCAAATTATTGTACCTTTTTCAAAAGAGAGGGAAAACAAAAAGATTCCATTGATTACAGAATTATATCTATCTTTCAAATCCTGGATTTGTCTCTATATATGTCAATATCTGGATCTCTTATCCAAAAGGCTGACAAAGGTATCATTAAGTGCATATATTTGAAAAAACTGTAATGAAGCTTGAAATATTCAATCATGGTTGATGAAATATAAATTTTTCCACACATTTTTCATCTACAATACAGTTCCTAAACACAAAAGAAGCAATATAATTGCATGAAAAACCAGAACATATCAGCAATTAACAAGAATATTGCAAGAAGAATGAGAATTCTTTCCAAAAAAGAAAAACTCTACCAAGGAAAAAGGGATTCACATAACTTTCATAAAGTCACAAACTTGTGTCTTCTAAGGTTTGCAGATTACCACAAAACAAGGAAGTAGAGCTCTAGGATTGAGCAGATAAAGTTCTTCGATGTTCGAATATAGACCGACTTTCCCGGCCAACGAATCAAACCCGGTTTGGCCTGCCATTTCTTGAATATTCTCCAAAGGTCTATGAACTCGTCCAGCTATTACTCTGCAAACTATTAAAGCTTTCCTTATAGATGGATCGTCTTCGAGAATTTGAATGGACTCGAAAGCTCGTCCACTTGTGGAAGTTGTAAAAACACCAAGTCCTTCCTTGAGCTCTTTCTTGGCAGAGAATCCATTCCTAATAATCCGACATACACAACATTTTTCGGATATACAAAGACTTGAGGAGCCATTTAGACCAAGAGAACATGCCACGGTTGTGCCATAGAACCTCAACAGCTCATTTCCATCAGCAATGCACCGAGGATGTTTCTTGGGAAGTTTGCTTGCTTTAATCTTCACCATTTCTCTATAATCTTCGAATCGAGCCAGAGTCTTTTGCATGTTGTGGACCTTCAAAACCCTTTCAATCCGGCCACAATGGCTCTCAGACTTTAACCAACTTGTTCGGCATATGATTTCAACAATCTTCCTAGATGAGTCGCCTTCCACAAGTTCAGTAACTGCCAAAGATGGAGAATGTTTAACAACTGATAATGAAAAGTTAATTATGAAAACAAAACCCCACACTGGATCTTATCTGCTTGAATTATTTTATTGAAGAAAGTATGGCCATATCCAATCAAACTACCAACAACAAAAAAAAGGCATTTAAACTTGGATCTTGTAACCAAAATATGAGCAGAAAATTTAAACTATATCTGGGTTTTTCTCCAGGTTTGGATAAGTCTACAAACATGACTAGAAAAATAAAGCTAGGATGTGTGGTCAGAGGAAAGTGGATGATAAAAAGTACCAAGAAGATAAGAAAACAATGGAGGAAAAGCAAAGAAGAGATTTTACGATAAATGGAAAGGTTGCATCTTTGAAGAAATTGAGAGAAAAAACAAAAATGGAACCCAAAAAAGAAATTACCAGCATGCTTAGATAGATGGTGAGTTTCAGCAGCTTCCCATTTGTTGAATTGTTCTCCACATTTGTGACAAGTGACTGTAGAACTTCCATTAGAGTCTGCGTCAAGTGGAACTCTATTGCTTGAATGCCCATTTCCACCACTACCTTTCCTTTCTGATACAAGGAAAGGTGATTTCCTAGGAGGAGTAGTAGTGGAAGAATTCCTAAAAGAAGGGTTAAAATAATGCATTGTTGGGTGACCCCCAGGCCCTGGTGTTCCAGGCCTTAAAGTACCAACAAAAGTTGAGCCACCACCGCTCCCACCACCGCCGCCGCCGCCATTAGCATCCATGTTACCTCCATTAGTGAGACTATCTTGGAAGCCTCCAAAACCAGTGATTTTGAGCTCACACCTAGAGTTGCTAAGAATAACTTCATGGGTAATAGGGTTAAGGAACTCACTGCTCCCAATGGATCTAGGACTACAACTGGGTGGCTTCTCTAAATGTCTCTTGCTTCCATGAATGACATCCTTGAGGTTTGCTATAGACCTTGAACAACCAGACCTCCCTGCTTTCCTTGTCAATATTGTACTCAATTGCTTCCTGGTTTTTGGGTCATGAACATCTGATGGCTCTGATTTGCAGTGTAAAGATCTCTTCAATGAAAACCAAACTGTTGGCATTTTTATTTTATTTTATTGTTTCCTCTTCTTTCTTCTTCTTCTTCAAAAAAAAAAAAATCAACCTTTCTTCTTTAGCAATCCACCTTTACTTTTGGCCATGAAAGCTTGGGTTTCTTCTAGCTTTGTATTTTTACTCGCATTGACAGCAATTTCATTACCATATTTGGAACCAAATAAACTCAACAGCTGAAAAATGTCCTGTGGAAGAAAAACATCATCAAAAATAGAACTGCAAAACAACACCCAGATTAAATAATAAAAACAAGAATAAATAAATAAATAAATCAATCTAACACTTAATGTACCATGCTGTTGTATGGTAGTTCTTACATGAAAGCTCAGCTCATCACTAACCATCATTCCATGAAAATATGTTTTTCAGCTTTTTCTGATTAATTGGTTGTCCATGTAAGAAGAGGAAAACAAGACAAAAAAAAAAAAAAACAATGAGCACTAGGCCAAGGATTAATAGTATATTTATATATATATATATAATTAATCACACACTAAAAAGAAAAAATAAACAAATTCTATCTTTTAATGTTGAAATTTCCAAGTTGTATTTTTCTTATATAATTACAATTATAATTGTAATTAAAATAAATTATTAAAATGCAAAAAAAAAATTATATTTGGTCCAAATACACATGGATATGTTACATTAAAATTAAAGTGGTTAGGAAATGGTTTTCAATCAAATTGTAGTTCTTCTTACGCTTACAACTAACAATCTAAAATATTTAGACCTATTATGTTCACATTGTTTGCCTAGACTTGACATTATTTCTTAATATATTATAATTATCATATATTTATAAATTAAGAAAACTAAAACAAGGTCTCTAACAGAAGTATAATTTCAATGGAAGCGGCCAATTTGAAATTTTCAAGGTTTCCAATCCAAGTCAGTGGCCCCTAATTTAATTGTAAGAGCATTGGGTATTCACTTCTACTATACATCTCGTGATCCATTTCAATTTAATTTATTAATCTTTTTTTTAATAAAATCACCATATACTTCTTTTTAACTAATCAAAATATTCCACACTATAAATAAGATAAAATTTAGGGGAACTTTGCAATATTATATTTCTAATAATTTTTTTTAAAGGTTTAAAGTAGTTTCGAGATTATTTCTTAAAAATATGCATTTTTGTAAAAGTTATTCAAATCTATCTCAATTTTAAATACTCAATTTTTCGAGGTTAAAGATTCTTTTTAAATAATTTAACTATATTTTAATCCCATGAATATCGATGTATATTTAAAAAAAAAAAACTAATTAAATTTATTTTTGGCATATGAATTTGGCACTTCCTCCTAGATAATACTTAGGGGGCATTTGGTTCGTCGAATGTAATATTACAATCCATAATATTACATTCAAAAATGAGATTACGGTGTTTGGATTGCCGTCATTCCAGTCATCTTTTAATCTTACATTGCGGGACAGTGTCAAAATATTGTAATATAAGGTGTGATCACATTATGACCCATTTTTTTAGGTTATATTAGATTAGAGATGTAACTTTAAATTTTAGACCAATTTTTCCTTTGTTTTTATTATTTTAATCAATTTAAGTTTTTTTTCTTAAATAAAATTTAAGACTACTTAAAAACAAAAAATATATATTTTATTAAATAGTGAAATAGTAAATGTCATACATTACAATTACAATTACTATATTTTATTTAATAATTTATTTATTAATACATTAATTATGATTATAATTATAATTTAAGCTTGTTAAAAAAATAAATTTTATAATAAGAACAATTGAGTAAAATGTACTTCTAAGTAATCTTACAATTCGTCAACCAAACACATAAATCTTAGATTCCAGTCAAATGAATTAAACAATATAATCTCACATTCCACTTGTAATCTTATATTCCCATAATCCTATTACGGAACATAATCTAAGATTGATCGAACTAAATAGACCTTTAATGTTTTTTTTCCTTTTAGATTGATACTTGAACCTTTTTTATGTTTAACTATTTTGATAATTTTTTTATAACACTATTGAGTTTTGGATAAGTGACAGTATAAGATTGTAACACATTATCATAATGACACCATCATCAAAAAATTAAATAAATTTATAAAAAAAATTGTAAACAATTTATAAAATATAAAACAAATATTTCAATAAATAAAAATATACATTAAAAATTCAAAAATTATGAAAATAAAATATAATTAAAATTAAAATGTTCAACTATTTTCTTTTTCTTTTTCTCATCAACTATCCCAAATTTTTTCATTAAACAAATAAAATTTCATCATTATCTCATCTTCATTGCTCCATTTACTCCACAATAATCCCCAGTAAATAAAGAACCCATTTTAATGGTTAGAACTAGTGACAGTAACAGAATTAAACCTACAAATTGTTCAACTTAGAAATTCAACAATACCCACAAAAATTTCAACCCAAAAATATACATATTAAAAAACCAAGAATTAAACAAAAGTTTTAGAGAGTCGACAAGAAAGGAAAAAGTAAAGAGTTTGATGAAAAGATGAGCTTGTTGACGGTAGAAGCAGAAGTGTCGAGTCTGGTGTGCCAGTTGGAAAATGTCCAAGGTATGGTCGACGCACTTTCCACTTTCCATCACCCAATGGAAACGCCATCAATTTCATCTCCAGAATCTGTCTAGTCTCCTTTCATTCCTTCAAAGCAACATTCCTTTGACACTGCCTCCTCTCAAAATCTCAAATATTGCCCTCGTGACACCACCACTTTCACCTCCAACCTTCAGAAACCCTAACCCAATTCTTAACTGGGAGACCATTGCCAAAGAGTTTATAGCCTTTTTTAACTACCCTTTTTATGTTGTATTTGCACCAGTTAGCCCAACCTATTGTCATTTTCATGCCCCTGCTACTAAACCCAAATGCGATGAATTGGATACATCCACAGTTAAATTTGGTCGATGGATAAGCTTTCAAAAGTTTGCACCTTCGACATCTCAAGTATCGACTTCAACAATGTTTAATCTTGTCAAACCTTTGGCTCCACAAAGTTTTCCCAATGATTTGATTGGAGAGAAAGCATGAGGTTCAAAGTTTTGTCTACTCACTGAAAGCTGGAAATAATATAACAAAAGGTGGGAGAAAAGTTACATTTTCTTAAACAATTAGATTGTAATACAAAAACCCTTCGACTTCGTTTATTATAGCCAAGAGAGTATGTGTTTCTTACTGGCGAAGCTAGAACAATTTTTGAGCGGTCGAATGAATTTTAATTTTTTATAGCCTATATTTTTATAATTTTTAAAGAATTAAATTAAATTTTTATAATTTTAGAGAGATTAAAGTGTAATTTTATCTTTACTTATTTAAAATTTGAAAAATTTTTAAAAAGCCTAAATAATAAATTTTCATTTTAGGGGGCGAGGCCCCTGCCAACTCTTAAATTCGCTTGTGTTTCCCCTAAGCCGATTGTTATATAATCTATGCCAATCTTCAAAGAGTAGTACAACTACCTTTTGCTTCACCTTCAATGCTTTATTGGATGAAACAAAAAAAATTTAATAATTAGAATGAGTTTTCACCGTCAAAACTTGAATCGAATATCGCAAGATTTGTTTCTACCAATCTAATGATACAGTCGTAGATTAAGTTGTAGCCGAAATTAAAGCACTTCTACGATATATTTGTAATGGTGCATGTATGCGAACTATTATATTTACAAATTTTTTAAATATTTTTCTTCTTTAAATATGATGTTCGAAATTGACACAAAATTTTATACATTTCCCCACAAATAATTGATGTAGATTCAATGGTTTTGTAATCTACTGACTCATTGTTTCAATCCTTGATTTTTCTAGCTATAACCTTTTCTGATGAAAATTATTAACTAACCAAGAGCTCACCTATGTATTCAACTGGAAGGAAATTCACATCCAACATTTCATGGGCATATTCGAGAAATTCATGTCCTTGAGTCATATTAATATCGATGATTTGGTAACATATTGACGATTGCTATGTAAGAAGATAGTGCTTTAATGGGACAATTGGTGGAATGCCCTTCCCCCCAAAATCAATGTCATCTTCGACTTTAGGTAATTTAGTGAAATCTTTTATTTCTTCAACTTCATCATCATGACATTTCACAGAATGAATCAAATAGAGAGTACATCTTACCTGAAGTAGACGACTCGATTTTATTTTGGACTTACTTTATGGAAGACTATCTCTTACCAGAAGTTATAGGCATATTTGATGATACGCTACAACCAATTAAAATTTGCTCAATAGTGATGAATCCATCATCATCATAACTCCTGTAATACAAGCATAATCTATTCTTAAATATTAACCTCAGAAAAGATTGAGGGAATCCGTATCGAATATTGTATCATCAGGATTATTGATCGTATCATCACTTTGCCAGCGTCCAAATACCATTGTCATGACATCATCATTATTAAGAGCCACTGCATATACTAAACACCTTTTCTACTGAACCTCACAATTTATACTTCATATTGGATGTCCTATTAGTATTTTCATTTTGGATTTTCGACCTAAGAAGCCTCCTTTATATGTCCACTAATGTGACATCATTCCCAAGAGTCATGTTAAAATAATCTGTCCATCTAAATGAATTAAGTTGATAAATTAGATGGTTATATTATTAAACTCTACAAAATGATACTGATGTACTAAAATGACAAAAAAATTATATATGTCTTTTTATTTTTAAAATTGTCGAGAGTTGAATAAACAAAAATTAAAATTTTAACATAATAATAATAAGTAGTTAAGTAAAATGATAATACACATTACATTATTGAGGGAAGAAATTCAAACCTTAGAGAAAAGGTTATTGAGGGACAATTACGAACTTTAAACATAAATTGTAAATCAAACATGAACAACAACAATAATAATAATGAGCATGCTTAAGAATAACTATATAATATATAATGTTATATTTGACGGAATATAACCAAGTTTTGTTATGGATTCATTTTTCATTGGAAGTAAGTAATAATATTTAGAAATATTTGGGTACACGAGAAGTAAGTCTTATCCAATTTATCTTATTATGAAAGCAATTATTTTTTATAGTAATTATTACTTTTGCATTATAAGTTGATAAGCAGTATAGTAATTTATAGTTGGAAACTTGAAATATAATTTAACATAACATATTTCTTAACCAATTAGAGAGAATGACAGGTGACCCCAAATATGATTTTTTCTATTTCAAGCTGGGATTTGTTTTAATTGTTAATTAATTTATTTATCCATTTTAATAATAATTATAGGATATATTAAATGTGATTGTGATTATAATTTTTTTTATTTGAGAATTTTGTTTAAAAAATATTTTTTTTTAATTAAGCAACATAATCATAAAAGAATATTAATTAATGAATAGCGTATGGAAACATTTTATTGCTCCTTTTTAGCAAATTATATTTATAATCAAATAAAAACTTAAAACATTTATGAGACATACATTCAAAATTTTATATGTATTCAATAGTCATACTATATGACTATATCAAAAAGCAATTATATAATACTGGTAATTATGAATTTTAAACGATGGACTTACTTGTAAAAAAAAAAAAAAAACTTTGGGGCTGGAAGTGAGAATTCTGACTCCTATTGATTGAATGATTTTATGGTGATTGGTAATTAATGTTATGATGATCAAAACTATGATAAATAGGTAATTGGCTTTAGAACCATAAAAAGATGAATGTTAGATGAATTCTGGTGCAATCTTAGTCGCTAATGACGCATAGTTTAGAATAATATTAATTTTATTTTAAAGGGATTCGGTTTATTTTTATCTATAAATGTATAGTTTCGTTTAAGTTAGCTTTTTATAGAATAAATAAATTTAGCTATATTAAATGTTGACCCATTTTTACTTTCTTTTTTTTTTATTTACCTTTCTAGAAACTTTTTGTTACAGAAATCTAGAAACTTTTTTATGATAATTATTATTTACATATAAAAAAAAAACTACTGTTTTAACATAATAGACATTGAACACTTTAACTAATATAAATAGAATGGTTTGGTATTGGTAATAACATTATTTTTGATAATTTTATAAAGATTCCATTAGAATTAGCGACTGTAATAATATTCATAAAAAGAAAGGAAATTAAGTTGATGAATGAAATGGAGGGAGCAAAAGCAGATGCAGTGTTTACAAAAGAGAGTAACTCATAATTACCTTTGGACACTAATCTCTATGCAACTTTTCGACTCCAAAAAGACGCACTAAATACGAGTTTCCTTTCTTCTTTTTTTTGCTTTCTCACCTTCCTCTTCTATCAAACACTCCATTTCTTTTTCCTTTTTTTTTTTTTTAAATGAGTTATTTTTTAAAAATTACAAAATAAATAAATAAATAAATAATGTGTGAGGCAATTGGGAATACAAAGAAATAATAATAATAAAAAGGGCCACGGAAATGCCATGGGCGTTCAAAGGGAAGTCAATGGTTAAGCTGTCGGTCTGTGTTTATGAACCCAATTTAATGCTGGCACATGCCATTACCGTGCTTCAATTTTGCCCTACCATTATAAACATATCAATTTTATATTATTCATTTCATCTTCCATTTTTATAAAACATTATTTTAGTTTTATGTTAAATTCGTGTTCTTTTTGTTAAATTAAATTTATGAAATTTTTTAATTTTTTAAAATATTTGTGGATTGCCACGTGAATGACATGTCACATCGATATTTAATTAATTTTTAAATTTTGAAAATTTAAAAAATATTTAAAAAGTATAGTCATTAAAAAATTAATTAATTATTGATATGTCATCCACATCATGTCACGTCAACAAAGTTAATAAATATTAATTTGTCCATCAAGTTTGGGGTGATTTGACAAAAATTGTAAGTTGAAGAACTAAAAAAGACGAAAAAAATTAAATGAAAGACTAAAAACTCTTTTTGTAAGTTGAAAAACCAAATAAGTTATTATACCTTTTTTAATTACAACATTGACTCACCATAAATTGCAAATTTAAATATAAGTATTTAAGGGCTGAATTAAAAAAAGCAAAAAGACAGCAGTCAGTAACCATAAAAATATAATAGTTTGAATCAAATTCAAATGATTAAAAAATATATTAGAATAAAACTGAAATGAAAAGTTAAAAGGCAGCAGCCCCAAATACAAATCAGATTTATTATTGTCAGGGACTGTCCATTATTCTGTTTTAATTCCATTGAGTTAATTAAATGTAAAGTATGCAACCAAAAAGGCCCATAATTAGAGACTTAAACCCAATTTCATTCTTCAAAATTGGGTTCTATCCTGTTTGAATTCAGGCCCAACATTTTAGAGAAAAAAAAAAGGTATTTTAGTTTGTGTAAATAATAATATATTAAAATAAGTTAACTAATGAGCATGAAAAAAAAGCAATTAGATGTTCATTTTTATATTTCCATAAGTTTTTTTGATTAAAAAAAAAGAGAGAGAGTTACAATTAACATTATTTTCCATCAATAAGTTTTATTTCTTCTTTAATTTTTTAATTTTATAATTTGAAAAGGTTTATAAAATGTTTATTTAAAACACCTCCAAGTTTCAATTTCTTTTAAATTTTTTTTTTATTCTTATAAAATTACATACCAATTTTTATTTTATAAAATATTTTATTTTATGAAATATTATTATTTAAAAAATATTTTTGAATTAAAACTATTCACAAGAATATAAAAAGATAATGTATTTGGTAAATATATCTTTTACTCTTAAACTCGTCGTATTAATCAAATCATCCCCAAATGGATGGAAAAGTTAACATCTATTAACTTTTCTAACGTGGCATACACATAGATTGCCATGTGGATGTCACATCATCAATTGGTTAATTTTTAAAATATATATATATTTTAAAAAAATATGAGAATTATAAAGAATATTTTTAATTTTTAAAAAATTAATTAATTGCTAAAGGGCATACGCATAGATTACCATGTGGATGTTACATCGGCAAAGTTAATAAACATTAATTTTTTTCTTTCATTTTGGGGTGATTTGACGAATACTGCAAATTTAAGGGCTAAAAGAAATGAAAAATTAAATGAATGGCTAAAATGACTTTTGTTTTATAAAATTGAAAGGTCAAATAAATCATTATACCATTTATAAATGATAAATTTCATAATATTCATCAACAAAAAATATATTATATTAATTAATGAATTTTACTTTAATTTTATTTGCAAATCTATACTTAATCCTTTTGACTTTTGTATTAAAATATTTTTTTTGAAGAGTTAGTTTAGAGGTTCACTCATGAGTTATGATTGCTATAAAATCTATTTATAATTTTTTTTAATTATGTTAAAATAAGTTATTAATCGGAATTTGAGATTTAATCTCTATACTTGAAAAGTTAAAAAAATAAATTCTACTTTTTTATTTAAAAGTATCAATCCAGGCATTAAAATAGTAATAATAATTTTTGTTAAAATTTGTCAAATTTGAAATTTTGATTAGACTATTCTCATAATATAGGACATAGCATATGATTGACAAAAAATAAACATGTTAAATTGATAGTTTTAATAGAAACTACTAATGACAAGAATGAATAGACTAAGATTTTTAAATTAAAAAAATAAGATGATTAAATTTTTATCTTTTAAAGTACAGAGACCAAATCTCAAAATTCTATACAAGTATAGGGGCTAATAACATATTTTAACCTTGTTACAACAATTTTAGTAGTGACCTATTAAATAAGCATTTATTCATATTTTAAACACTCATTACATTACCAAGAAAAATAGAATGTGATGACTGAAGTCGCATGTGTGAGACGACTGTTTCGGGATTTAAAAAGCAGAGTTGATACATATCAAGGTCCAATTTTACATGTGCAGACTCAGCTTCCAAAAATTATAACGACCAAACAATGAACAAGTGCAAGGTCATAAATTCAATAGTTCAAAGAAGAGAATATATACTATAATGTTGGAAAGTAAGTTGGTATTTTTTTTGTCGTCTCTTAAGTCTATTTTCATGCAGAGAAAGGGAAATTAAGTACTTTACCATTCTAAGCTCCCCTTTTTACATGTGAACTCGTTAAAATTTTCTATAAAGGCCTTCTGATATCCTCATTGCTCCTTGGTTAATTAGAGGTGGGGAAATGGCAAAAGCTGGTGCTTTTGTTTGTCTGCTGATTGTTACTCTAGATTTTGCTGCTGGTTTTCTCAGCATCCAAGCACACATTACCAAAGACAAGGTACATACATATGCATTTCTTTGATATTTGATTTCATCACAATTTACTAAATGTTTTAACAGATGAGATTCGAGTGTGAACAGCCAAATAATAAAGCCTTCAAGCTTGGGCTGATAGCAGTTGTTCTACTAGCTTCATCCCATATCTTCACAAAATTGCTTGGTGGCTGTATGTGTATGTGCTGCACTGAAAAGCTTGAAAAGTCATCTGCTAACAGGAAATTCTGGTTCGGCTGTCTCGTTCTTTCCTGGTATGTGTTTTTCTTTTTTTTCTTTTTTTTTGTTTAAGCTTCTGGACTGCCATTAAAATGCTTGGTTGGTATTCTCATGTCTATTTAGGGAATCCCATTATTAAATGTGGGTTATGGTGGTGATTTATCAGGATTGTAGTAGCAGTCGGATTTCCATCACTGGTAGTAGGAATGATGGAGAATGCCAAATTAAAAGGGTCATGCCTGGTTTTGCATCACCATTTTCTATTTGTTGGAGGGATACTGTGCTTTGTTCATGGAATTTTAAGTGTTGGATTATATATTTCTGCAAATGTAAGCTTTCAAAATGAAGTAGCCGTCGGCTAGAAGGATATGTTCAATATGTATTAAAGCTCGGATCATTGTACTCGTATGAGAGCGATTTTATGTTATTTTTGTATGGAGCTGCAAACTCAAACTGGGGCTCCCATTGATGACGGAACTCCATACCTTTTGTCTTTTTAAAAAAAACGATTGTTTCCTGTTTCTGGAAATCGCGTAAGGTGTTAACCAGGGAAACTAGGGTTTGAAAAAGTAATCAGATTTCAGACAAAGCCACAGACATAGACGAGATGACGTTGTAACTTCCTTTGCTTTGGTAATGAGAGAAAAGAAAAGCAAAATTAAAACTGGCAAAGGCAATTAGTTTCAATGGGAAAATTTCCTTTCATGTCTAAAGATATCAATCTTCAATTTTTGTTGTTTAAAAAGGAGATTAATTTATCCCCAAATTGATCACATTTATGGTAATTATTTTCGCATCACGAGTGTAATAAAGTTGCATAAAAGTTACTAGTAGAGTCACCAACATTAGTTACCAAACCTAAGGAATCAAGATAAAAAAACTTTCTTTTAGAATCATATTGAGTTAACCCCAGTAGTATTTTCATTGACTATAACAGTAATATCAACAAACTGCAATTATTGATTGGAATAACTTTTTGGTTGCAGACCCAATTGATTCACATTTTTAATATTATTGAAATTCTAATTAAAGTTCTAACAATCCTACCTTCCCATCTTTTATTATTTAAAAAGATCTTTGCTATTGAAATATATATATTTTTTATATATTATCAATATGATTAGTTTTGATTTAAACTTGGGACTTATCTAACAAAGTTTAACTGTTGTCTTAGTATGTTCGAAAGATTGATAATAATAAAAAACCTACTAAAACTCTTCTTTTTCAAAGTATGTTTCGGTGCTCTATAGGTTGTTTTGACTATCAGAGGTGGGGTGCGAGTGCGACTAGAGTGGTTGGTAGGTTTTTTTTTTTTTTAATTTTTTATTGTCTTTGTTTCTTCTCTCTCTCTCTCTCTCTCTCTCTCTGTCTCTATGGCAGATCATGACATGGGAAGGTTGTTGGAGGAGGAGTTGGATTGTCTTGCAATGGAACCAATAGAAGTACTTTCGTAGGTTAAAGATGGTGAAGGGTTATTCCTCTTTTGTTTGGTATGGGTTCATAAAAAACTATCTTAGGGATGCCTTCAAAAATAGTATAAAGAGACTTTGGAAGCTCAAAGGAAAATTTCCTTTTTATTGATTTACTGTCGAACTTATATTCCCTATCAAGTTTGAGAAATGTGATGATAAAAACAAGGTGCTTAGAGGTTGTCCTTGGTTTTCTGAATGCCAAGTTGTGGTGTTGAAAGATATGTCTTTGGCGACTAACTTAGATAAATCTTCTTCTTCTCCGTTTTCGCTATGCATATTGGGGCTACTAGGTTTTTGCAAGCCTAGTGTATTATGGAGAGGTCCAATAACCTTTTTGGTGGAGCCTTAGAGTTGAAGATGAAAGTTGATGGCTTCCGACTTTAGGTCCTTTTGGATCTTTATAGACCTCATCGTAGAGGTAGATATATTACGATAGATAGCAAGAACGATTAATGGGTCCTGTTAGAAACTTTGACTGATGAAGTTCGTTTCTGAACTTTCTATTATAATGTCCAACGCAACCACTTTTCTGTAACAATTGAAGTGTTCTTATGCTGACTGACCAGTCCACCCTGCCCGACTAAACCAAAACCCAAAAAACCGATTACTTAAAATATTAGTTATGTGATATTTAAAATATTTAATATAATTATATATGAAATATAAAGGGTAAAAACATTTTAAGTAATTAATATAAATTATTTATAAAATTATTGATATATAAAATATTTTAAAAATTAAATATAATAATAAATGAGATTTAAATAATTTCATTTAATTATATATGAAAATTTAAATAATTCAATATAATGGTATATAAAATATACATTAATCTAATTTTTATATAAATTTTAAATAGTTAATATAATAAGGCATTTTAATAATTTTCACTCTCAAATATAAAAGTTAAAAGCAAATTTCAACTTTGGCGTTTGGGTGGAAAAATACTTCTTAAACACACTTTTAATTCTAAAAGCCATGTTTTCTTCATTACTTCTGCGATGAAAAAACACTTTTGACTTGAAAGTAGTTTTCCACCACAATAGAGAGCTCATACTTAAGGTAGGGGCGAAGCTAGGAAAAGATTTTAAGAGGGGTCGAAATTAAATTGTCTATATCTTTATAGTTTTTAAATAATTAAATCAATTTTTTTTATTTTTTTAGGGGGTTAAAGTGTAATTTTACCTTTATTAATTTAAAGAGCCAAAATGGTAAAATTTTCATTTTAGGGGGGGGTTGGGGCCCCTGCCAGCCCCTTAAATCCGCCTTTGACTTAGGGCCCATTCGGGAATGCTTTTAGAAGTTTAAAAGCACTTTTTGATGGTAAAAGCAATATCTATTAGTTGATGTGTTTAGGACTGCTATTTTAGTGTTTGCTATTTTTAATGTTTGCTATTTTTAAGTGTCTTGTTATTTGAATTTATGTTTGATGCTTAAGTTTAGGAACATATTGTTAGTGGGTTGTTGTTTTCACTCAGTACAAATTGTGAACCTTGCTGAATAATTTTCATCAGTTCAGTTTTCTTTTCTTTTCTGATAAAATACCAACAATTGATATCAAAGCTTTTTTCTTAAGGGTCATGTGTTAGTATTTCCTGCATTATGGAAACTGAAATTAAATTTTCTTCGATTGATAATTATTAGATTTGGGCAGTGCGAATGGAGACTTACCTGGAGGCTATAGATCTTTAGGAAACAATGGAAGAAAACTACGAGATTCCTACATTGCCTACCAACCCCACCATGGCACAGATTAAAACACAAAAAGAAAACAAAAGACAAAGAAATCAAAGGCAAAAGCCTGTTTATTTGTTGCAGTTTCACCAACTATTTTCACACGAATTATGTCTCTAAAGTCAGCAAAGGAGATATGACATTATCTCAAAATTGAGTACGAGGGAGACGAAAGAATTTGCGGGATGCAAGTGTTGAATATTGTACATGATTTTGAGCTATAGAAGACGAAGGAGACTGAGACAGTCAAGGAGTATTCTGAAGGGCTCCTTAACATAGCCAATAAGGTTAGACTGCCAAGTACATCTCTAGCAGATTTAAGGATTGTAGAGAAAATCCTTGCAACAGTACCTGAAAGGTTTGAGGCTACCATCACCACCTTAGAGAACACGAAGGATATGTTAAAGATTACTTTGGTGGAACTCTTAAGTGCTTTACAAGCATAAGAGCAAAGGCATGTAATGAGGCAATAATGGGCCGTCGAAGGTGCTCTACTAGTTAAGCATCAAGATTATGGAAATAACAGGAAGCCAAAGAAAAAAAAAATTCACGCTGCGAGTGGAGAAAGCTCTGTATTTGGGAACAAAAGTAAAACTAAAAATAGAAGATTATGAGTAAAGAAAAATTATCCTCCATGTCAACATTGCGGCAAGAAAGGCCACCCTCCTTTCAAGTGCTGGAGAAGACCAGATGTAAAGTGCAACAAGTGTAACCAAATAGGGCATGAAGCTGTTATTTGTAAGTACAAAAATTTGCAATAAGGAGATGAAGCGCAAGTGGCAGATCAAGAAGAATATCATCTTTTTGTTGCAACTTGTTTCATTATTCAGGAAATAGGTGAAAGCTGGCCCATTAACAGTGGTTGCACTAATCATATGACACATGACAAAGAGTTGTTTAAAGAATTGAAGAGTACCGAGTCCATGAAGGTCAGAATTGGGAACGATAGCTACATTGTAGTAAAAAAAATGACACTATAGCCATTGCAAGCTGTTCACGTACCAAGTTCATTACTGATTTTTTTATGTACCTGATATTGATCAAAACCTACCTAGTGTTGGTCAATTAGTAAAGAGGAAATTCAAAGTGAAGTTCATGGAAAAGGTATGTGTGATAGAGGATGCTACAGGACAGAAGATGTTCGAAGTTAAGATGGCAAGAATGAGTTTTTCCCTCAATCCAATACAGAAGGAGCAATAAGCTTTTCTAATCAAAGAAAGCATTACAATACTGTGGCATAAAAGGCTTAAACACTATCGCCATCAGGGGATACTGTAGATAAAGTCTAAAAGGATGACAATTGATCTTCTGAAATTTGTTGATCACATACCGACATGTAAAGCTTGTCAATTTGGAAAACAAAATAGAAAGTCATTTCCCAAGACAGCATGGAGAGCCACTTGTAAGTTGCAATTGATTCACACAAACATTTCTGGACCTCAAAGAACTTCTTCATTAGCAAGTAGCCGATATTATGCTACTTTTATTGATGATTTTACAAGAATATGTTGGATTTTCTTCTTAAAATTCAAGTCAAAAGAGGCTGGAGTATTCTAGAAATTCAAGAAGACTGTGGAAAATCAAAGTGGCAATCACATTCAAATATTAAGGTCTGACAATGGCAATGAGTATACATAAGAAAATTTCAAAGCATTTTGTGAAGAAGCTGGCATTGAGCATCAGTTAACAGCTCCCTATACTCCGTAACAGAATAGAGTTAGTGAGAGGCGAAACAAATACATCTTAGACATGACTAGATGTAGGTTGCATGAGAAAAATTTACCCAAAAAGTTCTAGGAAGAAACAGCTCATACCGCAGTTTTCTTATAGAATAGACTGCCACAAAAGCGGTCAAGGATCAAACACCCTATGAGGCTTGGTATGGTCATAAACCATCTTTAAATTTTTTCAAAATTTCTTGTTGTTTGTGCTTCACTCACATTCCACAGATCAAGAGAGACAAGTTAGACAAAAAGGCACTTCCAAGAGTCTTTATCGGCTATAGCACTGTTGCAAAAGCTTATAAAATTTTCCAATCGTAGTCTGGGAAAATTGTTACAAGCAGAGATGTTCATTTTGTGGAAGATGAAGAATGGAACTGGGATGAGAAAAGTGGCCAAAGCACAACAGATATGAAGCTTAAATTTCCTATTTCAACCACAGATAAAGATGAAAATTAGCTGAATGAGTTGGTGGATGATGCTTCAACAAAGGGTACTAGGTTGCTCACTGACATTTATGCAAGATGTAATATAGCTATATGTGAACCTGTAGATTTTGTCACAACAATGAATGACATAAAATGGGTGGCTACAATGAATGGCATAAAATGAGTGGCTGCAATGAATGAGGAGTTGTTCATGATTGAGTAAAACAAAACATGGGAGTTGGTTGATCGACCCCATGATAGGAAGGTGATTGCAGTCAAGTGGGTGTATAGAACCAAGCTTAATGTTGATGGCTCAATCAAGAAGCACAAAGCAAGACTTGTGGTCAAAGGTTATACACAAGTTTTTGGCATAGACTATTTAAACACCTTCACACCAGTTGCTCGTTTGGACACCATAAGACTTTTACTTGTAGTATCTGCTCAAATGAATTGGAAAGTGTATTAGCTTGATGTAAAATCAGCTTTTTTAAATGACACTTTGTAGAAAGAAATTTACGTTGAGCAACCTGAAGGTTTTGTGAAGAAATGAGAGGAAGACAAGGTGTTTCTTCACAAGAAGTCTCTTTATGGGCTGAAACAAACTCCAAGAGCTTGGTACAGTAAGATAGATGATATTTGCTGAGCTTGGATTTTGAAAAAAATATGTATGAAACCACTCTTTATGTCAAATGTCAGAATAATGATATTTTAATAGTCTCTCTTTATGTTGATGATCTATTGCTGATGGGAAATATGCACGGTTGCTTAAGTAATTCAAGCAGGAGATAATGAAGGTTTTTTAGATGACAAATCTCAGATTGATGTCCTCTTTTCTCGGAATAGAAATTAAACAGGCTGAGCATGAAGTATCCATCTACCAAAAGAAGTATGCTAAGGAAATCTTGAAGAAATTCAAACTTGAAGAGTGCAAAGAAGTGAGTACTCCTATGAATCAAAAGGAGAAGCTGTGTAAAGAAGATGAAGCTGATAAAGTTGATGAGGGATATTTTAGAAGTTTGATTGGTTGCTTAATGTATCTTACATCAACACATCTTGGCATTTTAAATGCTATAAGTATTTTGTCACGATTTATGCATTGTGCCAGTGAATTGCATCTCAGGGCTGCCAAGAGATCGTTATATCAAAGGCACGAGCAATTTTGGTGTTAAATTCACAAGAAACAAGAAGTTTAAGCTTGTTGGCTTCTTTGATAGTGATTGGGGAGGTTCTATTGATGACATGAAGAGTACATTAGGCTATTGTTTTACTTTTGGATTTGGTGTCTTCTCATGGAGCTCGAAGAAGCAAGAAACTGTGACTCAATCCATTGTTGAAGTAGAATTTATTGTTGCAGCAGCCGCTGTTAATCAAGCTTTGTGGTTGAGAAAATTATTAAGTGATCTTAACCTTGAACAAAAGGAAAGCAGAAATATTTTTTATTGATAATCAAACTCCCATTGCAATTTCTCACAATCCAGTATTTTATGGGAAGACTAAGCATTTCAACATTAAGCTTTTCTTTTTGAGGGAAGAACAAAAAGAATGTATTATTATACTGGTTCATTATAAAACAGAGGAGCAGGTTGCAGATATCTTCACCAAGCCGCTCCTAATAAGCAAATTTGAAGTTTTGAGAACAACATTTGGTGTTTGCAGCTCCTAAAGCAAGGAGGAGTGTTCGTTGATGTGTTTAGGACTCCTATTTTTAGTGTTTGCTATTTTTAATGTTTGCTATTTTTAGGTGTTTTGTTATTTGAATTTATGTTTGATGCTTAAGTTTAGGAACATATTGTTAGTGGGTTATTGTTTTCACTTAGTATAAATTGTGAACATTGCTCAATAATATTCATTAGTTCAGTTTTCTTCATATGTTCAGTTTTCTTTTCTGATAAAATACCTGCAATCTCAAATAGATTTCTTTTTCAACTAAAAGCACTTTCAAGAATTGTTTATCCAACCAAATGGAGAAACTAGTAATTGGTGCAGTGAGAAGATATAATTTTACCTTTATTAATTCACTTTTATCTATCCAAGTACCTAGTAAAATAATGTAAGTCTTCATTAAGGATAGCTTTGGGGTGTATTGAGCTGATGCGAAGCCATTTTTCAATAAAAAATTGTATGGCAAATTCTTGCAGGTATATGTCTAATTGGGTTATTTTTTGGATTTTAATCATATTAAAGTAAGGTATAATCTATTTTTTTTAATTATTCTTGTAGTATTTTACTATTTTGTAGTTGACGCCTATATGCTGCAGATTTGAGTTTGTGTCCTGTTTCTAATGAAATGAATTTTCTTTCTTTTGTGCAAGGTTAGTTGAATAGAAAAGATAAAGATTTAGAATTAAGTTTTTATTAGTTTTGTTTAGTGCTGGTTGTCGAAACCATTTTTTTGAAAATGGGAATCGACTTAGATTTTGAAAACGAAAACGAACAGAGGAGTCGCCACCAATCCTTTTTGATGAGGTGTGATCGGGTCACCTCGAATTAATCATTTTAATAAAAGTTAAGATTTACTAAAACGATAATTTTTGGTCTACGAAAATCAGAAAATGAGTTCGGGAGTCGATTACGCACGAGGAAGGATTAGCACCCTCGATACGCCCAAAAATTGGTACCTAATTGATTAATTAGTGTCTTAGTATCGAAAATTTGAAAACTTGAAAGACTTTAAAATTCGATCCCTCTTTTTGTAAAAACACTCGAATGTTAAAGACCTTCTCGTCTCGAACTAATAAAATGTCACATCCAGTAAGTTAGGACACGACATCTCGAACTTTGAGAATGAGCTTGCCTTTTATTTAAAATTCGTATATTTTAACTTTTTAAAAGGATATTCGATTATTTAGGGTAAACAAGAAAAATCGAGACCTAGTAAGTTAGAGCACGATCTCTCGAACTTCCAAATACCGAACATTGCCTTTATTTCCCAAAATTTTATCTCGAGGTAATAAGATGTCATACCCGGTAAGTTGGGGCACAACACTTCGTATCTCCGAGAGTAAGCATTTTTATTCAAAAACCCGTATTGAGGTTTAAAAGAATATTTCGTTATTTAGGTTAAATGAGAAAAATTGAAACCCAGTAAGTTAGGGCACGATTTTCTCGAATTTCCAAGTACGAAATATTGCCTTTATAAAAGAATTAATATTGGGTTGGATGAAACGTAAATTCGTAATGAAACGAGATAATAAAGAACGCATAACTAATAAAAATTCCGGTATTGACGGGCATAACAGAATAAACATAAACACGAATGTGAACGATAATGATGATAAGAGCAAAAATAAAATAAATGATCAAAACGAATAAAAAAGAAATAATGAATAAGCTAAGAAATATTCGAAATTAAAAGGAACTAGTAGTAAATAAATAAACATTATGTAAAACTAAAAGATGATAGTATAGTAATTATAAGAATAATATTAATAGTAATAATACAAGTAATAAGTATTTTAAAGTTTGGAATGATATATGAAAGTGTATTTATGTATGTACATATAAATAAATAACGTACAATGTGAGTGAGGAATAAAAATGAATGAGAGTATCTAAAGAATAGTAGGTAAAAATATAATAATGTGTTAGCAATAATATAGTAATAGTAGTAGTGACAGTAATAATAATAATAGTAATAAAAGTAGTACTGATAATAATAATAATAATAATAATAATAATAATAATAATAATAATAATAATAATAATAATAATAATAATAACACAACAAGTCAAAGTAGAAAATAATAAGGATAGTAATTAATGGTAAAATGATGATATGTTAATAAGGATAATAATAAATAATTAATAATTAATAATATTAAATTAATAATAAAATAATAAGCAAATAGACACAAAAGGGAAGATATATAATAATAATACGAAATTAACTAGTTTATGGCTAAAATAATAATGATAGTAATAGAGAATAACAATTCATTAATAATAATATTTGTTAATGACAATAATAGTAATATGTAAAAAAAAAAGGGAATAATAATAGTATAGTAAAAATAATAATAATGTGTTAATAAGAATGATAATAATAAAATGAGATTATAATAATAATATTAATAAAAATAGACATGAAAGAAATAGTAATAATAGTAATAATATAATAATAATATATGTATGCAAAATAACGATGGTAAAAATATATATGTATATAATAATAATAATAATAATAATAATAATAATAATAATAATAATAATGGCATTGATAATAAACAATAATAAAAGGAATAAAAATAATAGTAATAAATAGAATATTAATAATAGTAAAAATAATAAAATTAACTAATTTTAACAATAAAGTAGCTAAACAATTAAAAACGGATTAAATTGAGTTTGAAACAGAAAATTTGGGGCGAATTTGAAATAAAAATAAAAAGAAAAGGACCAAATCAAATGCGCGAATAACAAGGAGTGACCAAAGGAGAAAATATCCCCTCCCTCCAAAATGCAGCGCTTTACGCGGGGCTAAAATGAAATAGAAAGAAAATTACAGGGGCGAATTAAAAAATAAAATAAAAATTAAATTTTAAAAAGGTGAAAAATACGGAAGGGCCAAATGCGCAAATAACCCATTAAACGAAAACACGCGGATCCTAGGCCTGGAGCGGGTCGGATTCGGGTCGGCCAAGGCAAAACGACATCGTTTTAAGGCTTATGAGCTTAGGCCAAAACGACATCGTTTTGATCTCTTATAAAAATTAAAATTTTTACAAAAAAACCTTCATTCTTTCATTTCACTTAAAAAAAAACTAAATCCCCTAAAATGTTTTCTCTCAACCAGCCTCTGCAGGAGGAACTCGCGCGTCTGTCTGTCGCCGCTTACCATCACAAGACGGTGGTGAGCTCCAAAATGGTAATTTTCTTCCCTTTTTCTTATATATTATTGATATACATATATATAAAACAGTTTTTTTTAAAGAAAATATAAAAAATATAGGTATATGTATGTAATTTCGAAGAAGAAATATAAAGAAAGAAATGAAAAAGATGATAACCTTCAATAGTTGAATCAATCTCCTCTGTTCTTTTTTATTTCAAAAACTGCCTTTTTTTTTCATATGCTTGAATCTTTTGTATTTTAGTGAGAAAAAAAAAATCCCCCTTTACATTCCAAATGTAATGGCTTTTATAGCCATTTTACAATGCTCTTTTTTAATCTATTTTTCGTTGCTTGTGTGTTTGTTTCATTTTTGCAGGCTAGTTGATGGCGGTGGAGCAGGTGGCTGATGTGACATCGGAGGTGGTGCCAGGGCTAGGGGCTAGAGGCGGCTAGCAAGTGGGATTAGGGTTGGTTGAGAAAAAGTTTAGGTTGTGGGCTAGGGTTTTTTTTGGGTTTGGGTACTTGGTTTGCATCTGGGCCAAAATTGGGCCTCAACATTGGTAATCTGGAATTGCCGGCATCAAATACTTTGCCTTTCAACTGGCCTACATATATATATTGTTATTGGTTTTGTGATATTGCCGGGCTATTGAGTTTTCAGCTTCCACGTGGGCTTATGAATCCATGATTTAGTTTTTGTGATTTATTAAATATTACTTTGCTTTTAAATTTATTATAAGATATTTTTTAATTACATAATTATTAAGTAAGTATTTTTTATTTCGAAATCTAACGTCAATAATCTTGATTTTGAAATCTAAAAAATAAGTGAACTATGTAGTTTTGAAAATAAAAATATAGAAGCTAAATTTTAAATTTATAAATAGTATATAGACTTATAATATATTTTAATCTTTTATTTTTTTGTTTAAATCTTTTTGTTGGCTTGGATTTTCATAACTCAACTACAATCAATGACTGCATCAACATAATAACGATTAGCGATGAAAATTGTTAATTAAAAAAATTAATTCACAAGTTTTAAGTTTAATCATTTTTTAAATTTCTTTTCAATATTTGGGGTTTTGGAAATATTCAACACCAAAAGTTTGAAATAATAATAATTTTAAAAAAAATCCAAAAATCTATAAACAAATCTCATGAGACTATTACCACTTAGAGGGACTCTTTGCTTGGAGTTGAAGTCAGCCAGCGTGCCTGATCATGATGTTACCACCATGTTCTTTTATCTTTTCATTCAAGAAAAGAATAATGACCAAGATTCTTCTCACAGAAACAAAAGTGCTTGACCTTCTATGCTCTCTAATATTCTTCTCTAACAATCTAAGCCTATTTCTTACTGTTTATGCTTAACCACCTCTTATTTTCTCTAACTTCTATCAAAATTATTAAGTGGAAGACTCAGACTACCACATTCAAGAATAGATTGTTCTACATAAGATTCTCTGCAATAAACATCATAATTTTACCACATCTTCTATAGTGGATCATCAGAAAAGCATCAAATTCAGTCCTCAAGAGAATGATTCCACTTCTTTTTAAAAAAAAATAAAAAATCTTTACACTCTTCAAAATATTCCCAGGGCATTTGTTCACTCTCTCCTCTAACACACTATAAGGTGCCAAACTCCCCAGGAAACTTTTTTCCCACAAAAGTCTCAAACCATTACATTTTCTATGAGTAGTTGCATTAAACTTGAAGTTCAAACAGATGATCAAACTCCTCAGAAATGGGGAATTTCGTTACATAAAGATGTGTTGAAGAGGTTACTGTCCCAGCATGGTAGTCCAATTACAATGCATAAGGTGTTTGGAGAAGGGTCATTGTTTAGTCCCTTGTTGTTTGGGAAATTCTTTGATCCATCAGACGCCTTTCCCCTGTGGGATTTTGATTCAGACGCCTTGTTATATAATCTAAGGAACTCCGGCAAGACCACAGTTGATTGGTTTCACACAGACCAGGCCTATGTACTTAAAGCACCACTTCCAAGTAAGTCCTTCGAAACACTTTGATGCTACAACATATATATGTATGTATGGATATGGCATATTTTGATCAAAGACTGATGAATGATGATTAAAAGCAGAAGTGGGGAAAACTAACATACAAATCCATGTTGAGAAAGGGAAAATTATGGAAATTAGTGGACAAGTAAAGCAGCAAAGGGAAGGCAAGGCAAATAATTGGAGAAGCTGCAATTGGTGGTTATATGGATACGTAAGGAGGCTTGAGCTGCCAGAAGATGCAGATTGCAGAAAATAGAGGCTTTCCTCACTAATGGTGTGGTTTTAGAGATTAGAATTCCCAGAAATCCTTTGTATTTTGGTACCCCTGAGATGAAAATCCAGCAGCCAAAAATTTCAGAATGAATGTGAAACAAATTACCCGCACTGCTAAGCTAACATGACCGTATAAATGGAAACTTTTATGTGATTATATATATCTATATATATATTTGTATTCTTGTTTTGGTCATCCAATTTTAAAAAATTTAATTATATTTGTGTTCTTGTTTTGGTCATCCTATTTTAAAAAATAATAATTTAGATACTAACATTTGAATTCGTTCATGTTTTGATCACCCACTGCTAATAACACATTTAGTTCTCAATACTTATATATTCTATCAATTTGATCCTAATTCCAAATAATTCAATAAATTAAACCCTTTACATTTATAAGTTCTATCAATTTGATTTTCAAATTTCCTAACCAAAGCTTTCAGCTTTTAAAATATAAGTATCTCACATCTATAGATTTATAAACCCAAAAAAAGAGAAATAAAACAAATGGTTAGGATAGAGTGGAACTTATATTTTAATTTAATAATAATAAAAATATTTTTATAGCTAATTAAATTTCTATTATTTTTAATTGAATTTGATTGAATATAAAGTTTGAGGAGAAAAAAATAAATAGAATAATAATTAATTAATAAATGGTGAAATTGTTATTTGACTTAAAACTCATTAGATAAATATATTTTAGAGTCTAGTGGATTTTTCATCAAACCTAAGGAGAGTGATTGGATATTTTTCAAACCACAAGAGGTAATTGGATTTTTTTATTAAACTATTTTAATACTTTTTTCCTATATATGTTTGTTTATATTCGGCGGTACACAAATAATATATAATTTCATCAATTACTAATGAATCAAATTATCACACATTAATCAAAATGAAATTAAGTGATTCTAATTTAATTTATATTTGAAAATATTAAATGATTTATTATCATATATATTATAATTATTTTTCTTTAAAGATTAAAACCAAAGGTAAATATAAGTCCATTAAACTCAAAACTAAGAAGCTTTAGACCTAAAACTTAAGTGTCATATATCCACGTGTACCTATTTTAATGTAAAACATAAACATATATCATAGTTTCTTTTTTTTAATTTTTGGGTTTTACAAATTTATATGTGTGAAATGTCTCTATTTTAAAAGTTGGAAGTTTTAGTTAAAAAGTTTGATGATCAAATTGATAAAATATGTAAGTATTAAGGATTAAATGTGTTATTATACAAATTAAAATAAGACGAATATTTACATATGTTTGTGTATATTTAAAGATTAAATAAATATAAGAATGAGACACCCAGAGAATAAATTTGAGGAAGTAATAACTCTACCAAAAGGGGAATGCACACGTAACCTTGTTTTGCCAACCAATACTTCACTTAATGACAAATTTAAGAGCAACAAACTTAAAAAACAAGTGATTCCAATGCTAACAAAAATTATGAGAACCTTTTAATATATATTCACAACAAATCCTTAAATAATCGATATGGGATCATTGAATTCCCTAGATTAAGGTATGAATTGTGCTTTCCAAGAGCTAACCGGATTCAGAATAAGTTTTGATAAATAACAGTATTATTCATACATAAAAAAAGGGTACTTTTTAGAAAAAACGAAACCATCTTTACTTCCGAAACAAACAATACAACCAAATCCATACGTAAGATTAGAAATGCAGGAGAATTTGGCATTTTCCCATACATTTCAGATGACTTCACACCATCCAGAGTTCATGATGAGATTTAGCCATAAGGTTACTTTCAGTGTCTTATTCTTATACCTTGAAAAAAAAACATTCTTACATATATATATATATTTTTCCCTGCAGGCCTTCCATCATATTTATCCAACATTTTTGGTCTAAGACCTTGGATTAACTTGCTAAACATATTTATTTTTATATATCAGTCAAACTAATAGTCTGAACCGGCCATTTAATTAAATTAAACCAAATTAGATTAGGATCTAATAGCTTTAATAATCTGCCATGTGCTTAAAGAGGGCATCCCACACACATTAGCCAAATATAACATCCAATATTAAGATCTCATCTCCCGGATTAACCAATAAAAATGGAGTTTCACTTGGACAATTCCTTTTTCTTTTTAATTAATAATCATTTTTTGTGGGATAAATTATTGATTAAGCAAAACTACTAACTGGCAAGAAGCTTATATGGAAGACAAAGAGGAAAAAGTTTTGTTAGCAATACAGAACATAGATCCCATCAATTGTTATTATAATAATTAAACTTGAAATTTATATTAAAAGAATTCAATAATTTGAGGACTTTTTTAATAAATAAAAAATGGGTTTTTAAATTTTTTTTTTTTTGTATGGTGAATTTTAATTTCTAAGTGCACCAAACTTTATATTATTTGTCAATTGTATATTAATTTTCCATACCTAACAGCTTAATTTAATTAATGTTTTTCAGCATGCAATTTAATCAAGAATTTCAAGAGAGAAAAAACTCAAAAAAAAAAAAAAAAGGAAAAAGGGAAGATTTTTCCAAAGCTTAATACCTTGCATCATCTTCAAGTTAAAGCAGAGAAATATTAGAGGACATATTTTGCTTGAGAAAGAGGCAATTGGATCCCTTAAAGTCAAAATTCCACCTAAAATTAATATTGGTTTATCAACTTTGCTCACATGTAAAACCCTAGCTTTGTTGCTCTTTATTTCAGTTCATGCACATTATCAAACTTAATCCATGGTTTTATATCGAAATTACAATTTCATCATTGATTATGAAATCAAATGCAACTGATCGATGGACAAAAACATAATTGCGGTATTAAATAGGATAAATAAAAAAAACATGAATCGAACCAAGGAGCATCAAACCAAATTGTAAGAGAAAGATGGGTAGTCTTATTTTTTATTAGGTAAACAAAATTCATCAACGTTTGGGGTATAAATTAAAGGTGAAAAGTGACCCAACAGCACAATCCCAGGAGATTAATGCAACACGCCTGGGATAAAAAAAAAAAAAGACATGGGTAAAGAAGAAGCCTCTCTTAGGCAGACAGAGAAGTTGAAAGGACCACTTGAATGACCCTCCCTCTCTATTATACCAAATGACTAAAGGGATTTGCCAACCATCTTTTTCCCCCATACATGATGGGAACTTTTATATATTCTTGTTTCACATATATGTATCGGCAAAGAGAGATTATTTTTGTTATTAAACCAGTAAAATTGTAAGACCTATTTAGAATTTCGAAACGATAAACATAAACAAATTAGGTAATCCGCGGTAAAGTAAGACCAAGATCATGGGGAAAACAAATATACATCTCTAACTTCAATCACATTATTTTCTATATTGAGACCACCCCAACCATTATTATTTTCTTATACATCATTCTCTTATCTATATACAAGTATATTATTGTTACATTATTATACCTAATCATTAATAGTATAAATATAAATGAATCAATAATGTAGGTTGGTAATTTCCTTTTCTTTTCCCTTATTTTATGCGGTCGTTGAAAAGCTTTAAGCTTAGTTTTTGGTTGCTATGTACATAGTTTGGTCTATCTTACAACTAATTTGTATATACCTTCCTTTTTTTTGCTTATAATTTAGGTTTTGTAGGAGCCTATTTTAATCAACTAACAAATTTATTAATATTCTAAATTGATTTATACAAAATTTTTATAGTGTCGATTGAGTCTTAACTCGATTGGCATTGATATTGTTACCAATGCAAAATGACGTAGGTTGAGAGGGGCTATTGATAGTTTAGGCATTTTATAAAAAATAAATAAATATAATAATCTATAATGAGATTATTATTAAAAAAAAGCAAATATAAAATTTAATTTTTAAAAAACTCTTATCTTGGAGAAATTATTGTATGGATCGTTACCATCATATCATCCATGATCTTGTCCAATTAAAAAAGGGCATATCATCTTTGATTTGAAAGTTTAGTTCAAATGTATATATGATGTGAAAAAAAAAGATGATATGTCCTATTTTAATTGGACAAATCCATGAATAATATGGTGAAAAAGGTCTATAAAATAATTTCTACTTACCTCGTATTAAAAATAATTTCTCTAATCTAATATGTATTTAGGATATCATTCTTTTATGAAAATGTAATTTCAATTTTATAAAGTGTATTTTTTGAAAGTTTCAATTTTAAAATATTAAGGGGAGCAAAAGCTATCAACATCACAATTTTAACCTCAACAAAATGGCAATCTTTCACGCAGAATAGAGGGGTAGACTTGTCATACCAAGCCAAAAAGAGATTCCTTCAAGCCTTCAAACACTGTACAAAATTCCGCGAGATCCCCACTTTTAAAAAATTCAAATCCCAACGGTAATAAAAGTCCAAAACTAACTCTTATTTTGAAACCAAAAACAATTTTTTACCAACAAAATCAAAAGCTTTGACATCACATTTTTAAATTTCTTTTAGAAGAGATTAAATTAAAGAAATTTTTTATTCATTTCATAGTGTCCTTTTGTTTCATCATATAATCATCATCTTCATCATATCCTAGGTGGTAAAAGCAACGGCTGCGATGCACGATTGGTAGCTTTGAATGCAATTCATGGCCCTACTTTGCTAGACCCAAAAATTTACTGCCTCCAACATCTTACAGCTTCTCATTCTCTCTCTTTTTCTTCTTCAAAAATGGGTTCAAAGAACCAGAACAAACCTCCATTTCAACATAACACTACTCTCACAACTACTTCCACTATCACCCCAAGCTCTTTAAAAGTAAGTTCCTTTCTGTTTTTGTTTCTTTCAAGTACTTGTCTATGGTTGAAATACTGAGGGTTGTTTGCCTTTCACAATGTTTTTGATAAAGATTCAATCTTCATGTTCTTCTTGTTAATGGGTATGTTCTGTTTTTCAATTTGGATTCGAAATTTGCTTTAACCCCATTTTGGGGGTTGGTTAGATTGTTTTACCGTGTATTTGGTTATGTTGGAATGGAAGACCTCTTCTTGTTTTTTCCCCATTTCTTGTTAAAGATTCAATATTCATGATTTTCTTGTTTTTGGGTACCTTTTTCCTTTTACATTTTGGGATTTAATATTAATTTTAAGTTTTTTTCATCTATTTATTTTTCATTTTCTGGATAGGACTGAATTTACATGGTCTGTTTGTTAGTAAGTACCTTTTAGTCATATGGAGGTTTAGATTGGCTTTTTGTCCCAAAATTTGGGGCGAAGCTTCAATTGTGTAGCTCAATTACTTCCTGCTATTTTTGGATATTTTCCTTTTTCTGGATGTAAAGTTCCAATCTTTAGCTATTTTCAGTAATGGGTAAATTTTGTTTTTTACTATTCTTTTGGGAATAAATAATAGAGGCTGATTTTGCCTTCCCATTTTGTGGGTGAAATGTTTATTGGATTTACAGAAGAAATACATTGCTGATGTGGTGAGTGAAGATAAGGGACAAAGGCTTGGATTTGAAAAAATGGTTGGGACTGCAAATAATGGTAGGCTCAGACTAGCTTTCTCACTTGTAAATGGCTCCCAAGATTTTGACCTCAGTAGCGCACCTGCGAGTAATGCGGGTTCAGAATGTGGTGGCATTGAGTTCACTAGAGAGGATGTGGAAGCATTAGTGAATGAGAAAATGAAGTACAAGAACAAATTTAACTATAAGGTGAGTGTGTTTTTCATTGTATTTCTGGTGGTTCAGTTCGAATTAGTGTTGATCTTCTCTTAATTTGGTTGGTTATTCAGGAGAGATGTGAGAATATGATGGAGTATATAAAGAGACTTAGGCTATGCATTAAGTGGTTCCAAGAACTTGAGGGAGAGTATGCATTTGAGCAAGAGAAATTAAGGAATGCTTTGGAATTGACTGAGAGAAGATGCTCTGAAATGGGTATGTTCCATTTATTCTCTTTGTTTTATATGATTTATAATTGTATTGGTTAATTCTCTTTTGATATAAAGTAACATATTTTCTTGTAGAGGTGGCTCTAAACAACAAGGAGGAAGAACTTAATTTGATTATTTTGGAGCTTAGAAAAAGCTTGGCTTCCTTACAAGATAAGCTCGCGAAAGAAGAATCAGAGAAGAAGGTAAGGAGCCCTATATATGTAAATAGTCATAGAATTTTTGTTGTTGTTGTTTTACACACATGTATATATTTATTTATGTGTGTTTGGAAAATGGAAAGTGATCAGTTATTTTGAATGTAACAATCAGGCTGCAGTAGATTCACTTACTAAAGAAAAAGAAGCTCGAACTAGTATTGAAAGGTCACAAGCTTCTCTTTCAGAAGAGCTCGAGAAAGTTCAAGGCGAGCTTGATGGTGCCAATCAAAGGGTAAAATATAAGACTGAAAATTTAATCTTATCAAAGTTCTTGAACGCTGCATTTGCATTTAGCTCACTTTTGTTAGCTGATACAATTCTTGAACGCTGCAGATAGCATCAATTAATGATATGTACAAGCTACTGCAAGAGTACAACTCGAGTTTACAGTTATACAACAGTAAGCTCCAGACAGATCTTGATACAGCTCATGAAACCATTAAGCGTGGAGAGAAAGAGAGATCAGCCATAGTGGAGAATCTTCACACCTTAAGGGGTCAACATAAATCATTGCAAGATCAACTTATGTCATCTATAGTGAGTTTCCATGCATTGGAAAGCCCTCTCTTATATTACATATTTTTATTGTGTCTAGTAATCTGGCCTTTCTATTGCACGTTAAGCACGTAGTTAGGTCTTCCCTAGTGAATTTTCTAGCCATAACTTATCTACATTTTATTTTTATCAACTCATCAAAAAATAAAATTCTTATCATAGTTGAGAATTTTGTTTCAAGAAGATGTTTGATTTCTTTAAAGTTCTAAGATGCTGCAAGTTTCTTGGAAATGTTATAAATAGGTGATATGCTTTTTTGAGTTGAATATATTGAAATGAAAATCATATGTTTGTTAAAAGATTTAAATTGGTGATTAATTAGGTAATTTACGGGTTAAAAGAAGCTCAAGTATTGACATATTGGTTGCTGGTGCCTTTTCTTTTTTCTTCGGGTTAGGCTTCCCAAGATGAAGTTATGAAGCAGAAAGATGCTTTGCTGAATGAAGTTGCATGCCTTAGAATGGAGTTACACCAGACCCGAGAAGACCGTGAACACTATCAACAGCAAGTGCAAAGTCTAGCTGCTGAAGTATCGAAATACAAAGAGTTGGCTACCAATTCAAGTGAATTAGAGGTTACTTTCCTTTTTTTTTTCTATTTATTTTGCTTTTCCACTAGACATGAATATATTCTGATATGTTTTGGACCGTTTACAGGAAAAATGCTTGTCACAAGGCAATCAAATTCAAATTTTGCACGACCAACTAGCAGTTGCAGAGAGGAAATTACAGGTTATTTCATCTATTTTTGAGAAAACTATTTACAGCATTTTATGTTTATCCTATCATAATCTTGCTTCTTTCCCAATTTTAGATGTCTGATATGTCCATATTCGAGACAAGAAATGAATTTGAAGGGCAAAAGAAACTCATTGAGGAGTTGCAGAATCGCTTGGAAGATGCGGAATTTAAGCTTATAGAAGGGGAAAAGCTGCGTAAGAAGTTGCATAATACTATATTGGTAATGTTCTAAACTATAACTTATGTTAACATTACAACAAATATGTTTCCTAACTGACTGCTCTTATGATTCTAGGAATTGAAAGGGAACATCCGTGTATTTTGTAGAGTGCGGCCTCAATTGCCTGATGACAGTTCAAGTAATCAGGCGAAGGTTTTCTCTTATCCCACGTCAATGGAATATCTGGGACGTGGCATTGACATGACACAAAATGGTAGTGAACCAATTTACTTAAATTATAAAACTCTATCATAAAATGTTATTCGATTTCATAACCTGTTTTTCTGTTCTGAACATCAAAAGCTCATTTGATGCTTGTTTATTATCTATCAGGGCAAAAGCATTCTTTCACTTTTGACAAAGTATTTATGCCTGATGCATCACAAGAGGAAGTTTTTGTAGAAATATCACAACTTGTCCAAAGTGCTCTTGATGGTTACAAGGTTATATTTACACTTGTTTATAAATATTGTAAGACTTTCCTGGATACAATAATGTGATAGCAGTAGTAGTAGTAGTATAGTAAATGCTTAATCATGCAACTGTTTTATCTTTCAACAGGTTTGCATTTTTGCCTATGGGCAAACAGGTTCGGGTAAAACCTATACCATGATGGGAAAACCAGGTCAACCAGATGAGAAGGGATTAATACCACGCTCATTAGAGCAAATATTTCAAACTAAGCAAGCACTTCAACCTCAAGGCTGGAGATATGAAATGCAGGTTTATTTCTTTTTCCTCCTTGGTTTGCTTTTTCTGTAGTCTACTTTGTTCATATCTTCTCTGGATAATTAGTGAACTTTTCCTTCAACTAATGTCCACAGGTCTCCATGTTAGAAATATACAATGAAACCATTCGTGATTTGTTATCAACAAACAAGGATGCATCACGAATCGAAAATGGCGTTGCTGGAAAGCAATATACTATTAAACATGATGCAAATGGAAACACACAAGTTTCAGATCTTACTATTGTGGATGTTCAAAGTAGCAGAGAGGTCAAGTATCTTTTAGACCGAGCTGCTCATAGCAGGTAACATTTTAGAGTATGCATTGTATTGTTTGTATCCAAACTCAGTTCTATTAAAAATTTCAGAAGAGAAATACGGACAATGCTATATACACGTATGGACCACTCATATTTACACATAACTGTTTTCTATGGCATTTTTGAAAAATAAACAAATGAGATTTGTCTTTTCCATGTTAGAATTCTTTCTAACAGTGATTCATGGACTGATGACGTTTTTGCTTGACTAATTCAGATCTGTTGGAAAAACTCAAATGAATGAACAATCATCAAGAAGTCATTTTGTTTTCACTATGCGAATAACTGGTGTTAATGAGGTACGAGTGTTGTTTTTACTATAATCCATGCAGATATACAGCTCCTTCAGTCTCAATCTTTTGTTCCATTAGCTAAGGCACCGTATTCTAGTTTTAACCATGCTCCTACTCTCCACCAGAGCACAGAACAACAAGTACAAGGTGTCTTGAATCTGATTGATCTTGCTGGAAGTGAGCGTCTTTCCAAGAGTGGCTCAACAGGGGACCGGTTAAAGGAGACTCAAGTATTTAACTATACTTATTATTTAATTTCATTATATATTCCTTGTTTCTTCTTCATTTTTTAACATTTTGTTTTTCGATTTTATTCAGGCAATTAATAAAAGTCTATCATCTTTAGCTGATGTTATATTTGCATTGGCAAAGAAGGAGGATCATGTACCATTTAGAAACTCCAAGCTCACTTATCTTCTTCAGGTAAAACTTGTATACATAAAGTTCTTTGCCTACCAAAACATGTTCATATGCTGATGATAAGGCCTAGTAAAGCGTATAAAAGATTGCCGCTGTTGAATCTTATTTGTTTATACTAACTGTTTTCCTTTTTGGTAAAAATTATCAAGGAGACAAAATATTCTATATTTGGAAGTATCATTTCTGTTGTTCTATCTGATTCTTGCTCATTTCTGACCCTTTTTTCTAATTCCATGGACCACAGCCCTGTCTAGGTGGAGACTCAAAGACTTTGATGTTTGTAAATATATCTCCTGAACTCTCCTCGGTAGGTGAGTCCCTCTGCTCGTTGCGTTTCGCAGCCAGGGTAAATGCTTGCGAGATAGGTACTCCACGACGACAACTCAACATGAGGACTTCAGAATCTCGTTTGAGCTACGGCTGATTCTTTTTTTTTTTTTTTTTTTGGGGGGAGAGGGGCTTCTTTACTTTGTTTTAGTTACCTGAATCTATATTACCAGTATTAGTAGATTGAGAAATGAGAGTGATTCTAACATAAAACCGCGGGTTGTAATTTGTATAGTTAGTCATTGCACTTGTATTTTTAGTTGTGCTGAGCTGATTTCTTCAGCTTTCCCATATATGGAATCGATACAATAATTAAATCACAGTATTTATTGTTCTTTCTCACTTTTATTTTTATGCTGAAATTGGTTACCACCACCTGCTTACAAATTCTGCAGATTTTGGCCATTTCACTGTTCTTAGTCAGCTTATGCACCATTTCCTGCTATAAACCCCCACTGCAAAAATACTGGTCTACTCTCAAGCATCCTCTTAGCAGCAGCAGATCAAATCTCCCAAATCTATAAAAGTTTAACAAAATATTCAATTCAAAGCAACCCCACAACATTTGTTTGATTTTGTTGGGGCAATTCCATGACTCTTTTCACGTGCCAAGGTGGTTTTGAATGAGAATAAAAAAATTGAAGAATCGCCTATTTAAACAAAGAGATGTGAAAGCAAATAACAAATAAAAATCTTGAGATAAAGAAAATTTAAATAACAAAAATTCAAAAATTACATAGAAAGACACCACCTGACTTGGGAACATGATCATGAAAAGCCTTTTGTGGAACGGCTTTGAGAATAGCATCAACAAGTTGACTTGCAACCGGAATGGGTACTTCAACGCTTAATGTGATTACGAATAAAATGAAAATCAACTACCAAATGCTCTATCGTGCTGTAAAGAACTGAATGATGGCACATAAAGTAGCACCAAGATTCTATGAGACAAGTTTGGGAGCCTGAGCAAGAAGAATTTACAAGCCTTTGAAGAGATTCGTGACCGACAAAGCTCAGCTACAGTAATGGCAATAGCAGGATATTCTGCTTCAATTGTTGAGCCACTATTGATTGTTTCTTAGAGAACCAAACGACAAGATTGAAACCAAAATAAAGCAGATAATCAGCTGTAGACATGTCATTGTGATTTCCTGCCCAATTCGCATTGGAATAGACATAGAGATAGGGATCGTGATGACGCAAAATATGGAGGCCATGATTAGCAGTGTGCTTTAAGTAACAAAGCACTCATTTCACTGCTTTCCAGTGCGTAATAGAGAAATTATGCATGAACCTAGAGAGTTTATTGATACTAGAACTTATATTCGGGCGAGTAAAAGACACAAACTGAAGTTTTCCTAACACTTGGAGCAATTCAATGTTATTAGTGGGTCATCAACATAGACAAAAAAAAAGAAAAAGAAAAAAGAAAGATAAGACTAGAGTACCAAATTCATTGTAAATAAATAAAGATTCATCCTAGCATGATTGTTTGAACCCAAGTTGAAGAAGGAATTTAGTTATTCCTTGTACCTCTTGTTGAGATTAAGTGGCGACTTTTTGGGCTCAAATCCTGCTTAAGTTAGTCTATTTTCAGAAAATGAGAATTCTTGAAGCAAAGCGGAAGCAAACTCAAAAGACAAAAAAAGTTATGCACACCAAGTGTTTGAGTCAATGCTCTCAAAAGTATATATATTATTTTGAAAGTTTACAACTGAGTGAATAGGACTTAAATATATATTACTTTGAAAGTTTACAACTGAGTGAATACAAATGAGGGGGAAAACTTCTATTTATAGTTGAGCTCCTCAAAATCTAATGGCACATCGACGATCTAGATTAGAGCCTATCTACAATTGAGAGTCCTAAGAGATTTAAACTCTATACATTTTTATCTCTTAGGATTTACACTAATTACCCTGTTAACTCTAGAGTGTTTCTCTGGGCAACCAAGGCTTCAAGTAGATGAGATTTCCAATATGTTCCACGAGTCAGGCCAGTTCAAGTAAGTCAAATGAGCCACATATAATAAGTTGATCTCCATAAGACATTTTGTGCGCAATGGTCACGGACTTTGATCCACGACCCATGACATTCTCTCCACCCATTCTCGCGACGTCCTCTTCACATCCTCAAAATGATATACTGGTTTGACTCATCTCGAAACGGTCTCCCATCACATGTCCTACTAGGATTATAGGGAGGTGGGCGGGACACCACTATTTGGAACTAGGGTTGTCATCCATCACATGTTAGATGGGCTTGTTGGGTCATCTCACATATTAGGTACAATAAAATAATTGTATTTCATAAATATATTTCACAAAAGTCAAGAAAGCCGAAAGCATAGTTCTACAACAACCCAAATCAAGTCAAATAGCCCAAACTAAGTCAAACAAAACAAAACAAAAAACACAATAAAACAATCTTGAAATAGTAGCCAAATTTGTGTAGTACGTGAACAATATCAAAAACACTACAAAAAACCAAAAAAATCTACAAACAACCCTCAAAACCTCTACCAATCGAACATCCAACCACTAGGCTAAGATTGAACATAAGAGTTGGCATTGGGGAAGAAAGTTGATGGCCAGATGATGCTTTACGTGCCTACATGCACGAACATATGAAAAAATGTTACAATCATTCAAGTGGCATGTGAGCATCATGCACAAGGTATGATACTCCCTTTTTTCCCCACTATTATAACAAACAAGTTTACCTCTCTTTTTGTTCCATATATGTTGATGTCTAAGAGATGTTTGACTGTGCCACGACGTACGAACGTCGAGCAGAGAATTAACAAAAAAGTCAAAAATTAAAGGGATTTGATTGCAAGTATGACAAGTCAGTTGTAATATTTTTAAGTGTTACTATAAAATATGTTGAGTATTTCAAAGATCAAACCCAAGAGAGATCGGACAATAAGGTGACTAACAATGATAACACATGTAACTAAGAAGACTAACTAGCTAATCACTAAGCATTATATTACGACAAATCATCATCGAGGATTAATTAACACTAAACTACTCCTAAGAGGACTAAATTGAGAAATAGACAAAAGTGCAAAAATATCAATTCAATGAGATAAAATGGTCAGTTGATATCTATGATTCTAATTAATTCTTATTTAGGGATCTAAATTTCTCAAACTCTTAATTGCTCTAATTTTACCTTTCGGTCACTATTTTACCTAATTAGATTATTTAGTCCAGTTTATCTCTCGACCTTACTAAACTAAATCAAGATAATTAAATTGTTCCGCAATAGGCTCTCCTCTTGGTTTCACCTATCTAAATATTCACTTAGAGACATCAATTCTAGGTTTTGAATTCTATTTGAAAAACTAACCATGTAACATATCAATCAACCAATCACCATAAGATTTAGTGCATATTCATCATCAACATACAAATATTAGACAAGTTCATGCTTAAATGACTCATTAAAGAAAATATAAAAAGGCAAACTTGAGGAGTTCTTAGGGGCTTTTGGAGGAGTATTTGTTGAAGATGAAAGCAACACTAAAAGTGAGGAAAGCACAACCAAAGTAGAGATATTTACACTTTTGAAAGTTTAAAAAGAGAAAATCTATTGAATACTTTAAGGAGAAATCAAAATAACAAGATAAAGTTTTGTATTTAGTTGTAAGAAAGTTAAAGTTATAGTAAAATTGAAGAACTAATAGCTACTAACTAACTAAGCTAAAAAAAAGAAAGAAAGAAAAATTGAAACCCTAAAAATGGTGAAAGGAATAAAAGAGAGAACTAAAAATATGATAAATGAGACTCTTTTATGTTTGGCACCCAATAGCCTTTAATACAACAAATTCAATAGCCCTAACATTTGAAAAAAATGACATTTGGAGATAAGGAATTGACTTGAGTCAATGTTGGAAACAAAATTGCCCTTACAATATTTTTCACCATGTCAAGCTTTAATGTCGCGACACCTAAGCTTTGATGTCGCGACATCCTCGACAGTAGGCACAATCATGGCTTGAGGGTTCTCTATGTCGCGTCACAAACTAACTAGTGTCGCAACATCCTCGATAGTGGCCCTAGAATCCTTCACTTCAATCATCAGCTTGGAGTCAAAACATTGGGGCTCAGTGTTGCGAAACAACATATCTACTGTCGTAACATCTTTGGCAAACTGCTCTAGGTTGGTATTTTGTTGAAGTTTTTCTCCCCTGAGGTGATTGAGAGACGGTGTTGCGACACAAATGCATCATTGCCGCGACACCCAAAGCAGTTGATGTTTTCCTCAAGGTTTAACCATAGTCATTTCCCTACACATACTCAAATAAAACATTAGTCTTCCAATGGCATAGTTTTGCCAATTTGGGTCTCAAAAAGATTAAAAAATGTAAGAAAAACTATCATTAACACTAGAAATTAAAAATTAAAAAAAAATCGAAAAGACTTATAAATTGTTTGAGAACAAAACTCATCAAATGTTCGAGAGAACCTAATTTGACATATCAAATTACGACAAATCAATGTTCTGTTTAGTGTTGCGAATTATATTGAGCATGCCTTATTCTCCATTTTAGAGTCATAAGAAGAATAAAAACCCATATATTTAGCTTTTAACAAAAATTTTAGATTTATAGATTCTTTACCTTTATTAATGTAAACAAATCCTCTGTGGCATGGTTCAAATCTCCTAGAAGCTAAAATTTCATCAAGCTTCTCACTTTGGCCTCCAAACTTTTTCAAGACAACTTTTGAATTAACTAGCTTTTTATTAATGGTTTTTAAATCATTGTCTTTCTCTTTAATCACTTTCTTAAGCTTTCCTTTTTCTCCCTTTAAAGTCCCCACCCACGTCTTCTCTCAAGCTATCATTCATCTGACATACAATTTCCAAATTTCTGATCATTTGGAAATATGCATCTTTAAGAGATCCAATGTTACAATATAATTCTTTTGATGTTTCACAAGCTATTTGGACAACTATCTGAACAGGGCTTTGAACAACTACAATAAATGCTACATAATTTCTTATCTCCTCATCAGAGTTTGAAAATTTAATTCCATCATCCTCACCATTCTAGGTAATAATTAAGGACTTCTACTTCTTCTTAGATTTGGCACATTCGTATTGAATAAGGTCATAACCTTTGCATTTGAAACATTAAAAATCTTTTTTCTTTAGATGTGAATTGTCCCCCTCCATATGAGTTTTCATTGTCCCACCAAAACATGATTTTGTTCCCTTCTTAAAGGTTCTCTTCATGCTATTTGTGAGAAAGATTAATTTCTTCTTGATCTCATTAATAGCCATCCCAATCTTGTAACACCCCTCACCCGTATTTAATGCCAGAATAGGGTTATGGAGCATTACTAGACTAGAAACACATATAACTGTACTATTTTCATACATTTGATTAAATCATACAACCAACATTCAATTCCAATCAATTGTCCCTTACAATAGCCTACGAGGCCTTAAACATGCTTTAGAAGTGGTTCGGGACTAAACCGATAAAATATGAAAATTTTAGAAACTTAGGAAAATTTCAAACATATAGGGATCACACACCCGTGTGAACAGGCCGTGTGCCTCACACAGCTAGTAGACATGCCCATGTCTTAGGCCATGTGAAAATAGGGCATACATACTGACTCGCATCACACGGCCGAAGACATGCCTGTGTGCCAGGCCATATGAAAACTGGATAGTATACTGACTTGGGTCACACGGCCAACCACACGCTCGTGTGTCTAGCCCGTGTGCCCTTCGAAGTGGCCACACACGCCCATATGCCAGGTCTTGTACTAGGCCGTCCCAAACCTATAGGGTATACTGACTTATGCAACATGGCCAAGTCACATGCCATTGTGTTAGGCCATGTGCCAAATTAGGGGTATACTGACTTGTACCACACGGCCAGTCACACGCCCATGTGTGAGACCATGTGAAGCATACTAACTTCATTTTAATATCAACACCAGAGGACACACGGCCGTGTAACATAACCGTGTGTCACACACGGCTAAGACACACGCCCGTGTCTCTACCCGTATAGATAAAAATAGGCTATTTGCAAAGCCATTATGCCACCCTATTTTCACATGTATACACAAGCATAAATGGTAACATTTTTACAACCCAATTGACAGCCATTCCATAACATTTCATACACATATGATACCATTTCCACATAGTATGCAATACTTAGCTAATATCATACATTTTCCATTCATAAGCCTACCATATAACAAAAAAAATTTGCATATTACCATTCCATCAACTAATTGTCAAAACATACCAAAACATAATAACAAGTTTAGCCAAATCACATGGCTTAGACTTATAACACAAAATGTACCAAAATCACAATCTCAAGTAACCATAATTATCACTATTATAGCTAGCCTATACATGCCATATTTACATATTCATAAATTCAAAAGCACCAATTGGAAACCGGATAATGTGATGTGTAACTCCGACTTATCCAGAACGAGCGAGCTATCGAACCTCTATAAAACATGAAAAATAAATAGTGTAAGCTTTATAGCTTAGTAAGCCCGTACAATTCAAAATTAAACTTACCATTTATACATAATCAAGGCAATAATCAAGGTATATTCAATTCAAATACCAAATGCCTAAACACAAACATTCATCACAAGTTAGTCACTTAAATACATGAAATCATCCATTATCGCAATGTAAATACTCAATACATTGTATCATATCAAATTCACACACATCATGTACATCATTTGTAACATTTTACTTTCAATTGTAATAGTAATTTGTTCGTATAAACAGTACTTTACCATATTATAGAATTTATGCCCGTTGAACCTATTAGAATCTCAAGGGATACTTGGGTGATATACAGTACATACAATTCAGTAATCCATCAATTCATTATCATTTTTCACTATTTCGAGCTATGAACAGTAAGCTCCTCCTAAGCTGATGGACAGTAAGCTCCTCCTGAGCTGATGGACAATAAGCTCTATTGAGCTGAAATAGAAAGCTCTAACGAGCTGAAACAGTAAGCTCTTACGAGCTGATATATCGGTAAGCTCATACGAGCTGCAGTGAGTCCGCAACACTTGTAGGATCTCAATCAAAACGGTAACCCTAGTGACATGAAACTCGTATCCTACGAATTCTTACAGTTCAAAGGAGGCTCGATAACAATTAAACTATATCGATGATCGTGATTTTCCCGTGATAAGTTTTATAAATTTATAATGAATCGTTCTTGAAACTAAATATTATCACGACGTAGGCAAGTATACCTATCAAATAGTAGTATAGCTTTAGCAAGACTGGATTGTCCAACCCAAAGGACTAGGAGTACTAGTAATGGCTGTCTTCTTATTATCTAGTCGAAAAAAAGAGATTTGTTTTAACTAACTAATTAATTAAACTAAGAACTTGCAGAACATAGAAGTTGGGAAATTACTTTTGAAGAAGCGATTGATTGATACAATACCTAAGGAAAAATCCACCTAGACTTTTACTTGTTATTCTGGCTCCGAACCGGACGATTTATTCATTTAACTTGTTCCGTAGAAATCCCTACTGTATATTATTATTCCTCTCGAGACTAACAACATCTAATCCCTAGGTTGAATAACTGAGAGTTATCTCTAATTAACACCCTAAGGTTGCATTAACTCGATCTATGGATTTTCTTATTAGGTTTTACCCTAATCTGGTAAAATCTTGTCACCCTATCTCTAGGCGTACAATCAAATCCGCTTAATTATGACAAAGTTACTCTTAGCCAGGGTCTATTCCTCCTCCAACTAAGAGTAGTGACTTGAAGTGATATCCTGAAATACCAAGACAAGAATTAAGAACATATAATTAAGAACAAGTCAAATATTTATCATACGATTCAGACATAATAACAAGGTTTCGTCATAGGTTTCATTGCCTTTAGGTATGTAGGGGTGTAGTTCATAACTAAACAAGAAAACATCTCAGAATAATAATAAATACAAAACAATAAGAAAACCCAAAACTCCTGAAAGGGAAGTTGAGGAGAGATCTTCAGTCTTGATAATGGCTCCGGCTTCTAAGATGGATCAATCGGCTTCCTTGGAGTAATTCCTTACTCCCTATTCTCCGTCTCCCTTTTCTTCCTCTTCTGGGGTGTATTTATAGGCTTTGGAGTGCCTAAGAACCGTCGAAAGTGTCCTTTTCTGAATTGGACTAAGCTTGGGCTCGGCAGGGACACGCCCGTGTGACACACCCGTGTGCGATAACTTTAGGCCGTGTTCGAGGTACACGGGCGTGTGTTATACCCGTGTGAATCGTGCTTCAATTCTGCCAAATTGGCACGGTCGTGTGATCTACCCGTGTGAGGAGCTTCAGGCCGTGTTGATTTCGTGCTTTGGCCTATTTTCTCCGTTTTCGGCCCGTATCTCGTTCCTTTCGTTCTCCTATGCCTACCTGAGAATAAAAGATGAAATTAAGACATTAGGAGCATCGAATTCACCAAACCTAAGGAGAAATCATTCATAAAAGGCGTTAAGCACGGGTTATAAATATGTATAAATTACGGTTTATCAAATACCCCCACACTTAAGCGTTTGCTTGTCCTCAAGCAAAATCCTCGAATCACAATTAAAATTTTCCTTTTTCTCAACTTATAATTCCTATCAATATTATCTCAAACCATCTCATAAGTAATCATGCATTGTGAATTCAACTAAAAGAACATTAGAGCTTCAAACATTCTAAATTGAGTATTTCAATCATGAAAAACTTAGGTATCTCCCTTCCTCTAAGTAGTTATCATTGATTTGCAACCTCACAGAGTTTAACATCCTCACTAAGGATTCACTCAAATCACTCGAAGTGTTTAAGAATAATGAAATTAGCACTCATCTGTCAATATGAAAAGTTATTACCATAGGCTTGCATAAAAATCAAATCTCCACCACTATAAATCGATATGATACATCAATCCAAAAGACTTTAAAGGGTTGTAACGAGGTTTGGTTAGGGGGTGTGGTCACAGGCTGAAAGAAAGGGTCAGAATCGAGATTGACTTAAAAAATTTCTTAACTAGAAAAATATTTAATCATCACTTGTGTACAACAAAGCTTTCTTCTTTGACTATGGAATGAGACTTACAAGCAAAAGATAACTACTGACATGTATACATGGTTTTTTTTTTAAGAACAAGTCAAATAATCATAAATTAACTATTAATAGCAAAACATAGTTAAGCAATTTATTCAAAACAATTATCGACAAAAAAATGTGGATCAAATTAATTTAAGGGGATTTCAACAATAATGGGTTAATGGTTAATATCAAGGGTGATACAAGGAATGACTTGTTAGGCTCAAAGGGGTTCACTAAGTGTTAATCATGAAGTTAGGCTTTTCATGGTATAAGTGGGTTAATCCTAAGTGCCACTATCATCTTGATATATGAAATCAAATAGTGTGGTCTTGACATGCATAATCAGGCAAGTTCTAGAATAACAATTCAATATTGGCACACTCGAAGGAATAATAAAAGTGAGCATGAAAAAAATTAATAAATGCTCAAAAGGCTCAAAAATCTCACCAAAAATTATGGCTTTTTGATGTTTCAATCTGTGGGATTTAATTCAAGATAATACCTAAATTTGGGGAAACGACCTAAACTTTTAAATTCTTAAAAATCAACTTATCATGCTTGATTTTCTAGTGTCTTAGAGTTTAACAATCAATGCATGAATGCCTATGTTTTAATTCAAGATATATCAATCAAAATTATCAGTCAATCAAAATTCAAAAAAATTATCAGTCAATCAAAATTCAACTTAAACATGATATGAGAGATTCACAAGAGAACAAAGCACTATTCAGGGATTTTCAGATAATGAAATGATTACCCCCCACACTTAAGATGTACATTGCCTTCAATGTACAAGTTTAGATATATAAGAAAATACAAGATCATGAGAGAAGGAGAGAATTGAAACTTCCTGAGTGGTGAATGAGTGTCCTAGTTCGGAGTTATGGAGGTAGAGGAGGATACTCCGGTGGTGGTAGAGGTTGGGTATCACAAGTGCTGTGCCAAAAGAATATTATATCTCCTTATTGAGAAGAGCATGTGTAACACCCCTACCCGTATCCATTGCCGAAATAGGTACGAGGCATTACCGGAGTTTACTGATAATTCTGAGTCATTTATTATTCATATTTTGAAAATAATCATAACGTCTCTTTATTGGGCCCTCGAAGCCCCAATCATACATTAAAAACCAACCGGAATTAAATCGGAATCATAAAAAATTTCGCAAAATTTTTTTTTCATCTAAGTACTTACCATTTCAATGCTTCTTGTAATTAAACATTTTACCATTCAATCAATAGCTTGTCCTTTGTCTAAGTGTCAAGCCACATCGTTGTTAGTATACTTGCATATATTTCATATAAATTCAACATTGATATACTTATTTTCTCGACATGTCACACTTGAGTTTAATAATTGTCTTTACTTACATAATTTCCTTGTATCAACGTATCAAAGATAATTATATATGTACATGTCATGAAACATATTATTCTATTACCATTTTTTTATAAGTATATATCAATCATTTCATTATATCAATATTTCATGCTTCATCATTTCCATATATTTTAGGTATATTTATTTCGGTAATAGTTCGTATTAAACTTAATATAATTTAAATTCCATATACCTATACTTATTTCATTTATCTATCTTATAAATTATTTCATACAACTATTTTGTACATTTATTTCCATATGACCAATTCCTGTAGACATTTCACATTACCATTTTGTATAACCAATTCATTTAACCATTTGTTATATTACCTGAATATTAGTTGTTCAACAGATATCTTGGCGTTTCTCTTCCACGATCTTATTTATCTTCGACATGATGCCATAGTGTCTTTCAACTATGGTCTTACTCATTTTCTCGTCATGTTGCCATGGTATCATTCAACCATGGTCTTATTCATTTTCCGTCACGCGTTGCCATGGTATATTTCAACCATGGTCTTACACATTTCATGTCACGTTGCCATGGTATCTTTCAACCATGGTCTTACACGCTTCATATCAAAGTTGTCATGGTATCTTTCAACCCCGGTCTTACACGTTTCATATCGAGAGCACACTCCCGCTGAACCTCATCCTTACGGTGGGATTACGGTCAGGCTAAATCCTGTAATATAAACTCATAGAGTATTGTCGGGATTACTAGTCCAAGCTAAATCCTCGCAACCACAATTACTCTAATGAGCTTAGACCAATTACCACCAAAGCTAAATTCAGACCTAATTGGATTACCCGTCAGGGCTAAATCCATTTTTCACATATTCTTCGGGAGGGCTATATCAGGATAGGATCACCCGTCCAAGGGCTAGATCCTTTTACCGTCAATTCCTTTCGTGAGATCTATCGAATTTTCCTTTCATTCAATCGAGATTTCTTCCTTTTATCAAATATGTCAATGTTTCATCAATTTTCATATAATGAACATTCAAATCATATTCACATCAATAACATACATTTCAAGTATTTAAGAATATAATTCAAGTTACATGAACTTACCTCATTACTTGTTTGTGTTCATAATTTCATTAATCCGATATCTTTTCTTTTCCATGATCAAGTCTCATATTTGAGTCGTCTAGATCTTTATAAATAAATTTGATTATTATTTTCATTTATTTCATATTCTAATGCATTTAATTAATGCTCTAGGAAAAGTTACCATTTTGCCCCTAAACTTTTAATTAATGACGATTTCATCCTTAGGGTCAAGAAAATAAAATTCTTGCAATTTAATCCTTATTTCCAGCTATTATTATCATACATATCGATAACAGTCCATGAATTCTATAAAATATCAAAATTTTTCACAATTTCAACACTTTTTAATTTAATCCCTAAAACATGTTTTCCCCCGATCTTGAACTAAATTGATAATTTCGTTAAATTTTGTAATTTAAATAATAAAATAATCTATTTCATGCAATTTAGTCATTTCTGACGTTTTTACAAAATTACCCATAAAGTTTTACTTTTATTCAATTTAGTCCCTAAGCCTAAAACATGCAAATTAGCCATGCTAGATAAATATTCATGCATATTTTCCTCCTCCTCCTCTCCATTCCACATCCTTAATTTATATAACATGCAACAAGTAACATTATCAATAATTTCACTATTTACTTATATGTACCTTCAAAACTGTCCATTTGCGTCATAGTCACGAAATTATTTATATATTAAGATAAAGAACTCGAAATTAAGATCCGTTAATTTTTCCTGAAACTAGACTCACATGTCTTCTTACCATAAAATTTTCAGAATTTTTGGTTTAGCCAATTAGTACAGTTTATTCATTAAAGTCTCCCCTGTTTTGCTATTTGACAGTTCTGACCACTCTTCACTAAAGTTTAATTATCTCTTTAAACAGAATTCAAATGATGTTATAATTTGTTTCTTATAAAAATAGACTCATTAAATAATTTAACCATATAAAATATGTAACAAAATTATTTTTTTTATAATTTTTAGTGATTTTTCCAAGTCAGAACAAGGGATCTCGAAATCATTCTAAACCAGTCTCACAAAAATATAAATATCTTAGAATACAGAATTACTTTACTTTCTATATTTATTTTATATAAAAATAGACTCAATAAGATTTAATTCCATATCACCCTTAGCTTCTAATTCAATTTCTATCATTTTTGGTGATTTTTCAGAGTTAGCCTATTACTGCTGTCTAAAGCTACTTTAGTGCAACATATTGATTACCAAGTTTATAACACTCCTATTTCCATTTTCTACCATATTTCCCATTATTTTCTCTCATTTCCCTTCACTAATATATCAAAAACATGGGACCATATAAAAGAAAACTCTACATTAACATCAATTCCATGCTTTTTCAACAATATTAAACTTAAAAATATATTGAAATCTTAATGTTCTTACCTTTTCTTATTAACTTCAATCTTTAACTTGATTTTTCTCTCTCTCCAGCTTCTATTTCTTTAATCCAACTTGATATTCTTGCTCCCCATCATCTCCTTGCTATCTTTCTCTCTTGATGGCTATGGAAATTCTTTCAATTTTTAGGTGAGAATAATGAATTTTTGGTGAAAGGACTAAATTGTAAAGAAAGAAAACTTCTTTTCTTCTTACTCTTTCTCACGTTGGTTTGCATGGAAAGGAAAGATGATGAAAATTCTTCATCTTTCTTTCCTTATATACTAAATAAATAATAATAAAATAATATTAAATACCTCATAAAATATTAATAAAATAATATTTATCTAATTAATTAATTTAAAATATCATCAACATAATCATTACATTCTAGAATTCTCTCTCTTACTAATTGACCATTTTGCCCTTCATGATCTCTTAGAATTCCATCATTTAGTCATCATTTAATTTGGTAAAATTGCAATTTAGTCCCTCATAGTTCTTCACTTATTCAATTTGGTCCTAATTCATCCATTTTCCTTAGTTTCTAGATCATTCTACCCTTAAAATATTTACACTATTGGTCCTTTAACTTTTTTATATTTACACTTTAACCCCTTAAGTCTTGAGTATTTACTCTTAGGCAACAAAACTTTTCTAACTTTTACAATTTAGTCCTTTCCTGAATCAAGATATCATAATTTACTTCCCAATGTTACCATAACTCAAAACTTCCCTTTTTATCACTTTATTTCCTTATTTTATTATATCAAGGATAATATATTACTGTAAAGATTTTCAGGGTATTACAGCATGGTAACCGTGGCGAATCTTTTCCATCAGAGTTTGAAGTTCCTAAATGATTGCGAGCTTTTGGAGCTCTTTAATAACTGTGATAAAAGCAGGAACTGTTTAGGGGGTATTAGGAAAAATGATTTACTTGTAAAAGATTAGTCGAGATTAAAAATTGTTAGATAAATATTATAAATCCTAATAAAAATAAAATGAAAGAAAAATAAAAAGCTGTCTTAAATGAAAATAAAAATAAAAACATAAAATAAAAAATAAAAAATTCTAAACATCTTCATCGCTAGATGGTTCGCGAGGTGGGACTGGTGATGAGATGTGGAGGTGCTGACAAATCTGCTGTAGAGTAGCATTAATGTTGTCAAATCTGTGAAAATATTGTTGCTCAAATTTATTAAGACGCTTAAAGATGTCAGGTATGAAGCTGCCGTATGAACTGACCGAGAAGGTGGTGGTGGTGGGTGGGGAAGTGGGTCCTCATGTTGGGTAGGGACATCATCAGTAATGTCCTCGGGAACCTCCTCCTCGTTAGCTTAAGCGAGACGATATTGGGGAGGTTAAGTTCCTCGGCGCCTCTCGATCATCCTCATGCTCAGCATACTCGAGATGCATTGTGGAGACATCTGGCCAATAAAAGGTTAAGGATGATTCTTGGGGCGTGGTGTTGAGGAGTCCGAAGTGTCGCGCCAGTCGAGTCATGTAGGGGCCAATAGAGATGACCCCCTCCAATGTCACTCCGTCTGGTGGCGTATGGCAAGGGCGATGAAGTAGGCGAGGTTGATGACGTGCCCGTTGGACATAGACCATAAATAATAGACGTCGTGGGTAGTGACGATGCCACTGCTCTCTCTTCGTCTGGTTAGAGTGTGAGATAATATAGAGTGAAGGTACCTTAGGGATAGAGGGAGAGATTGATGCCTTGGTGCGACTGGGGTAGTAGGTAACTGAACGTGGGACGAGGGCGTCCCAATAACGTGAGGGAGAACGATGGATTTGGCGGCCAAGAGTGTGTAAATCATTTTCCTCTCTGAACTCCTCAGTATAAAGACCCAATGCGGTACCGAACTCGAGAACGCTTAGTTAGTGGACTAATCCATTTAAGCGAAACTGTACTGTGCCGGGATCATCGTAGTTTGTCATCACGGTTTGAAGATAAAACGTAGAACATAGCTCCATCGTCAATTCTAAGTATGTTGGCTCGATGATCTCAAAAAATAACTCCTATAGATCGGTAGTAAGGAGGGCCCGGATTGCGTCAGCTGGACTTGTTCGACAGCAGCCTAGTCGATGCAACGGCCTGCTGTTACAGGTCAGGTCCGTAATATTTGAAAAAATTCCTCTTGGGGCCCATTGGGAAATTGGAGGAATGGGTGATGAATTTCTGTGGTAGGCCCCGAGGAGGATGATGCTCCTTTCCTTTTCTTTAAAGCGGGAACGGTGGCTTTCTTTCCTCGTGAAGACGACATCGAAAACCTGTAATGAAAATTATTGAATTGCCTTGGAGCATCAGAAAATGAAGCTAGATTGTAAGAAGAAAGTTGCATAGATATTTTCAGCCACAACAATTTAAAATTCATTAACATATTCTTTAGGCATTGTGGCCTGAAGTAGAAATAACAAAGAATGTAATGCAATATATTAAATAGATGAGAAAATGGCCACACGCAAAATGCATGAAAAATTTCAATTATTCTTATCATGAAAGTTTTACTTCTAACTAAGTGAATAGAGTAAAGAATGCAGGAAACGACTTACAATAAATGATGGATATTCTAGATTATGATATTTAAATGATGAAAATATAGAAATAAAGTCAAAAAATTGCATATCATCATGATAAATAGGCCTAAAAATCAATAAAATAAAAAAAGAGGAAGTAAACAAACACTAGGAAGTGGAGAAAATGCGTTAAAAACGAAGTTAGAGGCGGCGCACGGGCGTGGTGTGGAGGTCGTGTGGACTTGCAGCGGCTAGGGTTAGAGTTTTTTTAGTGGGGAAGACAATGAATAGTGCAGGGTATTTATAGATTTTGGGGCACATAGCCAGGGGACACGCCCGTGTGTCCCAATTTCAGGCCGTGTGTTTCGCGTTTTTCCTTTTTTAGCGCGTTTGAAATTTGACACACGCCTGTGTATATCGGGCGTGTTGTTGCACACGGCCGTGTCGTACGACCGCGTTTTGTCTTGTTCGCTTCTCTCACGCCCGTGTATGCGATCCCCACGCCCGTGTTAATTTAACAGGTTCGCCCACGGGTTTTAGGCACGGGCGTGTCGCAGGCCCGTGTTATTTTAGTAGGTTCGCCCACGACCATGTCCCACGGCCGTAGCGGTTTATCGTCGCTCGTGTTTTGGGAAAATCTTGCCCTGTTTCCACACGGTCTTACACACGCCTGTGTGCTTGGCCGTATCCCTATGGTAAACCTGTTTTCAAGAGCTTTGTTAGTCATGGCAAGTGTTAAACACTAAAATTTAAAGAAGTTAGTGCAATTAGTGCCCGGGTTGCCTCCCAAGAAGCACTTATTTATAGTCTAACCTCGACTTACCTCTCTGTTGAATGGTCAAGGTGATTTAAGGAGTTCGTACTCCTCATTCTTTCTATCATTCTTATCAAAATAAAGCTTTAGCCTGGAATTGTTTACCTTAAAAGTGTCGAACTTGGGATGACTTACCTCCACTGTACCGAATGGAAAAATGCTAAGTACCGTAAAAGGGGTTTCTTCATCCGGGTTGGGTGATAATGTAAGGGTCTACGGCATCTAATAAGACTTGATCTCCAACCTTAAGTTGATTTGGAGAGGTATCGAGCTTGTTTTGGCGTAGTTTCAGTTTATCGGGTGTTCTCGATTTATGTGCTCGCCATTCGTCTAGCTCTTCTATCTGTAGCCTTCATTCTTCATGAATGGTTCCTCTATTGTTGTTGGAACATGGCTCGTGTACTTCTTTCAAACTTAATTTCTGCACAGTGAATTGTGTCATATTATCAGTTTTAGTAGGATGGTGTGGATCATTACCTTCCATGTTCGATGTGATGTTAAAATTACGAGCTTGAAGGGTGACCATTTCGTCTCCCAGACGAAGTGTAAGTTCACTTGTGCCAACATCAATAATTGTTTTAGCAGTTGCTAAAAAGGGCCTCCTTAAAATCAAAGGGGTGTTGGTCTCCTCCTCTATGTCTAAAACAACGAAATTAACGGGAAATATGAATTTATCCACTTTCACTAGTACATCTTCAATGATACCCCTAGGAAAAATTATAGTTTTATCTGCCAATTTAATGCTCATCCTAGTTTGTTTAGGTTTCCCAAGACCTAGTTGCTTAAACATTTTGTAAGGCATGACATTGATACTTGCCCCTAAATCAGCTAATGCATTATTCACATCTAAGCTACCAATTAACCAGGGAATTGTAAAACTCCCTGGATCTTTCAATTTGTTGGGTAACTTATTCTGTAGAATAGCTGAGCAAACTACGTTTAGCTCTACATGCGATGCTTCGTCTAACTTCCACTTGTTTGCTAAAAGCTCTCTTAAAAATTTCATTGCATTTGGCATCTGTGACAGAGCTTCAATAAACGGTAAGTTGATATATAATTTTTTCAAACGTTTAAGAAATTTACCGAATTGTTCATCTGAGCAGTCTTTTCTTGTCGCGTTAGGGTATGTCACACGAGGTTTGTATTCTATATTCACCGTTTTATTATGACTTACCTCACTATCACTTTTGCTTTCCACATTTTCTTGCCTTAGTTCTGGCTCAGTCTCAACACATCCTTCTTGAGCATCAATTGCATTGAGATGTTCCCTTGGGTTCGGTTCAATATTACTTGGCAAACTACCTTGTGGTCGTTCAGAAATTAATTTGGATAGTTGACCTATCCGAGTTTCGAGTCCTTGAATTGATGCTTGTTCATTTTTGAGTGCTGTCTCGGTATTCTGGAAACGAGTTTCTGATACCGAGATGAATTTGGATAACATTTCCTCAAGGTTCGGCTTTTTTTCCTGTTGATAAGGTGGCTGTTGAAAACCCTGAGGATTTTGTGGCCTTTGATTTCCTTGACCACCCCAAGAGAAATTTGGGTGGTTCTTCCAACCTGAATTATAAGTATTACTATATGGCTTATTTTGAGATCTGAAATTATTGTTACCCATATAGTTGACTTGTTCCTCTTCGGTTGTAGGATTGAATGGTGGGTATTCTGTAAGCACACCTCCTCCACTTGAATCACACCTCATCGTTGGATGTACCTGCGTAGAACCAAGTAAACCATCAATTTTCTTATTCAGAAGTTCTACCTGATTTAACAACATAGTAACCGAATCGACGTTATAAATGCCTGTTGTTTTCGTTGGCTTAGTCCTCATGACTTGCCACTGATAGTTATTCAGTGACATTTCTTTAAAAAATTCAGAAGCCTCTTCAGGTGTTTTGTTATTGATGGTACCACCAGCAGCTGCGTCAATCATTTATCTTGTCGAAAGGTTCACACCATTGTAGAATGTTTGAACTTGCAGCCATAGAGGTAATCCATGGTGTGGGCATCTTTGCAAAAGGTCCTTGTATCTCTCCCATGCATCGTAACGTGTTTCTAAGTCCATCTGTACAAAAGAAGATATATCATTACGCAACTTAGCTGTTTTTACTAGTAGAAAATATTTTAATAAAAATTTTTCAGTCATTTGTTCCCAAGTGGTAATAGACCCTCGTGGTAGTGAGTTCAACAATTGTTTAGCTTTATTCTTCAGTGAAAAAAGGGAATAACCGAAGGCAAATGGCATCATCAGAAATACCATTAATTTTGAAAGTGTCGCACAGTTCTAGGAAATTTGCCAAGTGAGTGTTGGGGTTCTCATCTTGCAAACCATCAAATTGAACAAATTGCTGTATCATCTGAATCGTGTTAGGTTTTAGTTCAAAATTATTTGCAGCAATAGCAGGCCTAACTATACTTGACTCAGTTCCTGTAAAATTAGGTTTAGCATAATCATACATAGTACGAGGAGCACTATTCTGATTTGCTAATTCAGCGGGTATGGCTGGAGGTAGTGGATTGTCCTAATTTTCAGCCATCTCCTCAATTGTAGTTGAGATATCGTCCTCTTGCTCTTCTTCTATGTATCTTCAGTTGCGCCTAATTTCTCGTACGATCAATTTCCTCGCCAAAAAGCAATGGTCCTGACGGGTTTCTTCTAGTCATAAACTACAAAAACCTGTCTGGCGAAAAAGAAAGAAAATTAGTAAAATTAAAGTTAAATTGTAAGAAAATAAATGGCTAAAGTAATAAAAATTGAGCGTTCCTAATATTTTAGTCCCCGGCAACGGCGCCAAAAACTTGATCGTGATTTTCCCGTGATAAGTTTTATAAAATTATAATGAATCATTCTTGAAACTAACTATTATCACGACGTAGGCAAGTATACCTATCGAACAGTAGTATAGCTTTAGCAAGACCGGATTGTCGAACCCAAAGGACTAGGAGTACTAGTAATGGCTGTCTTCTTATTATCTAGCCGAAGAAAAGAGATTTGTTTTAACTAACTAATTAATTAAACTAAGAACTTGCAGAAAATAGAAGTTGAGAAATTACTTTTGGAGAAGCGATTGATTGATACAATACCGAAGGAAAAATCCACCTAGACTTTTACTTGTTATTCTGGCTCCGAACCGGATGATTTATTCATTTAACTTGTTCCGTAGAAATCCTTACTGTATATTATTATCCCTCTCGAGACTAACAACGTCTAATCCCTAGGTTGAATAACCGAGAGTAATCTCTAATTAACACCCTAAGGTTGCATTAACTCGATCTATGGATTTCCTTATTAGGTTTCACCTTAATCCGGCAAAATCTTGTCACCCTATCTTTAGGCGCGCAATCAACTCCGCTTAATTATGACAAAGTTACCCTTAGCCAAGGTCTATTCCTCCTCCAACTAAGAGTAGTGACTTGAAGTGATATCCTGAAATACCAAGACAAGAATTAAGAACACATAATTAAGAACAAGTCAAATATTTATCACACGATTCAGAAATAATAACAAGGTTTCGTCATAGGTTTCATCCCCCTTAGGTATTTAGGGGTTTAGTTCATAACTAAACAATAAAACATCTCAGAATAATAATAAATACAAAACAATAAGAAAACCCAAAACTCCTAAAAGGGAAGTTGAGGAGAGATCTTCAGTCTTGATAATGGCTCCGGCTTCTGAGATGGATCAATCGGCTTCCTTGGAGTAATTTCTTACTCCCTATTCTCCGTTTCCCTTTTCTTCCTCTTTTGGGGTGTATTTATAGACTTTAGAGTGCCTAAGAACCCTTAAAAGTGCCCTTTTCCGAATTGGACTAAACTTGGGCTCGATAGGGACACGCCCGTGTGCGATAACTTTAGGCCGTGTTCGAGGTACACGGGCGTGTGTTATACCCGTGTGAATCGTGCTTCAATTCTGCCAAATTGACACAGCCATGTGATCTGCCCGTGTGAGGAGCTCCAGGCCGTGTTGATTTCGTGCTTTGGTCTATTTTCTCCGTTTTCGGCCCGTTTCTTGTTCCTTTCGTTCTCCTATGCCCACCTGAGAAAAAAACATGAAATTAAGACATTAGGAGCATCGAATTCACCAAATCTAAGGAGAAATCATTCATAAAAAGCGTTAAGCATGGGTTATAAATATGTATAAATTACGGTTTATCAATCGATAAGGCATTCACATTCTAAATATATCAACTATTCAATTATACACATTTATTACAATTATTTCAAGTATTTAAAAGTTCGATTCTAATTATATGAACTTACCTCGTATTGCTCGGATAGCAATTATCGGCTATTCGTCCACTTTTTTTTTCCCCGATCTAATTTCGATCTCAGTTTATCTTGATTTATATATTATCAAAATCAGCTTATTTAATCAACTTTTAATTCAATTTGATCCAAAATACACATTAGTGCTATTTTACACATTTGCCCCTAAACTTTTACATTATTTACAATTTAGTCCTTATTACATAAAATTGCAAATTCATGCAATTTAGTACAACCCAAGCTTAGCCGATTTTACTACATGTTACTAGCAGCCCATATTTTCAATTTATTCTCACTTTTACCCACCTAATTTTACATTTTTTCCTTTTTGACGTTTTTGTCAAAAATCACTTTACAAAACTAGTTTAACTAACAACAACTATTCAAAATCCATCATCAACCATAAAATTACTCAAACATTCAACAATGGTAACATGTTAAATCTTTAACAATTTCAAAATCAACAGTATGGGCTAGCTAGAATACGAAGTAATGATCACAAAAATGTAGAAATCATTAAAAACCGAGCTAAGACTGTACCTTAATCTAGCCTTCAAAGCTTGGTTGAATGAAAATCTAAGTTTTTCGATTCTTTCTTCTTAATTTCGGCAAGAAGATGATGATAGGAAACTTTTAATTACCTTTGTTTTATTTATTATATGATAATTTACTAAATTACAAGTATAACCTTAACATATAACCATTTAAATCACTTAAAATGTGTCCATATATGTCCATTACTGTTTCAAGTGGTTTAATTACCATTTAATGCCATCATATTAAAAAGCCAAAGTCAATCGAGACCTTTAACTAATAGAACATGCATTTTACATTTTACTCGATTTAGTCCTTTTTACCGAATTAAGCATTCAAACAGTAAAATTTCTTTACGAAACTTGCACATAATAATTCTATAATGTTGTAAAATTTAATAAAATAAATATTTTGGCCTCAAATTTGTGGTCCTGAAACCATTGTTCCGATTTGACTCAAAATCGGGCTGTTACAAATCTACTTTCCTATCTGAACAACAGGTTGAACATTAAAGGCAATGTTCTTATTAGGTCTCGATTTATCATTTTTTCCTTCTTCTAGATTTAGCTTAAAGCTATTAAGCGAACCTATCAACTCATCCAATTTGAGAGTAGTGATATCCTAAGTTTCTTCTATTGTTATATCTTTGATAATAAAACATTTTAACAAGATTTAATAACTTTTCTTAGCAGTTTTACCTCAGAAAAAGTTCACCAAGACAAAATGTCTCATTAGATATCTCACATTATCTAATGTAGAAATTTGAAATAGTTTCATCTTCATTCATTTTCAAAATTTCAAATTTGGTAGTCAAAATTAGTAATTTGGACATTCTTAATAAGTACACTCTCTTCATGTTGGTTTTGCAAAATAGTAGATACTTCTTTTGCTAACTCGCAAGTGGAAATAATCTTCAATTGTTCCATATCAACTCCACTAAATATAACATTTAGAGCTTGTGAGTTCCTTGAGTAGCCTTTATTTCTTTAACAATGTTTTGCTTCTATCCCACTCTTAACACCACCTATTATTGGAGACGGATGTGTAGCATTTTTTACTTTCAATTGAACAACCTTCTCTGCTATCTTAGTACCCCAAATTGTGTCTAGTGTGAGATCAAACAACATGAACCAAACACAGAATAAAGAATGATTTCAATAGGGAAGTAATTATCTTAAATAGAAACCAGTAGAAATTGTAATTCCCAGAAAATATAATTTATTCTTAGAAAATAAATTCTCATTACTTTCTAGCAGAATAACAATATCTGAAACTTATGTGTAAAAACTTGTGTCAATAGATCTATCAGTATCGTCTATTTATAAGTAGAGATAGAAGAATATTGGTTGAATAAGTATAACACAAATAATATTCATTTAATATAAAAATAGTCTTCTACTTTCGAATTATTGCTTGTATGTGTATTTTCAAACTGTTCTTTGTATTGATGATGAAAAAAAAAAAATCCCAAGATCAACAAATCAGAGGCAAAGAAAAAAATCAGAATAGGCCGAAGGGTATTTTCTCTCTTGTCTTGATTTCGTTTTCAGTTGATTTTATTCATATACACATATATATCAAAATATAATATATAACAAATAAAACAAATAAAAGTATAAAAAAAAAAAGGGAAAAAATTTGGGATTTTTACTCTCTCCGCCACCGTGGCGTGTGGTGGCGTGGCGCGCGAACTCAGGTGGCCGTCCGACGATCGGCCCTTGGCCGGAGCACCCCCTCTCCTTCTTCCCTTCTCCTTTTTTCCCCTTTCTCTTTCTTTTTTTTTTTTTTTTCTTCTGCTGGTTACAAATGATTTTTTTTAAAAAATTTTGGCTTATATAGGGGTCCAAAACGCACCGTTTTGGACCCCCCTCAGCTAATAAGAAAACGACGTCGTTTTGACGTGGGTCGGTCGACCCGACCCGCACACCGCCTCGAGATCGCGTGTTTTTAAAGGGAGGGGCTATTTGCGCGATTAGCCCTCCCTTTTTCGATGATTTTCAATTGAATATTTCAGGTTTTTAAATCTCGCCCTAAAATTTTAAATCGTTTTCAATCTGGTCCCTCTGGATGCGCACCGTTCTAAAGGCGTTGGAAAAATTTGCCTCCTGGTCCCCATTGTTTTCACGCGTTTTCGTATTAGTCCCTTATTTTTATTTCCTTTTTAATTTTACCCTGCAATTCTGTTTTTACTCCGGTTTCGTCCTCCTTCATTTATTTTCTTTTTATATATTATTAATATTGTTATTATTATCATTGTTTTATTTCTGTTATCATCTTTATTGTTATTATTATTACATATTAGTATTTCTTTATTACTGTTATTTTATTAATATGTTAACTATTTTTAAAGCATTATTATTTTAAGTGATTATTATTTCTAACTTTATTATCATTATTATTAAGGCATGTATGTTATATAGGTATGTACATATATGTTTATATATTTTATTATTATTATTATTATTATTATTATTATTATCATCACATATTATTATATATTTATGCATACATATATATATATATTTGTGTTTAGTATTTTAGCTACTTTTTAAAATATTTAAATGTATTATGTAAATATTTTAACGTTATTTAATATACATATTTTTCGTTTTATATATTTTACGTACTTTTTATTATTATTTTAGTATATGTATATATATTGGTGAAATATTATCATCAATTCTTTTTTATTATATTTAATATGTATATTTATTATTACATTTATTTTATTCTTATTATATTTATTATCAATACTTATATTTTATGTATATGTATTTTACTTTGAATATATATATATATAGGTTTTATATATAGTATTATTCTCGTATATTATTACATTCATTATTATACTTATTATTTTCACTTACTTTTTTAAATCATACCTATCTTTTTATTCTCATTATTATTATCACTGTTAATATACGTTCATATATACATATATATTTATAATGTTCTAGTTTAATACTATTAACATGTTTTATATAGCACGTATGATTATCATTTTTGAGATTATTGTTACAATTATTATTTGCTTCAATATACTTCTGATTATGTCGGTTATTTATTTTTATTCCAATTTGCTTTACACTATTTCGAAAATCATATTCTTGTTTCGTTAAGTAATTTCGACAATCGAGGCAATGTACCGATTTAACATTAAGTCATCGAGTTCATCGCTATGTTGGGTGAATGTCAATTGACTCGTGTTAAAGCGATATACCCTTCTTAAAAACCGAAATAAACTAAAATTTCTCGTCTTTTTTTAATCGGATCACAACTAAATTTTACATTGAATTCGTATTTTTGAAAATTAAGACAACATGTGTTTATGAGATACCAATTTTTTTGGGCGTCGCGAGGGTGCTAATACCTTCCTCGCACGTAACCGACTCCCGAACCCTAATTTTTCTCTGACTTTAAACGAAGACCTTAACTCGGCCTTTTGCTCGTCTTTAAAAGAAAAATCTAATAGGTGTCCGATCACACCTAGAAAAAGGATCGGTGGCGACTCCTGGTTTGTTTTAAAACCAAATTTCAATTTCTAAATTTCTAATAAATCACCACAATTAGCGACCCGAAAGCTAAAATTTTTACGTCGCTACATCTGGCGACTCCACTGGGGATCGAACCCAGAATCTCTGGTTTTGAGAGTCGAGTCGAATTAAACATGTTTTGTCAAAGTTTTCAAATTTCCTTGTTCAAAGTAAATATTTGGTCGTGATCCGTAAATCTTATTTTCAAAATTCATGCATTTGCATCGTGTTGTAAATATTTTTCTAACTCGTTTTTGCCCTTTTGTTTTTCAGCTTTAAATTTTTACGGTTCTTTTTGGTTTAGCTTTTAAATAAAAATGTTTATGAGTTTCTCCCACACACATCGTGCACTTGCATTTTGCATAACATGAGTTCTATACCCGGCTCCGTCCAGTTTAAGTGAAAGTAAACACTACGCCATTGAGTTAACTCGTCCCTCCGCATGCAAAGCTAGTGAATACTTTTGGGTTACATATGACTTATGCTTTCGTGAGTTAACTTGTCCTCTCGCATAGGCATAAGTAAATGTAATCCTCGAATTGAACTCGTGAGCTTGTGATGAGCTACGACCGAGGCTTCGTGACTAGTCTTAGTAGACGACGTTGCATGCGAGCAGTTCGAGTACCTATCTAGAACCAAAACCCGCATATAATGAACCATACGAGCCATCCAATTAGAGCCATACCGAACCTCTGTCCGCTTATAGTCACCAAAATAAGTACACGGGGAAAATGCCTTTTGCCTTTCATTTACACTGTTTATGTAAAAGATTTGGATTGGATAGTTTAATTTGTTTCTCAAACCATATGTGTTGTGTTTACTAACCAAGTTTGTTTGTTTTATTTTTATCTTCATCATGCATCATAGGCATCACGTTAGGAAGGTGTTGATTAAAGGATAGTTGCCAAAGAACGGGTTTCTGATGGAGGAGTCAATTACACAAATGACCGAGAAGAATGCCGTGGTTCGAGAATGGTCTCTAAAAACTCAGAGAGAAAAGGGGGACAGCCTAGTGGAAGGGAGTGTTGCCAATTTACCCGAACATACAACTGTGAATGTCCGCCAAAATAACCTTGAGGATTTGGTACGAGTTTGGAACCAATGGGATTCAGACACTAGGGGCATTTTCACCGAGAGGTATGGAGATATAGCTCACTTGATCACCATTCGTGTAGACGAACAGTTGATTCAAGCCATGGTTCGATTCTGGGACCCAGCTTATCAGTGCTTTACATTCAATCAAGAGGACATGACTCCAACCATAGAAGAGCATGCTGCTTTACTCCGCATCGACAATGTGCAATTCGGCAAGATATACGTGAAGGAGCCTAAGCCATTGACCTTTGGGAAAAAATTAGTAAGACTGACAGACATGACTGGTGCATGGGCCGAAAAACAAATAAAAAAGAAGAATGAAACAGTTTGCATTCCATGGTCTAGCCTACGAGAATCGGTTCTAAGTCATCCGGACATATTGAAGAGAGTTAATCTATTCGCCTTGGCCATTTACGGTTTGGTCATTTTCCCGAGAGTTCTCGGACATATTGAGGTTGCAGTATTTGATTTCTTGAAAGGCTAAAACAAGGAGTCAACCTGTCCCGACTATTTTAGCCGAGACATTGTGTCCTTGAGTACTTGTCGAAGGGTAGGAAAGGGACGATTTATCGGGTGTGCACAATTTGCTCAATGTTTGGATTTTCAGTCATTTTTAGAAAGTAGAGCGCACTCCATTCCACATGTTTTCAAAAACATTCGCCCGCTAGAAGCTTACCTCGGGAAAGAATGGCGAGAGAAGTCACCGAGCAACATTGGGTATCGGTCTTTTCGAAGAATCTTGTATTGAGGATATAACGTGGAGAGCACCCTGGATTCGATCCTTGATCCTGCTATACAAATGTGGTGGCCAAGATTGGGTACCTTTACTCGGGTTATGGGGAGGAGTTGGATACGCTCCGCTATTAGTCCAAAGGCAATTTTCTTGCGACAATTTATACCCATGGCTGGAGGGTTGGCACAGTCGAGTTCGCTTTTGCGGGTGAGGATATATGAAGAGAGTCAGAGATATTGCAAAGTCTTGGAATGAAATTCATTTCATGGAATTAGCCTTGTATCTTTGATACCCTTACCTAAGACTATGACATATGGAGAAAGCGGCGGGTAAGCAACCAAACAAATCTCATCAACAAGTTATACCGCTTGAGTCCTTTTTTGGGGAGATGCCATCCGAGTTGGACATAACTAGACAAGAATTCGAGCGAGAAAAAGCTAAGATGTCCAGAGACCTCGGTACTCTTCAAGAAGAAAACTATCAGCTGAAGATTGAAGTTTGAGTTGAAAGATCCAGAACTGAAAAAGTACAAAGGGAGGCCGAGATCGTGAGAAACGACTTAAGGGACCTTCATTTGGAAAACAAGAAATTAAGAAACACTATAAAGAATAGTGGATTGGGAAAGTCGACAGCTGAGTGGAAAGAAGAAATTAGTAACATCAAAGGAGGAATGGAATTTTGGAAGGGAAAAGCAAAGAAAGAAGAGGAAAAGGTCGCAGCGTATTTGCAATAGAGTTAAGAAGGAAGAATGCCGAGTATGAAATGGTGATTGCAGAATTTGCGAGTAGTCAGTCTGAACATCGAGAATTAAAAAGGAGAGTACGGGATTTAGAAAATATGCTACAATCTCGTCAACAACAATTAGATAACCTCTCAAGAAGGCTCTAGAAGAAAAGAATGATCGATCTGATAGGGACATGCACGCGTATGAAGGAACTCTCCAAGAAAGAGAAATGCAACTCAACTTCTTGATCAATGAAATTCGCCAGTGGCTATGCAAGTTGTTCAATTATCGGATGAAGCCGAAGTTCTCGGGTTGCCAATTCCTCCAAGCCAAAGATCGAGCATATATCGAGTTTTTAGAGCAAGTGAAGAAACAAGGCAATGTGGCTAGGAAATTTGTGTAACTAGTGGAAAATGAAAACTTTTTGTAATGTACTCTTATGATAAATGAAATGCCTACATATGGGGCTATCTTGAAATCAACACCAAATTCTTGCATATTTACTCATAACTAACATTTATGCATCATTTATTTCTTTGGACATTCGTTCATTCATACACTCATTCATTCATTCATCGCATATACATATCACCATAATCATCCACCGAAACTAAAAGAACCATATAATCCGCAGTTGCAAGACTTCAAGACTGGAATCACGACATTTATCGTAACGCGCGTCGACAAACTAGGGCAATGGAAGTCGAGTTCAATGAGAGAATTGAAAGAATGGAAAGGGCTCAAAAGGAATTACAAGAGCAATGGCCAAATCGCAACAAGAAACGAGAGATCTAATGGTAAGATCTCGAGAGGAGTCACTGAGCAAAGAGATCGGATGGCCAAAATGATGGAGATGATGACAACTCTGGTCAAAGGAAAAGGACCCATGCAGAACCCGATGTTATGGAACCCCAATCAAGAATTCACCATGATCGGGATCCACTATATCCCGGGATTCACTCCACCACCCGCATATATGACATGAGAGAGGTATGCTCAAGGAGAACCCACGGGCTTGGAACATCGACCTATGCCACTGCTCCACCCACTAATTTGGGGCAAGGAATATTCGCGTCGAACCCAGGGGCGATCCTGCTGATCCCCTAGTTCCGGATCCTGGACGACCCGTAGTAGCCAAATTGAAATTGGATAACCATGACGCGAAATATAGGAGTGCGGAGGAAAGACTCAAAGCAATAGAGGGCACCGAGGTCTTCTCCGCCCTAGGTGCCAAGGAACTCACCTCGCACACGATCTAATTTTGCCTCCGAAGTTCAAGGCGCTGATTTTGAGAAGTATGATGGGACTAGGTGCCCAAAAGCACATCTCATCATGTTACGCCGAAAAATGACTGGTTACGTGAACGATGATAAGTTACTTATACATTGCTTCCAAGGCAGTCTAACGGGTCGACCTCCGTTGGTACAACCAACTCAAGTGAGGAAAAGATTAGATCTGGAAAGACACGGCATCCGTGCATTCTGCGAGCAATATAAGCATGTATCGACATGGTGCGGGCCGGATGACCTTACAAATGATGGAGAAAAAGCCGTCGAGAGACTTTTAGGCGGTATGCGCGAGATGGAGAGACGTCGGCTCAAGTGGAACCCCACTAACTAAAAGCAGAGATAACCGTTCTCTTTATCAACACCTTAAAAGCGCCGTTTTATGACAAATTAGTGGGAAGTGCCACGAAAGAGTTTGCGGATATTGTAATATCGGTGAGCTCATAGAGAATCTTTGTCACAAGAGGTAGAATGGAAGGATCGAGAAGGCTCAAGAAAAGCACCCATAAGGAAAAAAGAGCGTAAGCCCACATGGTGGGGACCAGGAAATCGTTACATTCCCAATTCATATCCTAACCAACCTCGACCCCGAAATTTTCCACCTCCAAATTTCTATTATCCTCCTCAAACCCCTTACTACCAAACACCACCTCCTTCTTACCCCGTTTACGCCACTTTAACAACAAAAAGACTGTCACCACTTTTTCACAAAACACCGCACCTGTTCAAAACCAACCTGAAATGAGCCAAGACCAACAAGGCCAAATCCAGAGACCTCAATTTACTCCCATCCTGTCTCATATGGGGAGCTATACCCAAAGCTCTTGGAAAAACAATCGATCTCTCCCACTACATGGCACCCCTTAAACCTCCATACCCAAAATGGTACGATCCAAACGCTAGTTGTGCATACCATGCGGGGAACCAGGGCACTCACGAGGCTATGCGGCTTTCAAAAGGAGAGTTCAAGGGCTCATCGATGCGGGTATTTTACGATTTGATGGGCATGGCAGATGCACTGGGAATCCATTCCCAAACCACACTAAAGGCAATGTGAGTACATGAGAAGAGGAGGATAAACGACAAAGTAAAAGATGGGTTTACAAGTAAGAACACCTCTGCGAGAAAACTGGGAGGTACTAGTTGAAAAAGGGTTGCTTTGTAATTTTAACGGAGTATTCAGGCGAGGATGCAAAGAGTCACGCTTTTTGTGAGTTCCATAGCATCGAAGGACATGACATTGATCTGTGATGAATTCAAAAGATTATTGCGAGTATGATAGATAACAAGGAGATCGAGATTTTTGTAGAGCCAGAAGAGGCCGATAGTGGAGAAATATGTGCCTCGACAATCAATCGTCAGGTCCCCCTTATAGCGCTGATCGGCCATTGGTGATTTACTATGACGCGAAGAAAGAGCCGGTGAAACCAAAGATGATCATTGAAATACCATCTCTTTTTCCTTACAAAAATGACAAGGCGGTACCTTGGAAATACGATGTTAACATCGTAACACCTGAAAGAGAAAAATCTGAGGCCGCAACAGGAAGCATCGGGGAAGTGGGTCACTTTACCCGAAGTGGGAGATGCTATTCCAAAGAAGTTGAACCGGTAAAGAAAAGAAGCGACTTGAAGCAAAAAGGGAAAGCAGTGATGCACGAAGTCGAAGTCGAGCAAGAAATTCCACCTGTGCAAGAAACTAAAAAGCCTGTGAATGAGGAAGAAGCTCAAGAATTCTTGAAATTTATCAAGCACAGTGAATATAGTGTGGTGGAACAATTGAGCAAGCAGCCAGCGCGAATCTCAATTCTATCTCTACTGTTAAATTCAGAGCCACACCGGAATGCTTTATTGAAGGTGTTAAATCAAGCTTATGTGGCCAACAACATATCCGTTGAAAAGCTTGATAGGTGGGTAAACAATTTGAATGCGGACAATTTTATCTCTTTTAGTGATGATGAGATACCGCCAAATGGTAGAGGCTCGGTGAAAGCGCTACATATCACGACTCATTTGCAAAGGGCTACATAATACCAAATGTGCTCATCGACAATGGGTCAAGACACTCAATGTTATGCCGTTGGCCACACTTTTCGAATACCGGATGGATTTGTCCTACTTAAGGCCCTGTCATTCCACGGTAAGGGCATTTGACGGACGAGGCGCGAAGTCATGGGAAAGATTGAGATCCTTTGGAAGTGGGCCCGTACATTTATGATGTCGAGTTCCAAGTCATGGACATTACACCATCGTATAACTGCCTTTTGGGGAGACCCTGGATCCATTCTGTTGGAGCGGTCCCATCATCCCTCCACTAAAAATAAAATTTATCATGGATGGTATATCAGTCACGATCGAAGGAGAAGAAGATATTGTCGCATCTGTTTTCGTTGATGCACCGTATTTTGGAAGTGAACAAAGACGCGATGGAGTGTTCTTTCCGATCCCTTGAATTTGTGAATGCCACTTTCGTTCTTTGAGGAAGCAGAATTCGGTCTGCTTAAACGCGTCGAGAAATACCAGAATGGGTGTCAAGTTGACCGTAGGAAGAGGAGCTCGAGCAAGAAGAGGTTTAGGCAGACATCTGCAAGGGATAGTCGAGGCTTTAAAGCGATGCACCACAAGGCCCGATACGGTTTGGGGTTCGGCTGACATGCGTCAAAGAAGAAGACAATGGAAGAAAGATCGGGGAAAGAAGGATTGTAAGAACTTTGGGCGAGAACCGAATGGGAACCAATAGAATACCCTCCTTTGTCAAAAACATTTAAATCTGCGGGAATGATATACCCTAGACAAGGCGATCCACGAAACATGCCGAGGATAATTGAAAGGGGTTTCGAGAATGTCGATATAAATGTCATTGACAAAGAAATGTATGGTACAAGTAAAGATGTCTCGAGGATACGCCCTTGCCCTCCCGGTTTCATGTTGAACAATTGGACTTAGAGGAGCTTCTTGTAGTTTATAAGTCTTGAGTAATGCTAAACATTAACCTTCTATTGTGTCCTTAGATATGATAGAATTCTTTTGTAAGCGTGCACTCGCTCTTTATCATCTAAATGAATATCAATGAAGATGCATTTTGTCACGATTTTTTTCACATTATCGCTAATTTCATAATCATTTTCTCATTTCATAGCCCATATTCACATTTGCCACATTCCATGCCATGACATTTTTGTCTGTTGTTTCCCATACTCGGATGCCCTCTATAGCTTCCTTTTCTATTCAACTTTGGTGCTCGGATATCGATGACATGAACAAACCCATTCTGAGTCTTGAAATTGATTTTGAGAAATTTGTTTGTTTAGGAGAATTTGAAGTCAAGAAAGCATTTGAAGATTATGTCTCGTCTCTGAATTGTTAAGAATGGTGGAACAAGAGGATAAACAGATTTTGCCTCATGAAGAATCTGTGGAAACAATAAACTTGGGCACTGAAGAAAGGAAACAAGAAGTGAAGATTGTGACTTCTATTTCAGAGAGCACCAGGCATAATTTGATCGCTCTACTCTGCGAATACAAAGATGTTTTCGCATGGTCATACCAGGACATGCCAGGGCTAGATGAAGATTTAGTGGTCCACAAGCTCCCATTAAAGCCAGAATGTAAGCCTATCCAGCAAAAATTAAGACGGATGAGACCCGAAATGCTGCTAAAAATAAAAGAGGAAGTCAAGAAGCAATTTGACGCTGGTTTCCTACAAGCCTCTAAATATCCAGAATGGGTGGCTAATATAGTCCCAGTACCAAAGAAAGATGGCAAGGTACGAATGTGTGTGGACTACCGTGACTTGAATCGAGCCAACCTAAAGGATAATTTTCCCTTACCACATATTGATACGTTGGTGGACAACACAGCAAAGCATTCATTGTTTTCTTTCATGAATGGATTCTCGGGGTATAATCAGATCAAGATGGCCCCTGAAGACATGGAGAAAACCACCTTCATAACAATGTGGGGAACGTTCTGCTAAGGTGATGTCATTCGGGTTAAAGAATGCCGGGGCAACATATCAGAGGGCCATGGTGACGTTATTCCATGACATGATGCATAAAGAAATAGAGGTCTCACGTCGACGATATGATTGCTAAATCGAGGGGAAGAAGAGCATATAGTGAACTTGAAAAAGTTGTTCGACCCACCGGTGAAAAGTTCCGATTAAAGCTCAATCCACCAAATGTACGTTTGGAGCTACCTCAGGGAAGTTGCTAGGCTTCATTGTCAGTAAAAGAGGTATCGAGGTTGATCCAGATAAAATAAAAGCCATTCAAGAGTTACCACCCCCGCGCACGCAAAAGGAAGTTAGAGGATTTTTAGGGAGATTAAACTATATCGCCCGATTCAACGCTCAACTTACCAACCAATGCGACCCAATTTTTCGGCTTCTGCGAAAACATAACCCGGGAGAATGGAATGAGGAATGCCAGATAGCCTTTGATAAGATAAAGCAATATTTGTCTAGTCCTCCAGTGCTGGTACCGCCAACTCCGGGAAGACCGTTAATTTTGTATTTGGTTGTGTTCGAAAATTCAATGGGGTTGTGTCTTGGGGCAACACGACGAGACGGGAAAGAAAGAAAAGGCGATTTACTACCTCAAAGAAAAAGTTCATGAATATGAGGCAAAGTATTCGTCCATTGAAAAATTTTGTTGCGCTCTAGTTTGGGTAGCTCAAGACTCGGACAATACATGTTGTACCATACGACATGGTTGATTTCAAAGTTAGACCCGATAAAATACATGATGGAATCGCCAAGCACTATCGGGAAGAATGGCCCGATGGCGATTCTCCTTCGGAATATGACATTGCCTATGTAAGTCGAAGTCAATAAAGGGAGCGCAATAGCCGACTTTCTAGCAACTCGAGCACGATGGAAGAATATGAGCCGTTAAGATTCGATTTCCCAGACGAAGGTTTAATGTGCATCACAGAAATGGAATCCGAGTCCTCAAAAGAGAAATCATGGAAGATGTGTTTTGATGGTGCGTCGAATGCTTTGGGGCATGGAATCGGAGCAGTCCTGATATCACTAGAGAGGAATCATTATCCGTTCACTGCAAGACTGAACTTCTTTTGTACCAATAACATCGCAGAATATGAGGCATGTATCATGGGGCTTCGTGCAGCTATTGATCGAGACATCAAAATTCTAGAGGTATACGGAGACTCAGCTCTAGTGGTTTGCCAGATCCGTGGAGAGTGGGAAGTGAGGGACCCAAAATTGATCAAATCTGAGTGATTTAGTGGCGAATTGATCAAGGAATTCAAAGAAATAACTTTTCATTACTTCCCACGAGAAGAAAACCAAGGTGGTGATGCTCGCCACTTTGGCTTCAATGTTCAAAGCAAGTAAAGAAGCAGAAATAATGCCCCTCAAAATGAGCATATACGAGGTCCCTGCACACTGTTGTAACATTGAGAAAGAAGCAGATGGACGTCCATGGTTCCATGATATATTAGAATACATCAAGAATCAAAAGTATCCCTAACAAGCGAATGAGAACGACAAAAGAACAATCAGAAGAATGGCAGCGGGATTTGTTCTTGACGAGGACATCCTATACAAAAGAGGAAAGGATCAGATGCTCTTGAGATGTGTGGATGATGTTGAAGCCAGAAAAATACTCGAAGAGGTCCATGAGGGAATCTGCGGAACACATGCTAATGGTTTCAATATGGCCAGAAAGATCATGAGACTCGGCTATTATTGGATGACAATGGAAAGTGATTGCATCAATTTTGCCAGAAAATGCCACAAATGTCAAATCTATGGCGATAAAATTCATGTAGCCCCTTCGCCCCTTCATGTCATGACTTCTCCGTGGCCTTTTTCTATGTGGGGCATGGATGTTATAGGGCCAATTTCTCCAAAAGCGTCAAATGGACATCGATTCATTTTTGTGGTCATTGATTACTTCACAAAATGGATAGAAGCTGCTTCGTTCTCCAATGTGACGAGGACCGCAGTCTGCAGGTTTTTGAAAAAGGAAATCATTTGCCGGTATGGTTTGTTGGAAAGAATCATTTTCAGATAATGCCATGAATCGAACAATAAGATGATGAAAGAAGTGTGCGAGCAATTCCAAATAAAGCATCATAATTCCTCGCCCTATCGCCCAAAGATGAACAGGTACATGAAAAAACTAACAAGAACATTAAGAGGATCATTGGGAAAATGGTCGAGACGTATAAAGATTGGCTCGAGAAACTTCCATTTGCTTTGTTTGCATATCGCACATCTGTGCGAACATCTACGGGAGCAACTCCTTTCTCTCTAGTCTATGGAATGGAAGCTGTGTTACCTATCGAGGTTGAGATCCCCTCTCTGCGAGTCTTAATGGAATCAAAGTTAGAAGAAGCAGAATGGGTTCGAGCTCGATATGATCAATTGAACCTCATCGAGGAAAAACGTCTAAGAGCAATTTGTCACGGGCAGATGTACCAGAAGAGAATGATCGCAGCCCACGACAAGAAGGTACGACCAAGAGAATTCCATGAAGGAGAACTCGTGCTGAGAAAGATTCTCCCAATACAAAAAGATCTGCGAGGAAAATGGGCACCAAACTGGGAAGGACCATACGTCGTAAAGAAGGCATTTTCAGGAGGAGCTTTGATCCTTACCGAGATGGATGGCAAGGAGCTACCAAATCCAGTGAACTCAGATGCAGTGAAGAAGTACTATGCTTGAAAGAAAAAGTCAAGATGAAAACCCGAAAAGGGCATCTTAAAAAAAAAAAAAAGGGATCAGAGCGAAAACCCGAAAAGGGCGCTTTGATTAAACACAAAAGATTAGGATGAAAACCCGAAAGGGCGTTCTAATGAAGCAAACATTCGGCTTACAAGGCAAGGTGTTTTAAACCGTACGACAAACAGTGAGACTAAAGTATTTGAAGCATCTCTGAAAGCTCAAAATCTTCTACGCAAGGAGCCAGACTCGAAAAGATTCTTGATTGATGAACGCGGAAGAGTTCATGTGTTGAATATCTAGAGCATTTGTATCCGTTGAATACGATCCTTTCTTTCTTTTTGATATTTTTACTCTCATTGGTTAACTTCCTTTGTTTGCCACACTCGAAATAAATGAATACGAGATATCATTTTTGTCCCTACTTGACCTTTTTCATGCATTTCATTATGTGTTTATTTACATGATAAATGGTGAAATGACACGCTTTAAACAAAGAAATGTTAAGCATTACTTGGATGAAAATTCGATAAGCACAAGAGCTTCAAGGTAAGAATGGAGTTCAACCAGAGGCAAAATAGTGATATTTGAGAAACATCGATTACTCGTGAAGCTTGAATACGGGTACGAGACCTAAGGAGAAAGTCAAGAGCCGAAGTAATGAATGCAGATCCTCAACAATCATGGCTAAATGGGCATACGACAAACATGCTTAAGGAGTACTGCATAATCATGTAGGCATATAGGCATTTAAGACAAACATGTGCATATCATGATAACATCATGCATGGTATATACAGGTACTCCAACAAAGTAAGAAATCTGGAACGAGAGTCGCATTGAATCAAGAGAAAAGACACCTGAGTTCTACCAAATGGCAGCTTTTGGTATTTTGATATTTTTTAAATTCATGCTTTGCAAGGAAAATCAACTCATATTGCGAGAGGTGAGTTGAACCTCAAGACACGTTGAGGTAATTTCAATTTATGTTTTTCAAAAGTTGACTCATATTGCAAGAGGTGAGTCAAGCCTCGGGGCACGCTGAGGTATTTTCAATTCTACTTTTTCGGTTTATGTTTTTCAAAGAATCAACTCATATTGCTAGAGGTGAGTTGAGCCTCAGTTAGTACGCTGAGGTATCTTCAATTTCTGCTTTTCAAATTCTGCTTTTCGAAAAATCAACTCATATTGCGAGAGATGAGTTGAGCCTTAGGCCACACACTGATGTATTTTTAGTTTATGTTTCAAAAAAAATTGACTCATATTGCGAGAGGTAAGTCAAGCCTCGGGGCACGCTGAGGTAATTTCAATTTATGCTTTTCAAAAATTGACTCATATTGCGAGAGGTGAGTCAAACCTCAGGTCACACTGAGGTCTTTTCAATTTCTGTTTGTCAAAAATCAACTCATAATGCGAGAGGTGAGTTGAGCCTCAAGACACGTTGAGGTAATTTTAATTTATGTTCCAAAATCAACTCATATTGCGAGAAGTGAGTTGAGCCTCAGGGCAAGCTGAAGTATTTTAAATTTCTGCCCTCAATTTATGTTTTTCAAAGGTCAACTCATATTGCGAGAGGTGAGTTGAGCCTTTAATTTCTGCTTTTCAATTATCAACTCATATTGCGAGAGGTGAGTTAAGCCTTTAATTTCTGTTTTTCAAAAATCAACTCATATTGCGAGAGGTGAGTTGAGCCTTTAATTTCTGTTTTTCAAAAATCAACTCATGTTGTGAAAGGTCAACTCATATTGCGAGAAACGAGTTGAACTCAGGATCACATGTCCAGTAAAGAGCAAAGATTGGAGCTTATTGAAGACACTAAATTTGGCCTCCCTGAAGTTATAGTAAAGTATGTCAAAGTTGCAAGTCTCGCCCCCCTGAAGGTGTAATGGAGCTGATTAAGGATATCAGATCTTGCTTTTCCAAAGTTCTGTAAGAGAAAACCACAAAACCTATCGATGAAGCAATAGAAGAAAGTGATTGAAGCTGTAGACGTCATCTTTCTGAAGTTACAGTGAAGCAAATCGAAGCCACAAATCCCATATCCTTGAAGCTACATTGGAGTAGATTGAAGCGACAAAGCGTATATCAGAAGATGCAATGGATTGAACCAAAGCTACAAGATATGGTGGACTGGGAGGAAACTACTTGAACAAGAAGAGCATCAAAGAGGTTAAGACTCGACAAGACGGGGCAAAATTGACCTTTCATTATATCTTTGCTCTATTCCCGTTACACGACAATGAGCAAAGAGGGGCAGCTGTTATAGGCCAATTTTGGGCCATTTTTACAAAATACCCACAACCCAATACTTAAAATTTCAACCCATTTCATACAAATTAACCCAAACCCCAAACACCCACTTAAAGCTAACCTGGTCGGCCCAAATACCCTTTTACACCCCAAACCCAATACAAAATCCAAGCCCAGAAGCCCAAACACCCATTAGTCAAACTAGGTTTTGAAAAAAAGTGAAACCCTAGCCCACCCTCCCCTTACTTTCGGTGCGCAACCACCCTCTGCCATCAGTCCCATCCCACCGCCTGAGCGCCCCATGCCTCTGCTCCACCGCCTCAACCTGCATGACAAGACAGAAATTAAAAGATAGGAAGCAACTTGTAAAATGGGCTTTTAAAAAGCCGAATGTAAAAAAAAAAAAAGGGGGGACTCTTTTTTTTCCCTTTCCTTTTACGATTATTAACGAGAAGCAAACACTTTGATATCCGAAAACAAATAATACAACGCAAGAATCAGAATCAAAGAAAAAAACAAAGGTGACCTTTTATCTTTTGGATCGGTTTCGTTCACTGTTTCATTTTATTTTTCTACTTCCTTTTTTTCTTATACGAATATATACACACATATAATAATAATAATAATAATAAAAAGCGAAGATATAAAAAAAAAATCTTACCTTGGCGATTTCCGGCCACCGTGTACGGTGGCCGGAGGCGACGGAGATCCGGCGGCGACGGTGGGCTTCAGGACTGCGTTACGGATTCGGTCAGAGAAAACAAACTCCTCTCTCTCTTTATTTTCTTACGCGACATGAGAAATGAAAAATTTTAAGAATTTTTACTTTTATAGGGGCACGAACGACGCGTCGTTTTAGGCACGGCATTTTAGCAATCGAAAGCGGCTCGTTTCACCCTATGCCCGACCCATCGACCCGACACGCCCGGGGATCGCAGCGTGTTTTTCTTTGGAAGGGCTAATTGTACTTCTAGCCCTTCCGCTTTTCTGCTATTTTACAATCAAATTTTTTTTTCGATTTTTAATTCGACCCTGAACTTTGCCGCACTTTTTAGTTTAGTCCCTGGCCAAGCGCAACATTTTAGAATTTTGGGAAAATTGTCTTTTCAGCCCTCTCACTATTTTATGCGCATTCAAATGAGTCCCCCCTCCTTTGCTTTCCTTTAAAATTAGCCCTAAACTTTGTTCTTTAATTCGATTTAGTCCCCTTCATTAATTTACTGTTTTATTCACAACTTACTTGTTTTCACTTTCTATTATTTGTTAATAATAATATTTGTTTTTTATATTTGATGTACTTATTGTCTTGATATATAATCTTATATATATATGCGCATGTAATATACTTATATAGTGTATCGTATATAATTTTATATATTATATATACATATGTTTTAAATATTATATATATTATGTATATGTGAATCTTCAATATTATTAGCTATATTTTCTTATAATCTTCTATGTATATATTTTGTATTGTCTCATATACGTATTCTGAGATACTATCATACACATTATTTAATATCGTATCGAGTATGTATTATTATTTTTATCCCTACTACATTTATCATCAATATTAGCATATATTTCACTCTACATGTACATATTTATATGTATAATATTATTTTTGAATATTTCATTATTTTTTTTGTATTATATTATATATATATACATATTTCCAATGTGTGTCTATTTTTTTATATTGTATTGTATTTTTATATGTCATATATATTTTTCAAGTTATATTACATTTCACATATTACCTTATATGTATGTACATATATTATTTTTTGTTATCTTATGTACATTATTTTTAACTTTACATTACATATGTATTTCTTATGTTATTAGTTGTACATACATATATATATATATATTTTTTTTACGTTCCCTCATATACATACTATTATTTTATATTGTTATTACTAAGTCTATTTTGTTTTCGTTTATGAGTTGCCTTTAATTTTATTTCTTTTGCAAATATCATTCTTCAAATAATCTAAATATTTTTCATTCATAATGTTACTATTCGCATCATTGATTTATTTTTAAATTCTTACTTTAGGAATTTATTTATTTATTTATTTATTTTTTCTAAGCTTTAATTAATTTCAAAAATAAGGTAACGTATCGATTTGACATCAAGTTATCGAGTTCATCGCTATGTTGGGTGAACATCAATCGACTTGTATTTAAATCGGTATAACCTTTTCAAAAGAAAACGAAATTTGAAACTTCTCGTGTTTTGATCGAATTACGATTCAATGTTACTTCGAACTCGTATTTTTGAAAATTAAGACATCACGTGTTTATGGGATACCAATTTTTGGGCGTCGCGAGGGTGCTAATACCTTCCTCGCGCGTAACCGACTCCCGAACCCTAATTTTTCTCTGGCTTTTAAAGTAGACCTAAACTCGGCCTTTTCTCGTTTTTAAAGGAAAATCTAATAGGTGTCCGATCACACCTAGGAAAAGATCGGTGGCGACTCCTTTTTATTTCGAAATCGAACTTTAATTTTCAAACTTTTTCCACTAGATCGCCACAATTAGCGACCCGAAAGCAAATTTTTACGTCGCTACAAGGAGAAGAATAACAAAATTTGCAAATTTACTTAAAAGCAAAGGAAAAACATAAATTTCAAATTCAAAAACAACATTGCTAATAAATATTGATTTTTTAATATTGATTTTCAAAGCTTTTTTATAAATGATTTTTTGTAAAAAAAAATAATGTCTTCATAAAGTGCTTTAAAAGGTGGAGTTTAACTTGAAAATAACATTTGGTTTAAAGGAAGTTTTGCAAAGTAAATTTTTTAAAAGTTATGTTATTTCAAAAATGGAGAGATTGTTAGTTTTGATTTTTAATTATTTTGATATAATAACTTAATTGTAAATGCTCTTAATCAAATTTGCAAAAAAAATATTTCAATTTTATTGAAATAAATTTTCAAGTGTTACAAATTTAAAAAAAAAAAAAACTCCTAAATGATTTCAACTTTCGAAAAAAGTTTTTGAGAACCCTCAAGTCCTTTAAACACATTTTTTAAGGTTCCCAACATTGTCTCAAGACACAATCATGTTTGTCTTATGGATAAGGCTATCAAGTATTGGTCAGAGTGGTAGAAAGATTGAAAAACTAAACCCATCAAACCTATGAATTCATTGAACGGTAGTTTGATTCTTATCACTGTCTCTCTACCATAGAGATCGAGGTCTCAGATTGCAGCAGCTCAACCTGAGGGGGATTTTTCCCAGCCATGAAAGCGAAATGAAACTATAACACTGCGAGATCAGAGATAGCTCTACCCAAACTTGACTTTCTTTAAAGTAAGGATTAGTCGGATGAAATAAACTTTCCTTTGGAAATGAGCTATCCGGCAAACAACAGCGGAGAGACAAACATCGAATCTAAAATAAACTAATATCGAGACATATAGGAAACCATCATGAGACCAACCAACATCGAAGCTAAGGAAAGCTATAATGGGTTTAGACCTGCACCTCTAGTGTGCGCGAGGTAAGATTCCAAACTTAATCATTTAATTATCTTTTAAGAGGGTTCTCATATATATATATATATATATATATATATATATATATATATATATACATCTTACACTTGGTATTTAACCAATGTGGGGTCTAAACTTTTACTTTTCCTCAACAAATATTTCCAAGTAGCTTACTTTGAGCACCAATTTCTCATTCATCACTCGACCATTTTGAGTATATGATATACCGTTGTAAAGGTCTCATGGAGTATAATATGAAACCATAATTTTATAATTCAACTCTTCACCTTTACCTATTGAAAATATGCCTCAAAGTTTTCATAATATGCAATTTTTCTAACAAATTTAGGCCGAACCATTATAAATTCTTAACCTCAATTGTTTGTCATCTTCACTTAAATTTTTTAAATACCAACTTACCCCTCTTCGTAATTATTAATCCTAACATTTATGATAAAATTGTGAATTATAAAATGAATTTTGATATGTATATATAAATATTCATAAGTCATCCATGTTAATTTTTTAAAAAAACTAAAAAGGGGATAAAATAAAAAGTTATATAAACACCACTAAATATGGAGGTATGCTTTGCACGATTTCCTTTTCACGTGTAGGTTGAAGATAGGATAGAAGGAGAAAATAGTTGTGATCTACACCAAGCTAGAGTCACTTAAACCAAAGAAAATTTAAGCAATTTTAAGTTGTAATTTTGATTGTATTTACGTGATGATGATGGATAGACAGTATGACATATACAGGTAGTGGAATATTGAGTTTAGAATGAGATTTTGTATATGAATATCATTAAATAAGATCCATTGATTGTGTGTATGAGAAAGATTTTAGTGTTGGTGGAGAGTATTTGCATATAATTAGCATGGGGAGCATGGGAGTGTATATTTAAGTTATTGCTAGATGAATGAGATATTGAATTAGTTTATGATGATACTTACATTGAAGATGTTATGTAAATAAGTTTGAATTGATAAGATATAATTGTAGGTGTCACTTGGTATTAAATGCTATACATTTTATTTGGGATTATTGTTGGTTTGGATAAAAGATTTTACATGTGTGAGCAATATGTTTATAGTGATCATAGAGTTGGTATTTAACTCTAAAAGATTAATGTGAAGGTGAGTATAAGTGTATTTGATTTATTGTAATAAAAAAGTGGATAAAGAAATAATAATAATAATATTATTAAAATAAAAATGTGAAAGCAAATAAATTTAAACTAAATTAAAAGAAATGTTCTTCAATGTCCCACAGATTGTTTTGGGGACAAGTAGTATATTTTCCATGACTCTTTCCAACACTACAAAAATAAAGACTTACACGTTCTCATCTAGGCCAAGCTGCTACTCCCTATATTGCATGTGTATTTTGTGCTATTGCTGTGAAAAAAAAGAGTTAAAAAGCTTAAGGGGAATCGAGAAAGCTACTTCATCTGTGGCATTATTACATGGTTATTGGTGATAAGATAAATTTCTTAATCAATGATGTGGATTTGCTAAGGGTTAATTCAAAAAAAGAAACAATTGGGCTAACCCCTCCTCGCCTTTTGACTTTTGTGCAAAAAGAAACCAATAAAAACTCACCAAATACTTCTTTTAATTAATTTGTTTTTTAGTAATAACGCTTCACAAACACAAACGGAATGAATTTTTGAATTCGCGATTTATTTCAAGGAGTTTGTATGTGGGGATTGCAAGGTCTAGTAATTGTATTTTACTAGTAAATTAAAAAAATTATAATATATATCCATATCCAAATATTTCTTTTAATGCGACACACAGAAAATTATTCAACGAATTTACTTTCTGTTGTTTAGACTTATTTTAGTAATTGCACTATACTAATAAATTAAAAAAAATGATAATTGAGTTTCCTATATACATAATTATATATATTAAGTTTCATCATTAAAATTAAGAATTTGTCCTCAAAAGTAGTTAGAAAGTAAATCACGTTTAGTTCATTAGTTGACAATTTTATAAACTCAGATTGGATGAAAATATCCGTATGAAATTGGTTAAAGGTAGTTTTAAAAGTTGTTAGATGTACATATATTAATATAATCTTAATATGAAAATAATCAATAATATAATATTTTATTTAACACAACGTTATTATCATTTAAAAGTTTTACTAATGAGTTTTAAGATATTGTCATTTGTCGGAGTGATATTATTCTAAATCTATTTGTGAATGTTTTTTTTATTCCACACGATGATAATCAAATGATGGTTGAATTGAGTGATTAAAAGTTTGATGCTTAAGAAATGCTTCGAGTTCGAAATTTGTAAATAAAAAACTAGAGTTGAAAGGTATTTGATTTGATTCGACTTTAAATTTAATTAATATCTAATATAATTACTATATACCAAAGTGTCTAAAATACCCAAAATACAATTATACAAAGAATGAGAAATATATGAAAAATATGTGAAAAAAATGTATGTAATTTTTTTTAACATTAATTTCATTTAAGTCCTTATCATATCCGCATATATATATATATATATATATATATATATATAAAGACCAGAATTATCTATAGTTTCTCTCAACCCTTAAAAAAGATGATAATACGATTCAGTGCACTTAAACCCACATCTTTCTGTATTGACAATAATATCAATGTCAGTTGAATTAAAACTCAATCGGAAAATGTAGGTAAGCAAAGCTAAATTAAAACTTTGACTTTCAAAGGGAAAGGCCTTCAAACATACGAAACTGATCTGAAATTCTTGTACCTTTCTTTTGATTAGAAATTTTAAGAAAATGATAAACTTGAAAAAAGAAAAACAAAAACAAACCAAAAGAATTTTAACAAAAATTAATGTTTGCAATATCTTCTGGTTTTTAATCATTAAAAATGGCTGCTGTTTTGAATTATCTCATAACTTTATTTAATTTCTTTCTTTTGAAATATTATAAAAATATTAATTCTAATTTCATTCCTTAATTATAAGGTCGAGATTTGATTTTTAGTTATGAGAATGAAAGACATTTCATGATTAATTATTTATCTTTTTAAAAAATATTTACGATAAAAAAAATTAATTACTATTACCAACAATAAACTCTCTAAATTCAACTGAAAAACAACTCCAAGTATTATAGGTTACTTGACACGTTAACAGGTTTACAAATGAAAATCCAAATTACAATTTAATAATCCTTAAAAAAATGCTTAAATACAATATTCTCAACGTGTAGTGTCTGACATTCACATGCAAGTATTATAACCTTTTAAACATTTGAGATCAACATTCCATGAAAATAAATTTAATTTGTCACTGTTGTCAGCGAAAATAGTTAATTTCTGTAATTACGTATACACACACACAAACACTAGAAATCTAGGATTCTATCACACTCACTTGACGAGTTTTAAAATAATAAAAAGTATAATTAAATATATATAAATGGTTTTTCTTTATTATTATTTATAAGCATGAATAAAAAATAAATTGAGTTGTAAAATTTTTTTTATAATCAATGAGATATTTAGAATAAAGAGAAGTGAAAATTAAGGGAAAATTTAATTAGGCAGATTTCTTTTTTTTTTTTTTATGGAGAAAAAAGAAAAAGAGAGAGAAGTGAAGTGAAGAAAAAATAGATATCATTTTATTTATTTTATATATTTTCTTTGATTAATTTTATAATTGAGTTAATGCCAAGACCTCAAGTTTAATATTCTATTTACATTATCTCAAACACCATCATATTCAATTATTCATCACTCTCCCAATATTGATTAAAAAAATATAATACTATTACACCAATGACTAACATTTTATGTTTTCAGCTGATAAATAAATTTATTAAGTTTTTGAGGTCTAAAAGCAAAGATCAAAAACAATGAACATTCAACAGAAGACAAGACATCGCCTACCATTTGCTAAATGTTAGTCTTGAACTTGGGAGAGACACTCAAAATACACTCACCTTTTTTTGTTCCTTCCTCAATTATATATAAATAAAAGATATGGTAGAACAAATATAAAATTGGATAAAGATGGAAAGTCAGCTAAATCCAAATCCAGGTATGAAAGAATGAGAAGTGGGTCCAAAACATATCCATCATATTCAAAGTAACAAATACATAATAAAAAAATCAGAGAAATCCCTCTATAAATTTGAAAACATATTATTGATCCCAGTAGAGAAAGAAAGGAGGGATGATGGATAGGCAAAGTAAGAAGCCGAAATCAAGAGTTGTGAAAATAAATTCACAACGCGCTTGGGATTTCTTCATCACACAGGCTAGCAATCAAGCCTGCCCTGTATGCCTTCTCTTTCCCTCTCCACATATTTTTTCCTTGTAATTTGAAGATAAAAGAAGAGATTACAATTTTTTTTGCTTCTTTATGTCTGAAACCTATATATATGTTTGCTTGCTTATGTACTTATCCCTCCAAAACTGATAATTTGAAGCTATGAAATTGGCATGCATATTTGATTTGCAGGTTGTGGTACATTTTACAGCAGCTTGGTGCGTGCCTTCAGTGGCCATGAATCCTTTTTTTGAAGAACTCGCCTTGTGCTACCAAGATATTTTGTTTCTTTCTGTGGATGTGGACGATGTTAAGGTATTGTTTCCCTTTTCTCCTATCTCATTTTTTCCAATCATACACACATATATAGTAACCTTAAAAATAACCAACTAATAAATTAGATAATAAGAAAATGATATCATTTTGATTTTTTTTAGTCTATTACGGTAAAACCTGTTTTATTGGTTTATTTTAGCAACTTTGATGGAAAAAAACAAAAAGTTGACGAGTTTCCAGGCAAACCTAAACTACTTTTGATATCGTTGTTACTATCTATTTTGCTCTCAATTTGCATATAGATAAGCCTGAGGATTCTCACTTTCCTTGCATTTGACTACGCATAGGATGTAAGGTTGTACTAAAATGCATTAAAACTAAAGAATTTAGGAAATATAAATTACTATTAATCTATGCTATTATTAACTCTTTCAATGAGTTAGTGGCTAGAGTTAATTGAATAATAACTAACGAGTTAGAAAAATATTATTATGAAGATATTTTGTTTTTTATTTTTTACGTAAAATCAACAAAAATAATTGAACCCAAAATAAATTTATAAAAAAAAAAAAACTTATTAAAGAACTAGAATCTAAGATATTAAGGTTTTCAAATTCTCAACTTTACCATTTTAATTAAAACTCCATAAAAATTAAATGACGTTTTAGTTAGAATTGTTAAATTGAAGCTTTAGACATGGAGGGAGCAAATCATTGTTTTTTGCCCCACATACACATATGTATAGAGTGAACACCTTTAACCAATGAACCAAATAGTGGAAGTCAAGTGTCCAATAATCTAGTGTTATAAAAATTGTAAGTCTTTTCATTATTATGGAAAAATATATGTCACATATTTTTTTTATTATAGATAAAATCTATATGAGAACCTTAAATAAGGATGTGTGAAATATTCGGATGTTAAATAGGAGGCAGCATCCAAGATGGAAATCACAGCAATGCCAACATTTTTGTTGATGAGGCAAGGAACTCAGATTGACAAGCTTGTTGGTGCCAATCCTGATGAAATCAAGAAAATGATTGATGCTTTTACTCCTCAGTTTCGTTCTTCTAAAATTTCTATTTAAAAGTGGTTTTTTTTTAATTTTATTTTTGGTTTAATCCTTTTAATTTCTTCTTTTGTGGGTTTGGGTTTGTTTGTCTTGCACTTCTAAGGGTTGAAAATTGAAGATTTGTATTTGTATTTTGATTATGTTTGAGGACATTAAAGCAAGTAATTAAATAAGTTTGTTTCTTCATGTGCAATAACTTGATAATTTTTTTATATTTGCTTTATGAAAACAACTTTGCTTTTAAATATTCTATTCTTAAAAAAATAATAAAAAAATAGGAGACTGACATAATAGTTGTTTTTAAATAGTTTTTAATGAATGTCATAATCATATATAAAAAGAACAATTATTCAAGGGTAAGTTTTGTCCAACCTTAAAGTACTACCTTTATTTAGTTACATGTTGATTTGTTGATTAATTCATTTGTTCTTTTTATTTAAATTTATTGTTTTTACATAAGACAATAATTCACCAATAAAATTTCACCACATTATCAGTTTTTAAAAATTTAGAATTATTATTATACATGAGACGAAGTATATACGTATGTCTGTTCACAAAGCACGAAGAATAATTGATCATATTTGTGGACGTTCCTACGAAGAAACACTTATGATACTAGAACTCATGCGTTATCGAGCATGTTATCCCATTTTAAAATTGATTTATTCTGCAGCAACAAATGCTCGTCACAATAGGAGTTTCAATGAAGCGAATTTAGTTATTAGTCAAGTCGCAGTAAATGAGGGAACTACTTTGAAAAGACTAAAACCTCAAGCTCGTTGACGGAATTATCTGATAAAAGGACTCACTTATCATATAACTATTGCATTGAAAGATCTTGAATATATATTTAACCTACTCTCCAATTCTAATTAAATTATTTAAAATATAAAAAAATAATTTATTATTTTATATTTATAATTTTACAAAATAAAAGTAAAAACATTACTATTAAAATTGAATAAATAACCCTCAAATTAAAAAAGAAAACATGTGATGGTACAAGAAACATGAAATTCACGTTTCCTAAATATTGGAGCATAGTTTATAAATAAGGTCACTAAAAGTTACCAATTGACAACTGTGTTTTTGGGTCCAAAGAAAAAACAGCACATGTCAAGCATCTTATGAAACTATGCACTACCATGTAGAGTGAAGGTCAAATGAGAGTGACATGAATCTACACTTCAACCTAGTGGTCTAATTACAATTTTTTATGTGGGCATGGTGATGGCAACCCATCCTTGAATCTGGGTTGTATGTGTTTGTCTCGTATCTCAACCAGTTGAAGATGTATTTTGATTATGTTTGAAGGGATAAAAGCAAGTGATTTTGTATGTTTCTTCATGTGCAATAGTTTGAGAAACGTCTCATATTTGTTGTATTAAATTATTTAAAAGTACATAAAATCAACATTAATGATTAAACTTGTATTTAATTTCAAATTTTTCAATTTAACTATTCATCCATTTTAAAATTATAAATAAACTATTAAATATTTAGAAAATTGTAAAAATGATTGAAAAGTATAATGTTTAGAGAGTATTTTTGGTATAATATTAAATTTAGTTCTCAATGTTTATATTTTTTGTCATTTCATTTTTTAGTTAAATTTAATGTTCAATGTTTTAAAAGAAGTGATCACTAACATTTAAAAAAAAAAAAAAAAGTCAAATTTTTTAATGAAAATACTAACTAAAACGTTACATTTTTAAACATGAAAGCTCATATGGCAATTCAATTATACTCCATGCTAATTTATTTAATTTTTATGAGCTTTTTATATTTCTTCTTGAATTTTGAATTTTTATTTTTTTGAATATTTCATGGTTTTAAAATTCTTTGTTGAGAAGTAAATATTGACTACCACACTAACATATTAAAGAATTAATGTTTTTGTCACAATTTTTATTAAAAAAACGGTTAATTATTACTAAAAGGTTAATGACTAAATTTAACTAATAATAATAATTAAATTCACAGATTATGCCAGTTTTTTTTTAAATAATCTTAATTTAAACTTGTGCTAATTGTTCTTGTTTGGGGAAACAAATTGAATGAAGAAAACCGGTAGAACTCAATTTATTACATAATCTATACAAATGAGCTTAGTTTTGTCTCAGTTTAAAGATACTATTGTTGGTGTGATACAAATAGCTGTAGGGCTTGTAATAAAATGGACTCATTAATGGGAGGACCCAAAACTAGTTGACTTCTCGAGGTCCCCTCTCCCATAAAAAAAAACCAATATAAATAATAAAAGAGGTGGCTCGCCCCACTGATTGCCACCATTAAGATTATGGGAAAAGAGAGAGGAAGAGTTCAGCCAATTCAAAGCGAGATCTTTAACACATTCCTGAAGATCAAAACAAGTTCTTCATCATGCCTTCCAAGTTCCAACAATAGTATGGTTTTTAATCTTTATCCTGATTATGCCTCACGTGACTATCATTTAAATAAAAGTTATTATGTGGTATCAAACTTAGATTCAAAATCTATTATACTAATCATATACATATTAGCTATTTCCCATCTCTGATAGTGAGTTCTCTGTTCAACAGTGCTTGCATCAGTAGGCATAGGAGGCACCATTTTGAGGCTTCTTTATTAATCAAATTAAACACAAACAAAGTTTGTTATTTATGTTCATAAATAAATTTGTTTAAAGCTCATTTAATTGCTTATTATTTCATTAGTATATATTAATAAAATTATTATGGTTTGTATGATTATAATTATTAATATTTATATTTAACTATTTTATATCTAAAAAATTATATATTATTTATTTATTATTATTCATGAATATTACTAGTGAATATATTCACTTATATTCATTTAATTTAAACGAAAAAATATAAAACACATAATTTTAATAAATAAACACAAACAAACATTTTAAATAAATTTATAAATAAACATTGATTTAAACTTGGTTGATTTATGTTTACATGAAAGAAAAGACAAATCTTAAATACAAGACATTGATATGATTGAACAATAAACACACTTATCAGAAAAATGATTGAGCATTAAACATGAAACACACGCTTCCATCAAAATTTGAGCTAAGTTGCACCCAATTGAGCTTTTGAACCCTAAAATAGCCCAAATAAATATTCCAATTGAACAGGCCTGTCTGCCTGCCACCTACTCCATTCCCCAACATTTTCCACCATTCTTCCCCCCACACCCATTTCTTCATTTTCTCTCTTAACAAACCCTTCTTCAAAGCCCGCATATCTAACCTAACACTTCAATCTTTCCGGCCAAGATCAAAGTCGGCGGAGAATGGTGTCCCCTGAAAACTCCAATTATTGGTCTCACTTCGATTATGCTACCTTGATCGACGATATCCCTGTCCCTGATGATCCTTATGCCGGTTTTGCTTGGTCTACGCAGCCAATCGACGCCCCTTCTAATGTTGTCAGGTATCCTCCTGGGAAATCTCTACCTTTTCTCCCTATTTTTTCTTATTTTCGATTAGGGTTTTGAGATTTTTTTTTATTTGATTGTTTGGCCTTGTGGGATTATTTTAACCTTATGGGGATTTGATTTTGTTTTCATACGATTGGGTTTCATGGAAATTTTCTTAAAGTTTCGATTTTGCACCTGTTTTCTTGGAGAAGTTACGAGATTTTTGTGTGTGGGCAATATATCTTTTTAAGAGTAAATTATGTAAAATGTTTGGTTTTTATCTTAGATTCGTGAACTTAGTTCTTTTAAGGGATTTTATTGTTAGATTGTTATTTAAAAAGTTTATTAGTTTATTTTATTTTTTCTGAAAATCTAGTGCTGAGGATTGATAAATTTCATCTATGCTTCATCTTAGCCAACGGTTTAGATTCTCTGAACTAGACAAGGAGGCACTATGTTTCAAGTAGCTTGTTAAGTCTTGCATTTGCCCAAGACTGTGATGTTTGTTTGTATGTTATAATACTTGAAATCGCATTTATTGAATGCTCCTTTGTTGAGAGATGTGGTTTTGTGTCCCTTTTTTCTTGATGCTCTCATGTATCATACATTCTATCAATTGCTTGGTTTGAAAGGATTTTGTGTTTTAAACCTTAAATACAATTTTTCATGTACTGGGTTTTGTGGTCAAACTTCTCATTGAAACCAAAGCAATGTTATTATTGGAATTTGGAAGTAGAATTGGTTGAGTAACCATGTTTTGTAAAACCTTACACCCCCAAAAAAAAAAAAAAAAAAATCTGGAAAAAAATTTGTTGCAAACTGGAGCTGTTGAGGGCTGAGGATGCTGTAGGCTTGTTCCGTTGCAGCGTGTTACTGTGCAATAACAGTGTTGACGTGCACTTCATTAGGCTTATTCTTTTTACTGAATATGGGATTTTATTCTGTGCTTCTCGAGTCTTTGAGATATTTATGGAATTAGAATTCTGATCCATTGGGAGGGTAGGAGTGTGTCTTGACTAACATTTTGGAATAGATCAGTGGGAGCCTAATTGAGGTCTTTGATCAGTGGTCCTCACTCCCATGTGCTCCTGTGTTTTGTGCTTTGTCCACCACACCGAGAAACCTTGGTTCTGAAATGGCTTATAATGTAAGCAGATGTTGCCATTATTATCTTTATGTGTTTTGGGATTTTAATTTTGGCACATTTAGAACTTTCATTCCAGTTTTAGATCTTCCAATTCTTTGTTTGTTTTCATTTAACCTTGGCTGAAATGTCATACTTCAATACTATTGGCAAGCTAAAGGGGACACCCGGGGGGGGGGGGTTAGTGGTTCTTGTACCTTTTGACTTGGATATTTTGCTGCGTTTCTTTCTCCTATTTATTGCCGGTTATGATATGTTCCTAGTGTGGAAATTGATGGCTCATTTGGAGATTCAGACGGTCTCAAGGAATCTGGTTCAAAGAAGAGGTAATGTTCTATTCTGTCTTTTCAATCTCTTTATGATCTGGTAATATTTTTTTCTAAAAAGAATTAAAATATATATCACCCGTTCCACTTCCTCATTTATTCCCTCATATCTGTGTTTTGAAAAACAATTTAATCAGTGGACACTTCTTTGGGGCTTAGAATATCTTTACTAAAGGAATAATATAAAAATATTCCAAACTTTTTAAGCCATGAGATATTGAGTAGACAAAAAGTAAAAATACATAGGGGCATTTATGTAACCAAAAAAAAGGGGCATTTACTTTTGAGGAGATAAAGCATTTTCATTTATCTTAGCTTTTAACCTGCTGCGATACAATATAGTTCGTCAAGTATGCAGCAGTTCATTTCCTTCAATGAAATTATTTAGATGTAGCATGAGCTTGAGAATCTTTTCAATATTCCTTCTGTTATATTATTGACATAATTGACTCTGAATCTACAATTGTTTCAATTACAAAGGCAAACTGACATGACACGATCTCATCTCTTATTCCATTTCTGTTGCAGGGTTAGGTCCGAATCATGCAATGCATCTAGCTCCAAAGCATGTAGAGAGAAGTTGCGTAGAGATAGGCTAAATGACAAGTACTTGCATCTCCCTTCTTTTGCCTTTTCTTTGCTTTGCATTTTTCCCCTTCCAAGCGTCAATGTTTCAAAACTGCGTAATAACAGGTTTATGGAGTTGGGTTCTATTTTGGAACCTGGAAGGCCTCCCAAAACTGATAAGTCTGCTATTTTGATTGATGCTGTCCGAATGGTGACCCAGTTACGAGGTGAAGCCCAGAAATTGAAGGATTCAAATACTAGTCTACAGGAAAGGATTAAAGAGTTGAAGGTGAGGCTGCTTTGGGTGTCTTTTTTGCATAAAAGAAAGTCGGAATCTTTAGCATGCAATTTTATAGTTGGAAACTGCTGGTGTTGTGAAAATAATTAAAGAAGTATCAATTTTATCCACTGCATCATATTAAACTGGACTTTCTCTTTTTAGGCTGAAAAGAATGAGCTTCGTGACGAAAAGCAAAGGCTGAAGGCAGAGAAAGAAAGGCTGGAGCAGCAACTCAAAGCAATGAATGCACAACCTAGCTTCATGCCACCCGCACCACCAGCAATCCCTGCTGCATTTGCTGCGGCTCCGGGTCAAGCTCCTGGGAACAAGTTGGTACCTCTCATTGGTTATCCTGGAGTTGCAATGTGGCAGTTCATGCCGCCTGCAGCGGTGGATACTTCACAGGACCATGTCCTCCGCCCTCCGGTTGCCTAAGTTGGCAACCAACAATGATTGGGGTTGCATTTTGATGCAAACAAGGGTATAAGTTAATGTTCTGGGCTGTTTAGATTTCACTGAAGTTTTTCTAACTGGCTTTGTTGGGTGACTGTCATTCTACTCTTACGATTTGGTGCTGGTAATCACATGTAAATTTCTAATAAGTTAATCTGGCAACCTTTGGTTCTCTTTGTGTTCTGGGTTAAGGATAGGTACTCATGTCTGCAAAACAATTTGTTTTGTGCTCAATTTTTATAATTGATTTTACTTTGCTTATATTAAGAGCATATTAATATCTAATTTAATCACATTCAATTATTTTGTTTTACAAATACTAATTCTTATTTATTAATACCCATCTTTTTAATAAAAGAGTTAAATAGGGAAATAAATAAATAAACAAAAAAATGTTAATATTTAATGCAAATTTTATGTTAATAATTAAAAACTTAAGACCTAATTAATATTTTAATTAAAGATACCTTTTATTACTATTATTATTTTCAGTTTTGAAATCCCACTTCTTGATAATGTTTGATTTTCCTTCTTGTAAGGCTGCAAAATGCCCATCAAACCTTATCTTTTTACACATCTTTCAACTACCTCTGCTCAAAAGTATCAAAATTCAGTACACCTACAGATATGGCATCCAATTTTCTCAAATTTCATCTTCAAACCTCTAAAACCCGAATACCATTCTCTCCCACGCACCCAAACTATCATTCCCATCTCTCTTTCATCAACCCAAATGCCTCCTACAACCACAAGTTCCCCACTCTAATACTACATGCATCACTTATTTCCCCTTCTACACCTCCCTCATCCAGAGAAGAAGCCATTCTCCAAGCCAAAACATGCCTTTCCACCTGCTTGGAGAAGCCTCTCAACAATCCCAAGCTAGTAGGCAAGCTCAAGAAGCTAAAACAACCCAGGTTTCAAGTTGAAATCCCACTCATTGATGACTCGCCATCATCTCTAGCTCAACTAGCTCTAGACATCTTTAAAGATATGTCACTCAAAAGGAAAGGTTCTTTAGTTGAGATTTTAGTTCTTTGGCCTGATGTTCGTTTAAAAGAAGCTGGAATTCAAGCTTTTGAATCATCCTCCTCGTTGAGCCATATTGAACATATTGACTTACCTTCATTTAGCAAAAATAATAGAATTTTGAGTCCTTCAGATGTAGCTGTCTTTTTGGCCCCTGAGCCATCGCAGCTTGCTCTTATCAAAGCAATAGCTGACAGCTTGTATCCAAAGCCATTGGTGATTTTCAATCCTAAATGGGGTTCTGAGCAAGAGAATGGCTTTGGTGATTTGAAAGGATTTGTAGGATCTTTTGAAGTGATTTATTCATTTATGGGCTTAGAAGTCAGGGGTGTTTTGAGTAAAAGGAAAGGAATGGTTTTCAAGTGTGTGAGAGATGGGGTTTTGAGTGGAGAGCAATGGTCGGTCCTCGTTGAAGAAGATGGTGAATTGAAGGTAGTTTCAAGGTTCAAATCAAGACCAGGCATTGAGGAAGTTGAGAATGTGTTGTATAATTTGATGGCTATTAATTCTCCCATTACAAAATCTGCCAAGTTCTTGAGGGATTTGGTCTCTAATGTTACAGGGAAAAAGTAAGTTTAGTTGAAAATTTTCCAAGTTTTACAGGGCTTATCTATTGAGCTTTCGCATGCATGAGTAGCTTGCTGTCTACTTACTACTACTAGTTTTATTGAATTTGTGCTTCTCTGATTTTGATTTTCTCATATACTTTTTCTACATTCATTGAGATTAATAATTTCTTTTGTGTGTATTTTGGTATAAGAATTTTCCTATCCCTTCAACTCCCTGGATATGGAGGTTTGCTGTCAGAAATGGACATAGGGAATAGAAATACGAAAAGAATGGTGTCATTGGCAAAGTGGACAATGAGAATATTTTTTCAATTTGATTAACAAATTTATTTCAGTTTTTTGGTGAATAAAAGAGGATTTGGAATATTGACAATAAAGTCGTTGCTAAATAGCAATTAAAAATTGCAGATCTCCAATTGTTGGAACTTGAAACAAAGCAGCAAGCAAAAACCAAGAAGCTTGTGCAGCAAGCCTCGTGGCTTGTGGAAGAAACAAGAGCAGAATTTCAAAGGAGAAACAAGAACAGAGTTAAAGCAAAGAAAATGGAGCATGAAAAATGAATGAAATCTGATAGCATTTCATTAACTTGAACAATGGCATAATGCCAATACATAAATCAAGCTTTTGCTTGTCAAAATCAACATGTGGTCAACTAATCCACACCAACTACCACTAATACATTGGAACTTACAAAACTAAATTTGTACATAAAAGAAAAGCTGGTTAACAGCTCATTCACATTAGAAATACATCACACTTCTACCTAATTTAGTTCAATATGAACCAAAAAGAGTTACATTGACTAAAATAACAAAATGAACAACAAAAACAGACTCCAGCACTTGGCTCGGTAGCTTCTGGTCTTGGCTTGCTCTGCATAGTCTGATGACTGGTGCATAAGCTGCATGGAAGGCCACATTCTAACACTCCTCCTTAGTCTCCATGCTGCTAACTCCAAGTTCTTTCCTTAACTTAATGAACCTTGAAGTACTTAAGCCCTTTGTGAAAATATCAGCAACTTGGTTCTCTGAATTGCAATGAACCAGCTCTATCTCACGAGCTTGTTCCATCTCCCTTACCACATGTAACTTAATGCTGAAATGTTTGGTTCTACCATGGAAGACAGGATTCTTTGCAATTGCAACAGCAGACATGTTATCACAATAAATCTCTGTTGCTTCCTTTTGATATAGGTTTAGATCAGCAAGGATTTTCCTAAGCCAAATGGCTTGATTCATCGCTGCCAAAGCAGTGACTGATACATACTAAACCTCATTGTTGGATCGAGCAACTATTGATTGCTTCTTGGAACTCCAGCAAAACATAGCTGAACCAAGGGTAAAAGCATACCCTGATGTACTCTTCAAGTCATCTTTTGATCCGGCCCAGTCACTATCAGTATAACCAATGAGTCTTAGCTCTTTTGCCTTGCTATAATGCATGCCATAGCTCAGGGTACCTTTGATGTACCTGAGCACTCTTTTTGCTGCTCGAAAATGGTCCTCATTCCAGCAGTGCATAAATCTTGATAATAGACTCACTGCAAACATTATGTTAGGTCTTGTGGCTGTTAAATACAGCAAGCATCCAATCAGGCTTCTATAGGTTGTTTCACAAACCTTTTTTGAGTTACTTAGACTTGTTAATCTCTCTCCAACAGAAACTGGAGTCCTTGTTGCTTTACAATTTTGCATCGAGAACTTATTCAGTATCCTCATAGCAAAAGTTCTTTGACTTAGAAAGAATCCAGCTTGTGATTGTGTCACTTCCATGCCTAGAAAGTAGGTCATTTTTCCAGGATCAGACATATCAAACATTTGATGTATTTTGGTTTTGAAATCAGCTAGCATGGCTTGATCTTCTCCTGTAACCAATAAGTCATCAACATATACAGACACAATAAGCTGAGTTTTACCATTTTCCTTCTTAACATACAAGGTAGGCTCACTGAGACTTCTTTCAAATCCCAAACCAATCAAATAAGTATCAATCCTGCTATACCAGGCCTTGGGAGCTTGTTTCAAGCCATACAAGGCTTTCTTCAGCCTGTAGACCATGTCTTCCTTTTGTGGCACTTTAAAACCTTCAGGTTGCTCTACATATATCTCTTCTTCTAGGTAGCCATTGAGAAAAGTTGATTTTACATCGAGCTGATGAATTTTCCACCCCATCTGAGCTGCTAAGGCAATCAGCAGCCTGATGGTGTCTAGCCTGGCCACTGGTGCAAAAGTTTCCAGGTAGTCTAGCCCATACTTTTGACTGAAGCCCTTCACAACTAGCCTGGCCTTCAACTTGTTTAGACTCTCATTTGTATTTTGCTTTGCTCGATAAATCTATTTTACCCCAATGACCTTCCTGTTGATTGGTCTTGCTACCAATTCCCATGTCTGGTTCTTCTCAATCATGGCAACCTCATCAATCATGGCCTGTTTCCAACCTTGGTGTGTCTCAGCCTCTTCAAAATTACTTGGTTTAACTGTGGCCATACGTGCCCTCTCATAAATTTCAACCAAAGTCCTTGTACTTCTGACTGGTTCATCATCAACATCCATCTTTGGACCATTTTGATCTGGCTCAGTCTGATCAGCCACAAGTTCTTCAAAAATAGACTCAGGTTCATTTCTATCCTAATTCCAATAAGCTTTCTCATCAAATGCCACATCCCTGCTTACTTGAACTTTGCAGGTTGAGGGATCTAAGATCCTATAACCCTTTTTTACTGAGCTGTAGCCTACCAGAATACCAGGTTTAGCTCTTTTTGATAGCTTATCTCTCTTCACAGCTGGTACATGACTGTAACATAGGCAACCAAAGACTTTCAGGTGAGCCAATGAAGGTTTGAACCCGAACCAGGCTTCAAATGGAGTCTTGTGTTCAATTACTTTAGTTGATAGCCTATTCTGGATGTAAACAGCAATGTTGACTGCTTCAGCCCATATTGTCTTGGGCAGGTTCTTCTGAAATAAGAGACACCTAGCCATATCCATGAGGCTTCTATTTTTTCTTTCACTTACCCCATTCTGTTGAGGTGTATAAGCATTGGTCAGTTGATGTTTGAGGCCAGCATCATTGCACAAAGCTTGGAACTGAGTTGAGGTATACTCAGTTCCATTATCTAACCTAATGGTCTTTATCTTGCAGCCTGTTTCTGTTTCCACTGCAGCTTTGAACTTCATAAACACTTGAACAGCCTCAGACTTATGCTTCAAAAAATAAACCCAACAATATCTGGTATGATCATCAATGAAGAGAATAAAGTACTTGTTGCCACTAAGTGATTCAGTCCTCATGGGGCCACAAACATCAGTGTGCACCAGTTCCAACTTACTTGAGGCTCTCCAGTTTGTGTTTGCAGGAAATGGAAGCCTTGCTTGCTTTCCCATTTGACAAACCTCACAAACTCCTTCATTCTGAACTGTCTTTGTGAAGTTTTCAACCATTTTCTTGCTGATCATCCAAGCCATGGAGTTGAAGTTGGCATGACCAAGTCTTTGATGCCAAAGCTTGGTATCTTCTGTTGAAACAGTATGGGCTAAGTGTGAGTCACCTGACCAGTCAACTTCGAAGCACTTGTCACTCATGGTGACTGTCATAAGGCTTGATCCAAAGGGATCAGTGATTTTGCACTCCTGACCCTTGAACACAACTGAGTACCCTTTTTCTAGTAGTTGAGAGATGCTAAGAAGGTTCCTGTCAATCTCAGGTACCAACAGCACATTTTTGATGATTTTATCACCTGTGGCAGTGCATATCAGCACTTCTCCCTTACCTTCAGCTTTGATAAACTGACCATTTCCAATTTTCACCCTGGTTTTGCAGCTTTTGTCCAAGGTTTTGAAAATTGTTGCATCTGGTGACCTGTGATTGGTGCAACCACTGTCCAGCAACCATCCTTTTGAGCCTTTGCTTTGACCAGATAGACATGACACAGCAAAGACTTGCTCTTCATGGTCACTGCTGTCTTTAGCCACTCGAGTTTCTTCACCCTTGTGTTGTGGTTAGTTTTGGCCAGGTCTGCCTTTTTCTTTGCAGACCCTTTCAACATGGCCCTTCTTCTTGCAGTGTTGACACACAGCATCTAGCCTGAACCAACATCTGGTCTCTAGATGACCAGGTTTTTTACAAAATCTGCAGAGTTGATCTCCTCCTCTTGCAGCATCAGGCTTAGGCCTGTTTCTCCAATTCTTCTTGCCTTTATAGGCTGAGGTGCTCGAGGTTACTTTGGCCTTGGCTTGAAAAGCACCCTCCTGGTGCTCTTCCAATCTGCTGGCTCTCCTTTGTTCCTGAGCATAGAGGGCATTAATGAGCTCAGTTAGGGAGATGGTTGCTAGATCTCTTGAATCCTCCAAGGATGAGATCTTTGCCTCATATCTTTCAAGTAATGTTGAGAGCACCTTCTCCACAATTCTTGCCTCACTGAACTGTTCTCCTAGCAATCTTATCTTTGTTGACCACGACCATTATCCTATCTCGAGTCTTTGCTTCTTTGTCTCTTCTTCCTTCATCTTGAGATTTTCAAAGTCTCTTATCAAGTTTAGCAACTGTTGCTGCCTTGTTCTTTCAGTGCCTTGGAACTCCTCCTTGAGCTTGTCCCAGACCTGCTTGGGAGTCTCACAGGCTATGATTCTGGTGAAGATAACATCAGAAACACAGTTATGAATGTATGGCATGGCCTTGTGCCTTTTGATTCTCTCATCTGCATGCTGTCTAATTTGAGCCACTGTTGGATTGGCTCGAAGTGGAGCTGGCTCGACATCAGTGTTGACAACTTCCCACAGATCAAAGGCTTGCAGGTAAGTTCTCATCTTGACAAGCCATATATGGAACCCCTCACCATTAAAGACTGGTGGTGCTGCAGGAGAAAAGCCTGATGAAGCCATTCAGTTTACTACAACAGATCCTCTAAGATGAAAGCTCTTGATACCAATTGTTGGAACTTGAAACAAAGCAGCAAGCAAAAACCAAGAAGCTTGTGCAGCAAGCCTTGTGACTTGTGGAAGAAACAAGAGCAGAATTTCAAAAGAGAAACAAGAACAGAATTAAAGCAAAGAAAATGGAGCATGAAAAATGAATGAAATCTGATAGCATTTCATTAACTTGAACAATGGCATAATGCCAATACATAAATCAAGCTTTTGCTTGTCAAAATCAACATGTGGTCAACTAATCCACACCAACTACCACTAATACATTGGAACTTACAAAACTAAATTTGTACATAAAAGAAAAGCTGGTTAACAGCTCATTCACATTAGAAATACATCACACTTCTACCTAATATAGTTCAATATGAACCAAAAAGAGTTACATTGACTAAAATAACAAAATGAACAACAAAAACAGACTCAAAGACTTGGCTTGGCAGCACGGTCTTGGCACGCTCTGCATGGTCCGATGGTAGTGCATGAGCTGCATGGAAGGCCACATTCTAACACCAATGCTGACATACATATATATAGTGAAATGGACATATCAAGCAGGTAAACTTGCCTTGTAGCTCAAAAAGGCAGCAACCTGTTATACTAGTTGGTGTTTGATGGTTGAATCCTTCAACTTGATGTTATAGCTCACCACCCACTTATGAATATCCAACATGCAGCTTTGCTTATTCAATTGATAATTAATAAATCAGTATTGACTTACATTACAGGTTTTGTAGTTCCCATGTAAAATCACAAACCTCAGCCTTTCTTATTATGATTTTTCTTTTATTAATAAATATCACAGTTTTCATTATCTAATTTCATGTTTAGTTGGTTAATACCAGGTATATTTGCAAGCTTTAATATTTTATCTCAATACAGTATGAAATTATAGAAAAAGAGAGATCATCATAAGGGAAGAACAATTTGAGAAAAAAATATAAAAAGAGCAGAAGCCTGTTGGTGTTATGATTTTCAGAATCTGTATTGTAAGGCATTGAATTTGCAAAGAACTCTCTCCCACTTATCTTCTTTCTCATATACAAACATGTATATTTTTATCATCATTATCGTCACTCACTATATACTCTCAAAATGTCTTTGTTAAGAAGCTCTAATATGACATCCCTTTATGAACTTATCCGAGAAATCGATGTACTTAGCCCATAATGGTCGGAGTTGAGGGAAGGCTATGTCGAGCCAAGGCTTTGCTCTGCCATTGAAATGGATGACCCCAGCTGTCTCAGCATCAGCTAATGTTGTATTATCTTGGTACCCCAATCCCAACATGTGCCAAAATGGATCAATCACATGAACATGCCCATAGAATGCTATTAAACCAGGGGGTAATGTTCCTAGTTGCCACAAACTGAGGTCTGATTTGAAATTCTGCAGGTACCATTGAAATTAATCCCCACATTTATCTGATATATACTAAAATCAAAAGTGTATATAATGTGTATATTACCTCTTCAAGCCAGTGATAGTATGTGAGGCTAATATTTGTCTTCCTCCAGGCCTCGAGATCGAAAATGTTCATGCCATATGCCCATGCACATTCGTTAGGGTCAAAATTCTTTGCGATCAAAGGATGGGAGAAGTTGAGATAGCTTTTGAACCGCTTCGACATGACGAACGTGTCTTCACCCCTACATGTCTCCACTGCTCCATTAACTTTTCCATTCATATCGATGTCCCACAGAGGTGAAAGATCGGTTTGAATCACGATGTCATCGTCTAGGAAGACTACCTTGTTAAGGCTCGGAAACAACTGCAAAGAAAACGGAGATGAGTAAAGGCCATTTACTACTTGTCACTATATCTTCCCTTTCCATCTACTTAAACTAACAAAAGCAGTTCATTTATTACCTCTGGTAAATGTATCCGAATGTGATTCATCAAGGAGTTGTACTTAGGACTGAGTGCTTGTAGTTTCGCGGCGATAACTTGAGGCTTCTCAGTGTTATTCGCTACGATTGCAGATGATCCCCCTCTGAACTGTGACCTTACTCTTTGATCTTTTTCCATTGCTTCCAAAACAGGAACCTTCCCTTTTGAAAGCCAATCGAATTGATGCAAAGCTTTGACCTCAATTATAGCAGGGTCTAAAGGATGCAATGAGAACCAGGCTTGCATAGGGGAGTAAGTTTTCCTATCTGTAATAATGTGGAGCACGAATTTTTCGGGGCGTAACGCGTTTTCAACAAGGGATGTCGCGACGACCGAGGCTGCAAGCACATTATCTGAGGCAAGGACAAAGTGGAAGTAAGAGTTATCAACAAGGGCCGGGACGAGTTCGGCTGAAGGGAGTTGGAGGCGAGCGGCTGCATTGTTGGAGTGTTCATTGGCTAGCTTTAGTGCTAAGCAATGAAGCTGTTTCGGTATGCCGCTCGATGCTACATGGCGATACAAATATTCTTGAATTTTGGCTGTTCTGGTTCTTTGTTCAAGTAGAACTATCTGAAAAACAAATGCCAAATTGTTCATTAGCTCCAATGATATCTTCATTAATTGACTACAATATATGTATTCAAGTGAATAATACCATTTCTCTAAGCCTTAGAGCAAAGGCTTTTGCATCTGATCTGCTTTGTTTCATTTCAGACATAAACTCTTGTAATGTCTGAGGAACATCAGTTTTTCCTAGTACTTCATTTTTGCTTACTGGTTGTTCTAGGATTCGGTATATCACCTCTGGGACCTATTGCAATAAACCTCAACCTCATTACTTAAGCAAAGAACAACAAAATGAAAACAATTATTCGAAAAGAAAAGCAAATATTTTAATGAAAATAAGTTGTTAATAACTAGAATGAGAGTAGGAATTTACCTTTGATTCTATCCTTCTTCCCAAGATCCTTGGTCCTATTCTTTTTCCCAAGCAACCTACCATAAATAAATAAAAAATCAGCAATTAATTAAAAAAAAAAACAAATATCTTGTCATTATTATTGCTTTACTATACTTGTATGAAGTATTTATGTATTTGTTTTTTTCTTGCTAAGGATTAGGTGGCGAAAACAAAAACTGTTAATTAACCGACCATCTACAGGAAGAAATAATATCTAAAGTAGTTTCACATGCTTAATGGTGATCTATAGGAAGTGAGCATAGGCATGCATACATACATTGATATATAATATATATATCATACACAAAGATATCCTAAATAAATATGATGGCAAATCAAGGGCACTTTTTTAAATGCAGCTATATCACTTCGTATATTGTCAACTAAGATTCTCCATCTACATCTCTCAATTTTTTTTCTCTCTCTCTCTCTGGCTATGGATAATCATAGAAATCATAATGCCGGCTTCGGCATTTTCAAAGCACATCAGATAACAAATTTTATGTTAAAAAACTCATACATAGGAGTTGCTTTAAAAGAATATTGTTTTCAAGTTTAGTGATATATTGTACATATATATATTTAAGTATAAAATTCATGTTACTAGTAACATTATCCTATATGAAATTTTTTCCAGGTTTTTTTGTTTATTTATCTGATATCTGCAACATTGGAACTTGAATTTTAATAGAAGACAAGGGAAAGCTTACCAATGGTGGAACACTTGGGATGATCTCCGTCAATGCTATCAATAGTTGACAAAACAAAGACAAAGCGGAGAAGGAATGTGAAGAAGAGAAGTGAGTAGAAAAGCATCCGATAAGAAACCTTTCTGGAACCAACCTTCACTTTGATGAATTCTCTAACACCTTTCCCTGGAAGTACTGTTACATGTCGCAAACTTGGCGAGATATGAAGCTGCATTGTTTAATATCTTGTGTTAAAAAAAAAAACCCAAAGAACCAAAACACCAAACAAAAAGAAGCCTATGGGATGATCCTCTAACAGTTGATTAGGGAAATGGCATGGAGGCGGAGGTGAAGAAGGAGGAGGGATGAAAAGAGGCAAGTAAGGAAATGGTGTAAAAAAAGGAAGGATTTGAAAGGGGTGTGTTTTAAATTGTAGCTGTCAGTTACCTAACCTTGCTTAACATAGAGGCTAAATATATAATATACACAAAGCCATGGGAGTAGTAAGTTTAGGAAGAAGGGGGGGGGGGGGTTGTTAAAAGAGAAAAAGACATGGGACTTTGTTCTTGTTGAAGTTTGGAGGTTTGGCTTGGTTTTCAAGTAGGGGAGTTGAGAGATCATCAAAAATAGAAACTTCAAAGAAAAAAAAATTTATTTTGTTTGGTGTTACTTAGCTTTGCCTGCACATGAAGGTTTACGTTATTACAGGTTACATCCATAAATAAATGGTCAAATTCTACTATTAGTCCCTGTATTATTAGTAAGATATTAATTTAATTCTTGTATTATAATTTTGTCATTTTAATTCCTACACTTTTCGAATTTTAAAATTTTAGTAATAACTCAAATAGTAACGGTTAAATTTGTTATGCCAAAATATTCTATTAGTCCCCTGCTATGTGTAAGTTATGAATTTAGTTTGTATTCTTTAATTTGACCATTTTTAATTTTTACGCTTTTTCGAATTTTGAAATTTCATTCATTTCTCAAAAGGTGGTCATTGAATTAATTAACTAAATTAATGTGACTTTTTTGGATATTTTGTGGAAATAACAACTTCACATGGCATTACATATGTGATCATATGTTTTCGGTATAAAATTCTAAAAATTACATAATTTAACTTAACGACTATTTGGGTTGATATTAAATTTTCAAATTTTGAAAAGTGTAATAACTAAAAAAATCAAACTAAAATATAAAAACTAATTTCACAACGGATTAATAATAAAATTTGACTTAAATAAATCAATTAATTAAAAAATCAAAATCCATTAGATTATTCTATTTTAGGTGAATAATGTGCAGGGCATGGCATCATTGCTCTTTATACGCCAATTGGGAAATAGAGTTGCTCATTATCTGGCTAATATAAATTTAAGAAGAGATCATTTATTAATGTTTGATATGATTGTTAATATTCAATCAAGAGTTACGATATTTTGATAAAAAAGTTTAGATTAATTTTGTATTTTAAAAATTAAAAATTAAAAATATTTTATTTTTTGATTTAGTTTGTATTTTTTTTGTCAAAATAATTTAATCAAAATGCTAAAAAAAAAAAAAAAAAAAAAAACCTTGACGGAAAATACTGTTAATGTTAACAATTAAATTAAAAAAATTTAAGATGTAAGGATTAAATTTCAAATTTAATCTAACGAATAAGGATTGACAACATATTTAAGTTTTTTTATTTTTGACAGTACAGAATTTCTGAAAGGAAAATGACATTCTCTTAACACCTGGGGGTATGAATCAAAGGGAGTTTGGTTGTTGGAATGAAAACTCAGCAACATCTACTTCATATATTTGGTATTATAGATATTAAAACATTGATTGGCCCAAATCTTGACTGAGTTTTAGTTTAGTCAGGATTTCAATGTTTTAATATTTTGGTATTTTTTTAAAAATTAATTGGGTTGAAGGGTGTGTCTATCAAATAAATTATTAAATATGGAAATGTGAGAATTTTAATAAGTAGATGGTTGAATTGATTTGGGTTGAAAATTACCATGGTATTATTAACTTTATTAAAACGAGGTGATGGTAGGATAATGTATTGTTTCCTATGTGTTATGCATGCATGAAAACTATAACATCACCTAATATCATAATTAAGAAGAAAGCTATCAATTTACATCAGCTAGTCAGAATTTTATGAGGAAGGAATGAAAAAGATAATTATTTAATTATAAATATGAATTTAGAGTTAAAATTAAATGATTATTATAAATTATGTAAAATATCATATCAAAACATTACATCACATGAAAACAGTATAAATATATAAATTATTTACTATATAAACTTTTATTAAAATCAATAACAATTTGAGAATATATGATGTTCTTCCTTTTTTCTTTTTTTTTATTTAAATCAACTCACTATGAATAAAGAAAATGTTGCAAAGAGGGAACTCAAATTCTTGTTTTTCTTTGTTTGTATCCATAATACATAATTTTATAGACCGAGTAAAAGTAATAATTGTTGGCAACTAATTGCCAATAACAATTGTAAAGTAATTTATTAAGACTAATTGTACTCAACTGATAAATTAATTGTCAATAGACCTTTAATAGCTATTTAGCTAGCATACTTAACTCTATCGTCTCCTTTTGCACCGGCAGAGTGTAGTAGAGACCCAATGGGGTCATGCCTCCCCATAAAATGGTAAAATTTTAAACTAGGCCTTTTATAATTTATAAAATGTTAAATTAGTAATTGTAAAATTGTACTTTAACCCTCCAAATGATAAAAAAATGAATTAACCCTTTAAAATTATAAAAATATATGGTATTAAAATGATAAATTTGTATTTTTACTATCGTAGAAATATGCAATTTAATTCTAGCCCCTCCAAAAAAAATCTCTGGCTCCACCACTATCCTTTTGGTCCTTTAGATACTACTCATCTTCCTTCAGTTAAATCAGTGACAGAATACACCCTAACCTTCTTCTTAAAATAAGTAAATAATCCAATTGTTAAAGGTTTTATTAAGATGTACTACTTGCTCAACTGTAGGATTATGATTGACTTCCAGTTTATTATTAGCAACATGTTCTCTGACAAAGTGCATTTGGAGCTCTACATATTTTCATCTAGCGTGCAACATAGGGTTACTAGACATAGCAATGACACTTTTATTATCACACCATATTATTGGTATACATGACAATTCAACAAGTTCATTAAATAAGGACTTAAGCCACATCAATTTTGAAACTATGCTAGCAACACTATTATATTATGCTTTGAATAAGGCAACTCCAAGTTGCATCTTGGAGCTCAAGGAGGATTACCTCCTAAGAAACCAAGATACCTTGATGTTGGTTGCTTGTCCTCCTAGCTACTTCCTCAGATAGCATTTGTAACACCCCAAAACTTGGCTCAGAAGTTTCGACCGGATTCCGGAGGTCACATTGGCCACTGAAATGGCCCAAAGCAGAACGACGACCAACTTATGAATTTTTTTTTCAAAAATCTTTTTCCTTAGCAATTTACAAACATTGAACATTTTATTACTTCAAACCAGTTTAAAATCAAGTTACTAATTATATATTAATTTTGTAATCAAATCAGAGTTGTAATTAAAGAAAAACTGAAACCCTAAAATGGAATTGTAGCGGAAAATTTGAAGTCTTCTTTTAGTCGAAAAAACCCATAGATTATTACCTTAAAAATCGTATGCTTATAAAATGAATAATAATGATTTGGTGAAATTAAACCCATACATGGCATCCAAAATTTTTAAACCAAACCAAATAACCATAACCCATACCACAGTTTATATAATCGCCTTACAAATTGATTAAAATCACCATACTAGACTTATGAAAAACTTATTTATACCAAACCAACATGAAACATTCTGAGACCTCTGATGTGTCGTGTCCGAGATCGAGCTACACGAATTACCTGAAAAGGCAAACTAAAGGGGTGAGCTACATGAGCTCAGTGTGAGTGCGGAATAAAAGCAAATGGTAAATGACGAAGAACTAAACAAAAGAAAATACAAAAGCATATTTACAGACAACACACAAGAATCTCGAACTGACAGTCGAATATATGAATAATTTCCATTAACATACAAAACACAAACACAAAAAACCAAACACACATGTTACTTAACACATCATATTATTCAAATTATGTCACATACGTTCCAACGTTTGCACAAACAAATATATACTCAGATGCGAAATGAATGAAATAAGTAAAAATATTCCTACCCAACCAACCAAAACGCCACTCCAAGCACCCTGCACACCATAATTGGGCTATGGTAGGCCCATCCGCCCTACATACCACAAAGGCTATGGTAGGCTCATCCACCCTACACACCACGATAGTGGATTTAAGCCACTCAAATAATAGGAATATGTAGTGAAAGTGACATATATATATATATATATATATATATATATATATTGCGATAATACCATTATAATAAAATATTACAGTTAAATTATCGAATCAGATTTCCTTCTCTTCAAACATATCTTAAACCCAAATGCAGACGCAAATAATTTACAGAAATGTATAAACTTAGTTTCTAATTTCCTTAACCATCATCCTTAATAAAAAAACAGCTCAAACTAACCGAATCAAATCAAACATGTTCGTAAACAATTACAACATCATGAACCATATTCTACATATCCAATTAACAAACACCACAAAACTAAAATAATACAGTAATACTCTCTTACTAGACCTCCCTCGAACAGTAACGGTGTCCCAAACCCATTTACAAAGGCTTAAACGAGCGTTGGATTACACAGAAACCAAAATGAGTCAGTTGCGAACAGAGAATAAAAACTAAAAAAATAGGGCCACACGACCGTGTGGAAGGATCCAGACCATGTGACAGGGATACACAGTCGTGTGACTAAGACACACGCCCATGTGACTGAGACATATGCCCATGTGACTGAGTTACATTGTCGTGTGGCCAAACCGTGTAACTCACTGTGCCATGTGAAAAAATTAACACATTTAAGAAGCAAGGAAGACACGGCCGTGTGACTAAAACACATGCCTGTGTGGCTAAGATACACAGTCGTGTGGCTGAAACACACGCCCATGCGCGATTGACAAAATCCCCAAACAGGGGTCACACGGCAGTGTTTTCAGCTTGTGTGGCTTACCCCAGACTGTGTGACTCGAAAATAAACTTGTTTCTACAACGGCACACGATTGTGTGGACCATCCATGTGGCCTCAAAAACACACCAAAATTGACTAAAATTTATGAAATTCATCAACGATTTGATTCCTAACTACATTAGTTTCAGAAACACACCTGATGATTATGCGATTCTAAGCACCCACGAATCATCAATACCCACCATTACGTTGATCTGAAACTCAGTTACACAAATACACCAAAAACTAAGAAAGTTTTCGATCGCCATAGCATGGAAATCTTCGAAGGCAAATGATCAAAACTCAAACAACCAAACTTACTCGATTCAATACTTAATTGAACGAAAAAAGAAAGGTAACCAAACCTCCTAACAGATAGCAATCAACCAAAATATAAAAGAATCAAGAAAAGAATTTGACTGTCCAATTGAGAACGAAGAAAGAAGGAAAACCACTTAAAAAAATTAAAATGAACAATTTGAAGAAGAGGACAGACGTCAGAGAGATAGAAAAGTGAATGAAAGAAAGTGAGTAGGGGAAAAACATGGAAACAATTTTGGGATTATTTTCCCTTTTTGTTTTTTTCAAAATTTAACATTAAAGCAAATAAAATCTAATTAAAATAAAATTAACAACTTTGACTCATTCAAAAATTTTTTAAAAAAATGAATCTAAAAATTAAAACAAAAATTCTCATTTTACACACATGAGAATTCAAACACAAGACCAAAGGTAAATTGAATCTTTACCACTAGACCAACAAACTCATTCTTATCTCTCAAATGCAGGAAAAAAAAAACATAAATGCCTAACGGAATCCACATGACTCACCCTACAAACTTAAAAACTTTTAACCCCAATTTCGGGGTGTTACAGCATCTAAGTAAGCAACTAAGCTCATACTCTTTACTAGTCGAAATAAGATGCCATAGTTACAAGTACCCTTCAAATACCTATATGTTCTCTTTAATGCACCCCCCTCCAAGTAGGTTGATTCATATACTAACTAGCCATGCTTACACATAATATTCATAATCTTCATGGGTTTTTTTGTGCAAATAATCTTAGTGGTTGATTTGTAAGAATAGAGATTATGAATTGCATCCTAAATTGCGAAAGTAATATCACATATCACCAAATTCGGTAATATGTCTAAACTAACAACAAATAACAACTAGGATATTGATGAATTATCTTCATTATCATATGCAATTCTATCAAGATTTTTGGTTCTTTGACAAGACTCATTGATTACAAACTTAGCAAGAACTGACTAAGTCCCTTCAAGATATATAAATTTAATCTACAACTTTTTATGATAAGATATACCTATTTTTTTTACAAAGGAAAGTTTGTCTCATCCAATTAAATATTGATTTGTTTATTTGTAAAGTTATAATGTCATCTAATAACACTATTGTTCTACAATTGTTATTTGCAATTTCAAAAAACGTTTTATTTACATAACACGATCATCTACATCATTTGATATGCAGGCTCTGATATCATATTAGAAAACTTTATTTAACATTGAAGAAATCATTTGATTGAAAAGAAAATGAAGGAAAAGAAAGTGTTGAAGAGAGGAAAAACTTTGATTCCTGTTATTCTTTGTTTATATCGAGAATATATGAGTTTATATATAGAGTAAAAAAATAACTGTTGGTAACTAATTACAAATAGCAACTGTAAAGTAACTAATTAAAATTGGCAAATTAACTTCCAATAGACTTTTAATAGCTTATTAGTTACCATACTTGACTCTATCAGGCCAAGCGAAAAAAAAGAAAAGAAAGTTGTTTGGTCCAACTTAAATGTAACTCAAACAAAGAAGGCCTTGAAAGTTGTAGGCTTGTTTTGGAGGTAGCTCTTAACAAATACTAATATTCATGGAGGTTTGATTTGGGAAAATAAAATCAATGGACATGAATGTTGGATGTTAGAATAATTTATTTTTCAAAACAAAAGTTGATGGTGTTGTTCTCAATATCATGTTTAGGGTTTAAAATTGTCTTATAATTGTAATAGCCCAAATTTGACCAGGTTTTAAAAAGGCAAAACAAGATAAATGGTTAAAAAATATTAAAGTCCATTTAGCAGTCCAGGTTACAAAACCCAAACATTGGGGCCCAAGCCTAAACAAGCTATATAACCTATACCCGTATGACCCAAATATACCTGAAGCCCACAACGTATACCAAACCCAATAAACCTATCAGCCTCTAAAATCCCTGACCCAGTTACAAAATTTAAGTGGCCCAATTGGCCCAAACTATTACACCAAGACAGGAAACCCTAGGGTTTCTGCCTTCTCTCTCCTCGAGCCGCCACTGCTTCTGGAAGATTCGGGAGCGTCTGTCTAGCTCCCAAAATCGAGACGGCCATCAATGCTCTGTCTCAGGTTCCCAATGCCCCATCAGTGCCTCGCCGTCTCAACAGCCACAGATCATGCCCCCATCAGGGCCACGATTCCAGGCCCTGAGTCACGCCATGATCAACGCCTCTGGTAGGCCATCATCATGCCTTCATCACCGCCAGATTTCTCGCAAACATCTGCAAAAAGGGAAAGAAAACAACAGTAAACAAGGCAAGAAATCGAATAGGGATAAGACTAAACTTGTAAACAGTGGCTATAAAGCCCGGATCTAAACATTGTACAAAAGAGAGTTTTTTTTACAAAAATACAAGAGATACACATATATTACTCACAGAAGAAGCAGGGTTCATTTTAAGGTGATTCAAATCTTATACTTTGTTTTTTTGAAGCGCATATACGAATTATTTTTTTTTAAAAAAAACCAGTAATATATAAACAAAGGGAAAACTAATTACCTGTGGAAGGACGAGGGTTTTTAACCCTCCGACCACCGTGCGTGGCGGCAATCCATGACGGCACGTGAGCGCGTGCAGAGGACCAACGACCGGAGCCATGATAGTCGAAGGCCAGAGCTCTAAGAGAATTTGAGAACTTTCTCTCTTTTTTTTTTTGTTGAGTGTTTAAAATTAGGGTTTAAAGGTTTTTTTTTACTTTTATAACGTCGGTGAAACGGCACCGTTTTAGCTTAATTCAATAAGCCTAAAAAACGACGTCGTTTCAAAGCATTAGGATCCGCGCGTTGACTTGTTTACCCGAGGAGGATCCGCACATTTTTGATAAAAGGATTAATTGCCCAATCACCCCTTTTGTATTTTAGATATTTTTTATTTTATTTTATTTTTCTTTAAATTTAGCCCCAATCTTTTGTATTTATTCCAATTTTATCCTAGCGTCCTTTTGAAATTTAATTCCAAGGAAACGACGTCGTTTTGAGATCAGGGTTTAATTACCCAATGAATTCCTCGGCTTTTAGTTTGTGTTTTAATTAATTCTAAATTTTTATTAGTTTGCAAATTAACCCCAGATCTTAATTAAATTCAACTTTAATCCTTTCTATATTAAATACTTTATATATTTTTTTTAATATAGATTACATAAAGTAGTATATATTATTTATTAGATTATTATTATACATTTTTAAAATATATTTATATTATATTATTTTTATGTTATAGACTATTTATTTTACTATATTTTTTATATCAAAAATACTTATTATATTATTATTATATCCCTTATCATATTATATTTCATCATATTCTATTTATATATTTTTATTACATATTATATTTTGCTATATATCATAATATTTTTCTTTTTACATATATTATATTATATACATGATATTATATTGTTATATTATATACTTTTATTTGCAAATTATATTATACACTATATATTATATTATATTTCCTTACATTACTTTTATTTGCAAATTATATTATACTTATATTATATACTTTTATTTGCAAATTATATTTATTATAAAAGTATATATTATATTATTTTATTAGTTATATACGTCTTTAAAATTTTATACATAAATGTAATATTAATTCTTAATACACTTTTATATACTTTATAATATAGCTTATATGTAGGTATCATTATTTAAACAAGGGGGTTCTCTTTTATCATTTTTATATTATACTTTTAAATTTCTTATTTCTTTTTTTTTTTTTTATCTTTGTATTTGTCTTATTTTGATATTGTTTAGTTGATTAAATCTTACATACCATTTATAATGTTATTTTATAATTATTGTTAAAAGTTGTACTTTAAAATTGACATGTATGTTGGTATTATTTTAGGCATGTTTATGATAAATTGTATGCTATGCATCGTTTTTATTTGATTTATTAAAATGTATATAGAGTTATACCTTATAAGTTTATATGCTTGCTTATTCATTTTCAATGTATGTCGTATATTTTTTGTATGAATGTTTTACATGTTTTAAATTTGCCATGTCCATTGATTAAAATTTGCTTAAATCCATGCTTTTACTCACCTATTATGATAATATGTTACCTTGTATGTTATGTTAATATGCTCCTTCATGCATCGATTTTAAAAATGAGACTTCAAAGTTTTCAAAAATAAAAAGGCAATGCTTGGTGTTTGAAAGTTTCGAGAAAAATAGTGTCCTAAGTTATTGGGTTGCAATTCTTCTCGTTGAGTTCGAATAGTCAAGTACCCTTCTAAGATTTTAAGATTTTCAAAATACGAGCAACCGTCTTGAAATTCCAAAGCGTCGTGTCCTAACTTACTGGATGTGGCGTTTTGTCTTTTCGAGATAGGGATTTCCAAAAAGGCTAACTTAGTATCAATATACAAGTGAACCCCAATTTTCAAAAATCAAAATATTTTAAAGAGGATTGCATCTTAAAATTTTAAATTTCCGACATTAAAGACACTTGATAATCAATTAGGTACCAATTTTTGGGCGTTACGAGGGTGCTAACCCTTCCTCGTACGTAACCGACTCCCGAATCCGTTTTCTCGACTTTCGTAGACCAAAATTAATGTTTTAAAACAAAATATCTTATAAGGTGATCCAATCACACCTAAAAAGATTGGTGGCGACTCCCGTTTTTATTTTTCTTAAGGTCGATTCCCATTTTCCAAAACACGATTCAAAAATGGTCTCGACAATAATCTCATACTATGAAATGGAATGTTATAGCTCAATGCTTACACATTACTAAATATCATTGCTATGTTTAAAACTAGACAAGACTTGAGTTTCTTTTGTTTTTGATACATTACATTACAATTTTAAGGTAAAAAATGTCATTGTTAAAACTTGAACTCCAGCATTTGAGGTCGAGAGTTTCAATATCCATGGAGCCATCTACACTACTAAGCGGCTTTTTCTTCTTTTTCTTTACTTTTCTTTTTTGGCATTATTAATATATAGTTAAATTTCAATTTGGATGCTTTTATATTTTTAGATTATATAAAATGATCAATTTTCAGTTTTGGTCCCTATGTTACCTTTTTAGATTATATAAAAATTATCAAACTTTAATTTGGGTCTTTATACTACACTTAAATTTTAATTTTAATCTTTATACTTTAATTCTTTTACATACTTTGATGCCTTAACATTTATATTATCATTAGTTAGTCAAAATATTTCTTCCTAACTAAAATATTGACCTTAATTTTAAGAATTGTTAACCCCTTTAAAATTCTCTATTAAATTCATGTCTACTACAATGTCTTTTTTTGTGTGCATGTGGCTACTAAGTTTTTTTTTTTTTAATTTAGTACGTGATACCAGTAATTTTAATAAAATAATTTTAACAGTATTAAACCTAAATTTTTAAATTCAAAAATTAAAAATCTTTAAAATAATTGTTTTTTAACTCTATATTTTAGCCCAAAAATATTAGCAACGCGAAGCATGAATCAAAATCGATGCTAGTTAAAAGTAAAAAACCAAACCAATATATCAGATTCAAAGGCACTCAATTCCTTGTTTCTGCAGTCATTGGTTAATATGTAAAAAACATCATTTTGGTGCAACATTTCAGGTGGAAGGCTCTGCAGTCATTGGTTAAGACGTAAAAATCATCATTTTGGTGCAACATTTCAGGTGGAAGGCCTAACATAACACTACTTGGAAATGATTCAGGTGTGCTTGTGTAGGTAAAAAATGAAGGAATGTGAGGAGAGAGCAGAAAAGTGAAGAAAATTAGTTTTGAGTATGTTTCGTAAAAAACAACAATGAAAGGAAAGAAATGAAGAAAGGTTGATCATTTTCTATCCTAATTCATAAAAATCAATACTTTTAAATTGAAATGATAGAAAAAAATGAGAGAGAAATACATCTTAGTACAAATTATGCATTTTTTAATTTTTTTAATTTTATTTTTACTACTCCACGAAAAAGTAATTTTGTTTTCATTTTTTCATCTTTCCTATCAAGCAAATCTATGAAAAAAAAAATTATATTCTCCATTTTATTTTCTCACCCCTTCAATTTTCCATCATTCTAATTTTCTTTCTACTCTATCAAACAAAGCAGTATTCTCTCTTTTGCTAAGCTATACAGCGAAAACAAGTTGCTGAAACAATAAAATCTATAACAATTACTATTTACTGCTGGAAAAAGAAAAAAGAAAATAGGGGAAACAAAGTGAAAGAAACTTGTATTTATCATGTTGCTATAACCCCGTTCTTTCATATAAATACAACTCCGAATGGTAACAAATAAACATTTTAAATTAACAGAACAGAAATGGGTTTGGGGCTATAAAGTAATGCTATCACTTACATTACATATCACCACTAAATATTGGGGAATTCATTCTGTTATTTACAAATTTAACATACAAGAAACCTAACAACATAGTATCCACAATTCAGCTTTACCCCTTGGTTCTCTTTACAACCCAGAGTAATTACCAGCCTCTGTGTAGAATCAAAAGGATATATGCATACCTGAAATTAGACAGAAATGTCAAATTCAGTTCATAATCATAATAGAGACAGAGCTTCTTATCAAGTCAACACTAGAAGCATAACAAGAAACTAGGAAAGGATAGGTATTACTAATCAATATTTAGCCGAAGGAACCCCTAAGAACTGCTCCATCTCAGTTTACACAATGTTAAAGCCTAAGGAACTCCCTAAACATAATTACTAACATTCAACAGATGATTTAAGCTGGAAATAAAGAGATTACCTTTAAACAAGTTCATTGCCTTCATCCCCAAAATGAATGTCCATTTTGAGGCCTTCAGTTCACTGTTACTATTTACAAACTTGATTTGAGCTTCCATTCTTAAGCTCTCTCTATATTACAATCTCAAGCTGTGTTTCGGTGTCAGGGCTACGACTGTTATTTACAAAGCCCCTGGCTCCTATAGAGGCATATTAGGACCATTCAAACCAGTTTCTTTGATGCCAGTGTGAAGTTCAGCAACCGCAGCACCATTTTCAGTCATGAAGTCAAGAGAGCCAGAGCTGCTTCTCCATGAAAGCCGGCCATTTTCAGGCAGCCCAGACCTCTGATGCAACAGGCATCCATTGTTATTGCTATATACAGTTGGAATACTGTAGTCAGAAGATGAGACTTGATGAGTTATACATAAATGTCAACAAAAGCAAATTGAGCAGTTGTAAGGAATGTCATTTGGTAATAAAGCATAGAAACACAAGGGCTAAAGAAACCAAAAGCATGATACACATTAAGGAATTAATTAAATATTCCTCACGTAGATGTTAAATAAATGCATTGTCTGAAAATGATGCTATGAACCAAAAAGCTCAAATATCTAGACATGAGAGCAGTGCAGGAAACAAAAGATTTGACAAGAATCATAGGAATCAGTACATAGACATAAATTGCATTCAGCACACCTTGTCTGCTGGAACTTAGGAGTTTGAACATAGTCAAAAACCGGAACCAAGTTTTTAGACTGTGCTTCAATCATTTGGGCTGAGAAGTTTTCAATTTCTATTTCCCCACCAAAAGCATTTTCTTCCGCCATTTTGATGCCATCCATCACCATTGACTGAAAGTATATCTGGAAAGAAAAAGAACAAGAAGAAAGTTAAATATCTTTACAAAATTGCAGTATTTAATATGCATTAGCTGGATTTACAGAACAGGAAAATCCCCCTCCCTTTCTATTTCTCACAATAACCTCTTCAACACCCAAGTATGCACAGATATAAACGGCATTAGTGGTGAAGGTGAGAAGCAATAACAAGTCCTTGAGATAGCCACCAAAGAACTATACCAAGTAAGTTACCTGGCACCTTTACACATGGGCATATCTCCACAAACAAACATCAAAGAAATTCCTAATCAACTTTAATACCTCTGGTTTTGCCCACAGTGGCATCCGAGCTTCATGCATCTGCAGTTCAGCTTCTGAAATATACAAATTATGTTTTTCCTCGGTGTTTGCATTTGCTTTCTTTACAGTATAGGAGGGGTCAGGGTATGTACTTCCCTCTTTCACTTCTTCAGGATATACTTTACTGTTATCTGTAGTCCCGTTCTCACCATATATGTCTACATTATCTTCTCGCTCCCTTCGCGTGTGTTTCTGACATATATTCCACTTCTGAATTGCGTCGACTACCAACCTTCCATCAGAATCTGCAGTTGACTCATGTGTTGTGTTTAATCCAGTAACAACAGGTGTTGAATCATGTTCAGCTGCTAGCCGTAAAGCATACTGTATCATACATCCAGAAGGAGAGAAAACCAGAAGGTGGTATTTTGCCTTTGAAAAGCTGCTTTCAGAAAACAAAAATTTATTGTTCTTGCAGTTATGAAAAGAGGAAGCAATGGCCCCTGAAAGGGGACTCATCCTGCCAGTTGCAGCTGCTGCAGCACCACTTACAGTGCCTCTCCAGCCATTGTTCCCATTCTTTATTCTGCTAACAACAGAGAGTGTCACAGGGGGTCCAGATGCACAAAGACTTGTTTGAGTAGGTGTTTGTACTCCTAAATTAGGCAGCCATGGAACTTGTGGCTTAGTCATAACACCCAAACTGCTATTCTTATGGGCAAAATCAGCATCGCCAGACTGAGAACTTACAGATCCTCCCATTGGATTGATAGCAAAGAGATGGCTTGTCCCTCTCGAAGAACTAATCATAATCCAGTTGCTATCATCACTGAAACTAATATCCTGTATTACCTGAAATCTCAAAAGAAAGTAAAAAAAAATTAAGAAAAACTCCAATTGCCAACAACAGATAAGACTTATACTCAACATTAATGCCAGTCTTACAGCATTTGTAATACCACGCTGCAGCCGGTATAGATGTGCGTACGATGCTGGTGCATTACATGCAGAAGAGCTTCCTTGAAGCCCAGGCATAATCTTGAACACATTGATACTGTGACCCTGAACTGAAGCTGTCACAAGAAGGGTCCCACTGGGATCAAAGCATAATGCTGAAATAGGATGCTTGTGTGCCCTAAACTGAGCGATTACAACTTTACTGGCAATATCTCTAACAATTACCTGATAAGCCCAGGGAAAAATATAAAGTGAAGTGTAAAAACTGGTTTTGCTTGTAAGCTTTTTGCAGATATAATTGGCACGTAAGAGAGCACCATGGAAAAGTCATTTGAGCTTAATTAGAGGAAATGCAAGCCTTAGACTAAAACATATATACTAATACATAAGATATTGAACAAAAAATTTTCTACAAGTCTAACTTCACAGAGTATTAGCAACTTGCAGATTAAAAGTAAAGACTACAAATGGGACCAAATGTGCAAAAGACAACTAAAAAGAGGGGGAGGGGCTGAAAAATACTAGTTTCAAATCAAATTTGGGGCGAATTATACGTACCATTCCAACATCATCAACATCCACTAAATGACCATTAACAGTTCCATTGCCTTTCCATCCAGGACCTCCAGATTGCAGATAATTGTATGAATCAGGCAGGTATCTTGACAGTTTCTTATATCCCATGTCTCCTAAGGTTACAATGCCAGAAGCAAGTTGCTTGCTTGATTCTTTTGCATAGTGTGCAACAAGGCTCCCGTTCGAAGAAAAACCAGGGAAACTTGCGGAAGGTGTAAGATGTTGTGGACTGACACGTCCACAATCAGAACCTGGAACTGGACTTCCACTGTAAGCCAGCCACCTAGGACCAACAGCCAGAGGTCCATAGCCTATACCTCCAGAACCAGGGAAGCCTGAGACTATAGGATTTGTAAGAATGCTATATTCCCTCTCTAATTTTGCAGCACCAAAACAATGTATCTGCAAGCCATAAAAATAAGTTCTCAAACTCTGACTAGCATAATGTGCTCAAAAAATATGCATAAGGTAACATACCTGAGCTGCTTGACCTACAGCAACAATTCGAGAACTGCACCTTACAGAATAAACAGCTGATCTGAACTTTAGCAAATGTACATAAGATTGAGATCTCAAGGAATAAAACCGGACAATGGTAGGCACAACACTACCATTCCCAGAATCATGGTTGTTTGGTATGCTTCCATTATAAGCACCATCCTGTATGCGAGTATCCTTGGAAAGCGACCCATCAGCAGAAACTACCAAAAGGGGACGGCTATCTGCAAACTTGTCATCCGGTCTCATTTCTGGAGCCGGTTTTGGTAGCATTTGCATAAACGAAACAGGACCATCACATTTGGAAACCAAGTCACGGACATTATCTGCTTCTTCAACATCCCAAACCTGGAAACCAGACAGATAACCAAGAAGAAGAACTTGTCGAATGACATCTCCCTCACCTTCTAACTTGTCAAAGCCAGCCCAATGAACCTTTACATCATAAACACATTTGACAGAGGAATGTATTACTAGTCATATTTTATGCTCTTAACTTCAAATTACAATTAAGAAAGACAAACCTATAAGTATATCTTCTACACGCATTTAACTGCGCAAAGGAAGTATAGCTTGTTGCATTTAATTTACATATAACAACAGTCAGCATACACATTTAGAATAAATTGAAGTAAACAATTTTTCCAACTCTATAACAAGGAAATTAAAGAGAATATATATTTAGACATTAAAATTAGAAGGAAAAACAATAGACCCTTCTTTTATTTCTTACCTGATCATAGCCAGAATCATCTTCCCTATCCACAATCGAGGATGCCACAGAAACCGCCGACCGTGCGACGGTGGAAGCACCGGAAGAAACGATCCTTAGGTAGCTGGAAATGGCACGAAACGAACTCCGAGCAGACCTGGAAACGACACCTCCGCCTTGTGTTCTAGACTGCCCTTGTCCATCTCCACTGTTCCTCATAATCCCCAATACCTAATTAAACAAACCCGAAATCAAAGCAATCCACCAACTTCTCCTTTTACTAACGCCAAAGGTTGTTCCTTATTACTTTCTTTTAAACAGCTGGGTTTTTCGGGAAAAATGAGAAATTATGAGGAATGGATGAAAACCCAGAAAGAAAGAAACAGACTTTTAATTGAAGAAATTTTCAGGGTACAAATATCTCCATTTGAAGCAAATAAAAACAATCTTCTTTGTGAAAAAACAAGGGACAAACAAAACAAGATAAAACAAAGTCTGAAACTAAACAAGACAAAAAGACACGGCTTTGATTTTGATTCTCTGTTGTTTTTCTGAAAACTCAAAACTTTTATATTCTAAAAGAATTGTACAAACTAAAATTTTCGAAAGGTATTAACTGGGATAAAACGAAAAGAATTTTTTTCTTTTTAAATTCACAAAAATAAAAGAAATAACTTTTTTTTTGGGTTTGAAAATCGAATTAATTTTTTAACAAATAGAAATGGGAAATTAAGAACATAGAAAAAAAAAATGATCAGTAGAGAGTGGTTTTGAGGGGATTTTGAACGAAAATTTAGGAAACGATCCAATGAAAGATTGAAATATGACAGAGTTTTGAGAGATAGGAAGAAGGTTGGATACTGAAGAGATGAAGTTGTTATTTTTTTTTCCCTTTTTTTCCTTTTTAACTCTCAAATTTCAATTCAAAGGTTCTTTTTTTTCATGACGTATTTTTTAAGGGTAAATTCTTAAAATAGTCATTTTTATTTCTCTTTATTTATATTTTAATCATTTATATTTAAAATATTACCTTTTAGTTACTTATCTTATTATGTTCTAATATTTTAGTCACTAAGCATTAATTATCTTTAGCGATATAACAGTAAATTGATGTGACACGTTAAATTATTATTTCAAACAAAAATTTTTAGGTTTAATTATACAATTTATTTCTATATTTTTTTTATTTTAAGCAATTTAATTTTTTTTCTTTTACATTAAAAGAAATAGAGAAAGGAGGAAATAGAGGGAAAAGCATACGAGAATGGAAAATAAAGAAAAAAAAAAGAAAAGTTAAAAGAATATAAAAGAAAAAAAATGGTCAAAACGAAAAAATATGAAGACCTATTGTATAATCTAAATTTAAACTTTTTATTTGAAATGATAATTTAACATGCTAGATCAGATTACCGTTACACCGTTAATAGCTTAATGACTAAAATGTTACAACACGTTAACATAAGTGACTAAACCATAATATTTCAAATATAAATAACTAAAATGTAAGATGAGGAAAACAAAAATGACAATTTTTTTAATATATCCTTTTTAGTATATTTGATTTGGAAAATAATGGAGTTTTCATTTTCATTATCTTGGAAAATTAAAAAAAATATAATAAAATTATTTTTAGTTTTTTATATAACAAAATATTAAAATTTATTTTTTAAAAATGAAATAAGAATGTATAAAAAATAGAAAAATGGTTAATTATCTCTATTAAAAATGCTTTATAAAATTAAAAACTATTAAAAATAAATTAATTTTAATTGAAAATTTAACGCTGGTTTAAATCTGCAAAATCAGCTTTAAAATATATCAAATCTCTAATCTTGGTATAAATATAAGAATTTTTATTTTATTCTTATTTTTTATTTAAAAAGAAGTATCAAAAGTTTTTTGTATTTTGTTTTTATTTAATAAATGTGCTGTTAATAAATATCATATTATTTTTAAATAAAAATATGAAATACTTAATTATTTTAAAAAAGAGAGAAACGATGCTTTTATTTTTATTTATACTTTTTATGCAGTTAATAAATTGTAACATTTCAAAATACATAAAAAATATTTTTATTCTTTTTTATTATTTATTTAAAATCTTTAGTTTCTAATTTTATTTTATTTTCTTTGCAAATAGTTTTGGGAAATTTTTTGCATAATTTAATGCATAAAACAATAAATAAGAAGTAATGATGATATCAAATAGCTTGGTCTTTAATCACTAATCATCAATTTATCAAAACGTTTTAATAAAACGATTAAAGATATATAGTTTTTAATTTTTTTTAAAGAATTTTAATATATTCTAAAAGGCTGTGTAAGCCTGCATTATATCTTCAATTCAACCCAAAAAAAAAAACACTCTTAAGGATAAACATGATCTTTCTCTTCTTTTTTATTTCTTTAATGAAAATAAATCAAATTTTCTTTGTTTAATTTTTTTTATTTTTCTTCTTAATTGAAAATTTAAGAAAATTAGAAAAAGTAAAGTTCTCTCCAAGTTCAAGAGCACCTACAAGTAGAGGTGATCATCCTAGGTTCGAGCTGAACCTCAACAGAATTTTAGGCATGTTTTTCAGGTCTAAGTTCGGCCCAACCGAATAAAACTATTAAAACCCGAGCTTGATCTGACCTGCTCGTATTATTTTTATATAAAACGAATATAAAAAAATATAATACATCAAAGTTTCCCAACAAATTGAAAATAAATTTAAAAAAGTATTTATACTTAAATAACACTAAAGTGTAACTAATAAGATAATGCCTCTAAAATAATAACAAAATTAATAATAAAATAATAATTATACAATATCCAAACAACAACAAAATAGTAATAATATAATACCAAAATGACATCATAACAACAATAAAACACAAAAGCAAAACAATAGAAACAGCAGCAAAACACAACAATAACTTCTTCTTTTTTTGTAATTTGAGTCGAGTCGGGCTCAAACAAAAAGAACTTATCCAAGGCTCAGCCTGTTTAGAAAATGGGTCTCTTTTTTTTTAAGCCTATTTTTCGAGTTTATGTTTTTATTCAAACTCTCTTATTTTTTAGACAGATCTTTAGGTCGGACCGGATCATGACCAGATCTGGTTGTGAGTATATAAAGGATTTGACCTGCTTTTATAATTGTCTATTTATTAAATGAGAGGCGAGTGTAGAAATTAGGTAGAAGCGCGAGTAGATGAAAAAAGTTTCTTACACAGTTGAAATTAATTTCCTAATCAAAGAAGTTTTGATGAGAAATTGTTGAGTTGAATTGTGTTAGATTTTTTTTAGGTTTTATCCTTCTTTTATCCCACTCTTTCTTAATTCTCACGTAGAGATATATATAGAATTTTGGGGGTCCTTTAGTTAGTCCTTTTTAAGCATAAAAAAAATGCAAGAAGAAAATCTAATGTAATTAGATTATTACAATCTCTTATAAAGTGTAGAGATTGCGAGGAGATGCAACTGTGATGGGATAATTTAACAATTACTGTTATGTAATTCATTTTTGTAATACTAGAGACATGTTCTTTTGCTAGGGTTCGGTGTTAACAGTTACGCATTGGCATCCAAATTGTATTTTCAGACATCATCTTTTTTATTCTATTATGCTACGTATTCCAAGTAATGAAATTTGGGGAAGTAGAAGAAAGGAAGAAGTAGGGAGAATATTAGCACATTTGCTAAATAAATACCAACACTCTTAGTAGTCTGCGATTCAAATATGAATTAATCCATCAGACCCTCTCTTACTAAGTTGTGTGCTACAAAAAAATGATGGTGTGCTGAATTAGGTTGATTTTCGGTATGAACGATTAAGCAAAATTTGTTTAAATTGTACATAGATTAGTTATTTTAGTCAGCTTTGTAGATATTCTTGTAAATTGTAGTGTGAGTCTCATTGGGTGTAATTGGCATGTCATAAGATAGCAGTATTGCATCTCTATTTATAATTGTATTTGTGAGGTGCTTAAAATGCATGGGAGTACCGTTAGCGCTTTGCATGTTGAAGTTCGGTTGGTATATCATTTAGTACTCTACACCCTTATAGTATAATTATCGGTCATTGTTATCACTTTGCACATATATAATGTGTGAGTTGAATCTATGTATTTGACCTTGATCTACTCTAGTGTTTACATATGGACAATATTATATTAAAATATAATTAATGATAATTGTTAACGAATCAAATGTTAAGGATATTTTTATAATGAGTTGTGAATTATGATTAATGTGATTATTGATCCATACATAAAACCAAATTGGGTTATCAATCATAATTATTGAGTTGAATATCACTTATGAATCGTGAAATGATTGTAGCATTGTAAAGCATATAAATGATTTGTTATGCTTATCAAATAAATCGTTGAATCTTATTAATGTAACAACCTTAACATGCTTAGTTGAATAATTGATAAATCATTGATGAATAAAAGTCTTAAAGTTTAATTGAGCTAATAGTAGTATAAGGACTAAGGAGTTTAATGATTTTGCTAAGTGAATGGAGTCGATTATAAATGAAAAAAAGTGAGTGTCAAACAATGGATTAAGGCTATGAATTAATCTTATTTAGTAATTAACTTATAAACAAAGGAAAGAAATACATTTGATAGAATGGGCGCAACTTGTTTAGGTACATGCATATATTGAATTATAGATAACTAAAATAATTCAAGGGTGCAATGTCTTCTTATGTCTTACTTACAATTCATGGAATCACATTGAGCATTATAAAGCTCAGCATACTGTTGTTATATGTGCACAAGTTAGCCAAGATAAGATAAAATTATAGGAAGAGTTGCATCACCTCCTACAAGTCACAATCACCATATGTAAACTTTTGTTCATTTGGTCCATCTATATTTTAGTGGTATGTACATAAGTGACCTAAGATTTAAGTTTTTTTACATTTTGAGGCTTGTATATATATATATATATCTGCGTGTCTTATATTTCTATCTTAAGTAGGAGTGGATGGTTGTCTTCATTTTATATATGTTTGGTTTTGATAAATGGGCTTATGCTCAATGAACGTAAGTTAAGGTAGGTAATGAATTTTTCATGCTTAGATTGTAGGTTGATAAGTAGCTTTGTAGAATTCAAAAATCGTTTTGGTAGAGCTCTTTGGCATCTAGGCCTTGGAACTATGGTCAAATAAGTTAGAGTGTTTTCCAAGCAATAATAGGGTTTTCTGAAAGTAAAAAACCACAGTTTGACCTAACTTGTATATTTTTGCACCCAAGTCTCAAGATTTAGGGCCATGGCATGGAGATCTTAGAAGTCAGTAGCCAAAATTTGGAAAATAAGGGACCCAAGTCTTGATACTTGCCAAGTCCTGATACCTACGCTTTAAGTATCAAGACTTATAGGTTGAGTCTCCAAACCTAAGAAAATAGTATCAAGACTAAGAAATGCAGTATAAAAAACAAGATATCTTGGTATCGAGACTTGCCATCTAAGTCTCAGTACCTATATTGCCAATTCTCAATACACTCTCTTAGAGGTATTGATACTTTATAGTTTCAACCTTAAAGTGTAGATATTTCAAATGGTGGGCCCAAAGTTATCAAGTATCATTATAAGTTGATCATTTAGAGTCAAAGGTTAGTAAACTCATAGATTATCACCAACCACCAATTATATATTGGAAATGCCTTCAGGGATTGACTGTAAAACCACTTGACTGGGGTTATCGCCAGTTTGGGTTAGGGGTATTGCAAAACATGTTAGAGTTAGCGTAGTGAAATTTTTTTTCTAAAATGGATCTTTACCATGATAGCTAAGGTAATAAATTTGATCAAATAAATTACATGTATTCTGAGGCTAGAAGAGATGCTTAGATTGCAAGAGGGATTTAGAAGATACCTGAATTTTTTTACCAACTTGAATTGAAGTCCAAAGTTTTCAATTTTTCAACTGAATGATCTTTTCTGTCATGAATGATCTTCTGTGCTATTCTTGAACACTCATATTCAAGAGCGAACTTTACCTCAAAAACCAAACATAGGACAAAAATCAAGACTTCCTAAAACCATCCAAAGCCCTTCCCCAACCCATAAATAGGAGGATAATGCGCTTCAGCGCACTCAAACCCACGTCCTCTTGTATTGGCAACAATGTCCATACCAATCGAGCTAAAACTCAATTGACAATATTAACCTTACTTCTAACTTAAAATAATTAATTAATTTGGAACAATTTAAGTCTAAATAAGACTTTCTAGTCCCATGGTCGGTGGCTCTTATGGGGAAAATAACACTACAAGTCGTGGCATATTAGCCTCAATTATATGAGCTTACTACTCTTGATTTAAATAAAAAATCAAGTCACATATTTAATTAGCTTAATAATTAAGTATTCTTCAAAACAAGTATATTTTTAAAAAATTTAATTAAGTAATTCAATAGTAAGACTAAAAAAATACCAATAGGTGATAAATTGAGATTTCAATTTTTTTTTTCAAAAAGATAAGAAAATGTAGAAAAGTTTTGCACAATCGATTTATAGTGGTTTGACTCTAATGCCTACCTCCATTACCTTAACCTCACTTGCCAAGGATTTTTCCAATTCACTAATATGAAATGTTATCTTTCAAGGATAAGCTATAACCTTTACAATTCCTATATTTTGTAAAGGCTAAAATAGAACTTTTCTCCTAGCTTTCAATGCTCAACTAAACCCTTATTAATTTTTGTAGCTCAACTAGAAACGCTCAAATTTACAATTAATGAAATGAGTAAGTCTGCGTAAGCCTTATAAAAGAATGAAGAAGACTTATGTAAAGATATTGTGATAATCATTAAATTACTATTGTAACACCCATTACCCGTATTCAACGTCAGAATAGGGTTACGAAGCATTACTAGACTTACACAACACATTTATACATACTTTTCATATACATTCAATCAATTCATATAATCATTACTCAATCTTAATCAATTTGTCCCTAATACGAGCCTTCGAAGCCCTAAAGATGCTTTGGGAGTGGTTCGGGACTAAACCGATAACTTAAGAAACTTTCACAAAACTTTAAAAATTATTCTCAAAACAGGGGACACACGCCCCGCGTATGGCGGTAGTGTGTGTCTCATACGCCACTGAGACATGCTGTGTGTCTGGCCGTGTAGACATTCGAAATAGAAGCACATGGCTGTGTCCCAGCCCGTGTCCAACCCCGTGTAACTCTCTGACTTGGGTCACACGACCAACACACACGCCCGTGTGCCCTAAAAATGGCCACACACGCCTGTGTGCCAGACCGTGTGCTAGGCCGTGCCATATCTGTAGGGTATACTACTTATGCCACATGGCCAAGTCACATACCCGTGTGTGAGGCCGTGTGCAGCATACTGACTTGATTTCAATTTCAACACCAGGGGACACACGGCCGTATAGTATAACCGTGTGTCACACACGGTTGAGACACACGCATGTGTCTCTGCCCGTGTAGACAAAAATAGGCTATTTACTAAGCCAATTTGCCACCCAAATATACATATACCTATACAACCAAAATGGCACCAAATCATAGCATAAATGAACATCTAATTTAGCCACAATCAAGGCTAATTCAAACCATTTCCAATATTAACAACCAACATGCTTATAACCTGTAATCTTACTCAATCAGAACACACCAAAACACCTATACGTATCACTAACTAAAATTTTACCAAACATACATCATTTTTGCACCAATTCACAAACATAATTCATATCTAATATCAACCATTTAACATATACTATACCAATATTCACTAGCTTCATAATATAAGCCATTCACATATCCATCCATGAACTCAAAATATCAACCATATATGCACATAACCAAATCCACCAAATTAAGCCAACACTCATGGTCATATTTACAACCCAAAACATATGTCATTACAAAGAACCAAAATCACTATCAACCCATAATCAAAATGACTCAAAATACCTATACATGCCATATACTTAAATACCAAAGTTTATAGGTACCAAAGATAGGTGGATAGTGTGAAGTGATCTCCGACGATACCTGAATTCGAGCTACCTTTGTATTCACTATAAAACATAGAAAATTAAACGATATAAGCTATAAAGATTAGTAAGCTTGTATGAAATAAATTTAAAACAACCATATGAACATAATTCAATAATTTGAATACACCAATATGTAACTTACATTAGCTAACAAACCTTTCAAATACTTATTCACAAAAGTATATACTTTCATCATCATTTCTTCGATTCAATGCTAGAATGGTTTATGCACATACCTGTATTATCTCGTATCAATCTCATACACATTCTCGTCTTTCATTTACCCATTGAACCATTAGGAATAGAAGTCGGATACTCAATGATCTCACTCAATAAGTACCTATACCATGGCCAGTAGCCAAATCAAGGTAACTTATCTCTGAAGTACTGATATCATGGCCCGAAGCCAAATCAGCTGATATGAATGGCTCGAAGCTAAATCAGTATAACTCGTACCCAAAGTGCTATATCATGGCCCGAAGCCAACTCAATGTATCCCTTAATGACATGTCATTAATATCCTAAACTATTCTTAAGGTTCAACCAGGATTCCAACTTTTGAATCATCGTCGAAGCATTTCCAAACTTGTCCGTAGTCTCATAATCACAATTTATGCTATCAAAGCATATAGAATACATTTGAAATGAAATTATAACACACAAACTTACATCGAATGTATAAACGATGAAATTGTCAATTAATCAAGTACTTTATCTTTTCCTCGATCCAAGCCCGTATTTCTCCTTTCTTGATATAATTATATTCAAAATTAACTTATTTAATCATATATTCATTCAGTTTAGTCCAAAACACACTTTAAAACACATTTACACTTTTATCCATAATATTTCACAATTTAGTCTTTATTTCATAAAATCACAAATTAATGAAATTCCAAATATACCCATGCTAGCCGAATTACTATTATGTCCCTAGCAGCCCATATTTTTCATTTATTTCATATTTTAACCACAAAGTTTCAACATTTCTCAATTTAATCCCTATTTTGCATTTTCACTAAAAGTCACTTAACAGAATTTGTATATCTATCAACAAGCATTCATAATCTATCAAGAAACTTCAAAATACACATGTATTCATCAATGGAATCATTCAAAACCTTTAAAATTTTTGCAAAATAGTCCCTGGGCTAGCTAGTACTAGTTTCAACGATCACAAAAACATACAAATAATTAAAAACGAGGCAAAACACATACCTAATTGCTTGGATTTAGCTTGGCCGAATAAAGAACCCTAGTTTCTTCTTTTTCTTTTTCAATTTTGGCTATGATGAGAAAGATGGACAAAAAATTTCTTTTGTTTTGTTTTAATTAACCTTTATTACTAAATTACTATATTAACCTTATTATAAAACCATTTCAACACCTAATAATGTTTCCATATAAGTCCATCATGTGTAAAATGGTAAAATTACAACAAAAAGACCTCTAAATTAAAATTCCATAGCTATTAGACACCTTTAACTAATAGAATATAACTTTTGCACTTTACGCGATTTAGTCCTTTTTATCAAATTGACCATTCAAACGATAAAATTTCTTAACACAATTTTCACACAATCACTTAATCATACTATAAACATTATAATAATAATAAAATAAGTATTTTGACCTCAGATTTGTGGTCCCAAAACCATTATTTTGATTTGACTAAAAACGGGCTATTACAACAATGTACAAGAGAATGGGAGAAAAAAACTAAAAGGTATTCTCTTGATTTTGATATTTAGATATTGCTCTCTTCTAACTTTTAGTGTTCTTGAAGTTTTTTCAGATCACGAGTTTAAATAGTTTTGAGCTAGCTTTCAACTAAATTCACCATAACGAAATATTGTCTCAAATTGTTGGAGAATGCTGCATAATAAATCTTCCCAATGAGCTATTTTGTTGTTGTTGAACTATTATAACTTTGATAAATAGAATAGGTGATAAAGATTAAGGCGCTAACCAAATCGTTATCTTGAGACAATATGCACATTTCTTGTAATAAGAACCGGTGCAAAGAGGTTATATTGCATGATGCCCTTTAAAATACAATAAATTAGTCGTTTATTATACACATTGCTAATTTGTACAAATTAGAAGGTATGCTCTACGAAAAAAAATACTTTTTCACTTAAATAATTAGAAGTTTGAAAAAAAAAAAAACACTCATGAAGATTTTATAAAAGTAATAAAGGTAAGGAAGAAAACTTTTCTTTGAATTACTTACTTTTAAGAAAATTAATTTTTAATGTTACACGTGTTACACGTAATTTTATATGTTTGTTTATAATTTATTAAATAATATATTTTTGTAATCTCAAAAGAATATATTTTATAAATTAAATGATGATTAATCTAATTTATAGTACAAATCAATGAATTTTGAAAACAATTTTAAAAATTAAAATAACTCTTTAAAAGCTAATGAAATAAAAAAAAATTGTTTAGTGATTGAATAAAATAAATATAAAATTAAATTAATTTTAAAAAGTAAATATATAAAATAATTCATTACTATCGAAAATGATAATTTCTTTTATCATACCATACTTTCATTTTTTCTTATTTTTTTAATTAAAAAAAAGTTAGTTTGGAATTAATAGTCATACCAATAACATCTACCAAAATAAAAATATTTAATAAAAGTACAAAAAGAAAATATATTATTGCATTTTTCATAATATAATAATCTTTAATTATAAAATTACACTTAACAAAAATCATCTTAGAAGCAAAATCATAACAGAAAATGTTTTTGTAGATCAAAAGGTTGCTTCATTAACAATTGAATGTAAAGTGAAAAAGGTTTTATCACGACATTTATAAAAAAATATTTGACACTTGCAAATCTTACATGTATATAGAAATCAAATACAAAAAATATAACAAATAGCCCGAAATCATAATTGTATCTTATTTGTAAAGTTAAAACTTCTCACAATGTTTAGAATTATCCATAGTTTCTTTTTAATCTATAAATAGGAGGATAATGCGCTTTAATACGCTCAAACTCACGTCCTACTGTATTGACAATAATACTCATACTAATCGAACTAAAACTTAATCAGTAATATTAGCCTTACTTTTAACTTAAAATAAATGCCACCGAAAACAAAATATTGTATTTTAAAACTTCGTTTATTATTAAAGAAAACACTTTTTCCCTTTTTTTTTTTAATGCTTGAATTTGGTGCCTACTTTGAAAACTTAACAAGTCATTGGGCACTATATTAATGAGTTGTTGACAAAATTTCACGATCATTATTTTTTAAGGTCATCATTAATAGTATTAAAATTTGAGATATTTGTATTATACTTAATTAATAGTATTATTAAGCTTCAAGACTTGGTCGTGTATCTAAGTTGAAACGTAGGAAGTAGTCAAATAACTAGAAATTAGAAAATTCATGTAATTTTTTTATCACATTAGTGATTTAGTATTGTTTTCATGTTATAATACTATTTAAAATATTAAAATTTATTAGGTTCAAATATCCATACCATGTTTATATTATTTTGAATGTAGGGTGAAACATTAAACAATAAATTTATTAGGGTGTGGGGACAAGAAAAAAAAATAATTGTAACATTCCAAAACATGCCAATATGTTTGGTATACGAAGTCTCATAATCGCATTTATCCTTTGACAAAAACTCCCCTTCCTTTTTATGTTGTGCCTCATAAATAGGTTATTATTGTCAACAAAGTGATGGCAATTGGCAAATGCAAAAATCAATCACATCATTAGCTAAACTTTACACCCCAATACCACTTGCTAGATGGTCAAGGTATCATTAACTTGTAATCAAAGAATAAAATAAAGCAAATTCCATTTAATATCTATAAATTTTGGGATATAATATGTTTTAGGCTAATTCAATTATTTTGAGATGATGGTAGTGGATTTTGAGCCAAAGTTTGCATTTAAACAATAATATAAAACCAAATTAATATAAAACATAATTACTGAAAAATAAAATGGGATGAGACAAAATCCATCCATAAAACAAAATACATATTGCAATTGTTAATACTAAAAGACCCGAACTTTATTCTAATTAACAATGTTAAAATCTCATTCAAGAAATCAAATGAGATAGTTAATAAGCAAAGCAAGAAGTTGATAATCATAGCAAGTCCATCATGTTATTGATCCAATATTAAGTTGATTGATGTTAGATTCAATGTTTGATCTTATGTTTATAAATTTTTTGGGTAAAAAAAAAATACAGTAATAATTTTAATTAAAAATAGATAAAAGTGATTATTTTTTGAAATAAAATTATTTAATTTTTTTTTTAAATTTTTTTTATCACAAGTCGATACTTTCCTTGCTTAAGACGAACCGACAAATCAACTCCTGACACATTCCCAAGATCCAATGCATGAAGCAGCTTTCAGTAGCCCATCTTTCGCACGTGCCATCCAGGAACTCGCACGTGCCACTTCTCCTCTGCCCTCCTCTGCCAAGATTCCTCCACCTAAAACAAATAAATCAATTCAAAAAAGAAAATAAAAAAGAGAAAGAAAAAGAAACTCCCACCATCAAAATCTTAAAAATCCCTAAAACATTAGGGGTTTTCGCTAAAAAAATTGGGAATTTCTTCCATTTTTCATGAATTAATCAGCCTAGATTTAGGTTTCTAGGAAGTTTGAGAAGAATTTTCTTTTTCTTTTTGTTTGTTCAAGCTGAAAAATGGAGTCGATTTTAGCTCGAGCATTGGAGTACACTTTGAAGTACTGGCTTAAATCTTTCTCGAGAGATCAGTTCAAATTACAAGGCCGTACAGTTCAACTTTCCAATTTAGGTATATCTTTTGATCTTTGGATCTAAATTTTGGCTTCCATTTCAGTTTTTTTTTCTTTTTAAATTATGTTTGGTTTTGATAGATATAAACGGCGATGCTCTACATGCGAGTATGGGATTGCCGCCTGCTTTGAATGTGGCGACTGCAAAAGTTGGAAAATTGGAGATCATTGTGAGTTTCTTCTTTTTTTTTTTTGGAGGGGAATTTGGATTGGAAAACTGATGATTACTTAGGTTAATTTCTAGTTTTAAGTTATATAGAGCCTTTTAGATGCAAGGTTAGAGAACTGATTATATTTCATCTTAGATTGGGCTTTTTTTTTTTTCCTTTTAAATTGTGTATGGGGACAATTCAGTGTGAAGTTAAGAGGTTTTTAATAGTTTATTTGCTCGTAGCTAATATGACATGTGGAGTATTATTATCATTTTTGCTTTCTTTGGGTTAGGATGAAATTTGAGATAACTGGTACTTAGTTTTGGATACTGTTATACATATAATTTTTCTTTATTCTTAAATGGAAATTCATCTATACTTGCTTGAGTTGACCCATAGGGGAAGGAGAATTTGGTCTTGAGACTGTAGAAATGTAAGGTTGACATTGTCCACATTTTTCATTTGTTTTGCCTCGGCATATTGTGATCTTAATTTGTTGAACTTATAAAATTTCCCTAAATTTTTTCTTGATAGCTCCCTTATGTCAGTAATGTGCAAATCGAGCCAGTTGTAGTTCAAATTGATAGGCTTGATTTGGTTCTGGAGGAAAATTCTGATGTTGATTCTCCTAGGAGCTCAAGCGGGTAATGTAGATTTACCTTCAATGTTATGTTTCACAACTAAGATCACATTCGTAAATTTGTAGTTTGGCATGTTGATCTGTTCTTAAAAGCAACTTTTATCTGCTTCTGTGCTTACAGCATGCAATCGTCCACCAGCTCAGGGAAGGGTAGTGGTTATGGGTTTGCTGACAAGGTTAGACACTTTCTTTGGTAAGGTTGTAGATTACTGTTTGCCTTGGAATGTCAAACAATTTATGGATTTAAATGCTCAAAGGTTAGCACATTTGTAGTGCCTACTTTGTCTTCAAGTTGCCATTTCCCTATTATAGTTTTGAACTACAATTAAATCTTGATCTTACATCAAGTAAGTGAAAATAAAATTCCAGTAACTAAATTTACAAAATTCCTCAATTTGGTTGAGTTACTATTTTGTGCATGTCATTAGCAACATGGAAGAAGGTTTAGATACAAAATACATACTTCATGTTTTGTCCTTTTATTATTTTCAGATTGCAGATGGAATGACCATTCAGGTTCAGACAGTCAATCTTCTACTTGAAACTCGTGGCGGTACTCGTGCCAAAGGGGGGGCAGCTTGGTAAAATCTTTTGTTTTCAGTTTTTATGCTAATTCTTGGTCAGAAACTGTCTGATTTATTGCATGGTAGTTGACATATGCATACTGTCTATTTATTTGTACTTGTCTTCTTTTGTGTCTGTCATTTGTACTGATGGTTATAATAGAAATTAATTTTAATTTGTAGAACTATGCTCATTAAAAGAAGAAATTATCCTACAATAAGAGTGCCCCTTTTTCTTAGAAGTTTACTTGTACATTATGTTTATGCATTTCATTTAACTGTACATGATCATTTTATAAGTAAAAGAATCCTCTGATTGTGTTACAAAATATATTTTTTATACTTCTTATTGAAGTGCATTTAGCTCTGATTTTGTCTCTAGATTTTTGGAGGTTTCTAAATATCAGATTCTTGCTAGGGTTCAGTGCGTTTTTCATTACAAGCGATCTTATCTTCAGTAGAAGAGGAAAATTTATGAACATTTTACATCTTTGCATGATATATTGTTTATTCTGTATCTATTTTGAGGAAACCAGTTCATCATTTAGTTCCTTATTGGTGAACTTGATGGGGGATTTCAATATTTGCATTTTTTATATATAAATTACTAAAATACCTTTTCTTACTTTTCCCATTGTTGTGCACTTCAAGGGGTTAATTTGTTCAAATAACAAATTTCTTTGATTGTCAGTGGAACTTGTATGGATCTCTTACCCTGTTGCATTTCTTACTCTGTTATGCATTGTTTCAGGGCACCACCCATGGCATCTATCACAATGCGCAACATTTTACTTTATACTACTAATGAAAATTGGCAGGTAAATTGCTGCATATTACTGTGTTGTAATCTCTCTAACAGTTTTCTTAAGTATGAATGCATATTTAAAAATTTTTGTTTCTTCAGGCTGTAAATCTTAAGGAAGCACGAGATTTCTCCTCAAATAAAAATTTCATATATGTTTTCAAGGTAACATAGTATAGACTTGCGATTCCCTCTCTTCCTCCATAATCCATCTATATATGTGTGCATAGGGGTATGCATATTCCTTACTGCAATGCTTTATGTTAAATGTTTTATCCATTTGTGCCTTAGTTTTCCGTCATGAGTATATTTAAGTTATTTTTTTTGTCGCAGTGCCTAATGATACTAAATTCTTTTCTTCCAGAAACTAGAATGGGAATCTCTATCTATTGATCTCCTGCCTCATCCTGATATGTTCAGTGATGCTAATTTAGCACGTTCTCAAGTGGGATCAACACAAAGAGATGATGATGGCGCAAAGCGTGTTTTCTTTGGTGGAGAACGTTTTCTCGAAGGCATATCTGGAGAGGCTTATGTAATCAGATCATGCATTTCCAATTGATTTTGGTGAACTTTATGTTATTTTAGACTGTTATGTGGTGGCAGAGAGTGTTTTCTGGTTTTCAGGATGTCTTTAAAACTTTTATTTTTTCTCCCTTTAGATCACAGTACAGAGGACAGAATTAAATGCTCCACTAGGCCTTGAGGTTCAGTTACATGTTACAGAGGCAGTTTGTCCTGCATTAAGTGAACCAGGTAATAAGGTAGCCAGTTTTCTAACTGCTTGTTTCATCATTTGAATTAAATATATGGTACTAACAAAGCATGAAATTGTGGGACAACTACGTAAGCAGGGCTCCGAGCTCTTCTCCGCTTCTTGACTGGATTGTATGTATGTCTAAATAGAGGAGACGTTGATCTAAATGCTCAGCAGGTTTTTCGTTTTATCTACTATCATTCACTTGATACTTCTCTGTCTTCTTATTAACTTGTTATGGGCAACTTTTACTGAGTTTTTCCTCTCTGAACTGGCAGCGATCTGTTGAATCAGCAGGACGGTCTCTAGTTTCTGTTGTTGTGGACCACATATTTCTTTGTATCAAGGACAATGGTTTGTTTACTTTTTGGTGATTTTGTTTTACGCATATGGACACAGGCATATTTTGTTAACCAGTTGTTATGTATTTAGAGTAGCATATAACACTCTTAGACCTAAATGGAAGTTGAAGCTAAAACTGAGTAGAGTAAATGGGTAGAAATGTGAGGAGTCAGACTGTAGTGTGAACCACAATATCCGCTTGTTGAGAGGAAAAATTTTCTTTAATTTATTGCAAACAGGGTAGAGCAAGCTAATTACTCTTTCACCTGCCCTCTTCTATTCTAGCATACTGCTAATTATTTATTATAACTTTTCCCAAAACTGTTTGAATTTACTTGCAGAGTTCCAACTTGAACTTTTGATGCAGTCGCTCCTCTTTTCTCGGGTATTTTCCTATGAAACTTGGATCTTTTTAACATGATATCAACTTATTTTCCTGATTAAATTCTTGTTTTATAGATGCATCTTATTTTAATTTTGTGACAGAGAATTCTTGTATGATTATAACTTATCAGATTTTTATGACTTGGAGAAAATGAACAATTAAACATCATATTTTATAGGGCCTTAATTAGAAGGCACCACACTGTCTTTTCATGTAAAAATTTGAAATATAAATGATACAATATTGTCATGTTTTGAGATAATATTTTCGCTTTTGATTGAAGGCTTCTTAATTTGTTCTAAAAACAATCCTAGATCTTTGACACAATATACTGATCTGTATTAGTAACTTCTAATAGCTCCTTAGTACACCTGGCTATAAGCATTACCTGTCTTTTACTTTGCATTATCTGCTCTCCAACCTTCTTCATTTTATTTGAAAATGGTATGAACATCGTGATATTTGCTTCCATGCACTTCCTATCCGTGGCCCATGACACTAGACTGTTGTTATGGAGTCATGTTATGCTGGGATGTAGGCAATCTTATGTTAGAATGTTCTGTTCCTGCAGGCCAGTGTCTCTGATGGGGAAAAGTCTCGTCATTTGTCTAAGGTTATGGTCGGTGGGCTGTTTTTAAGGTAAATTTTGTCATGTTTCACTTTTCCAATGAATTGTCTGTGATGGTTTCAGACTAGCTATGATCTCCTATTATTGCTTCTGTATTTGGGGGTTTAACCATCTTTGTGGGTTTCCTTATCTTTTTGGGTATAATAACCTGATAACTTGATTAATTTTTATTTTAGGACAAGTTAGCCTTACTTTTATGATTAGCAGTTATAGCTTCTGAAAAACTGGAAATTTTAGCTACAAATGCCATTTATTATCTTTATGGTACTTACCTATAGTCATTTGAAGTTTTTTCTTTTTTAAGTTCTACTATACCATTTACTATCAAGTCAAGTTCAATTCTTATTTTCATTATTTTTTCTGAGGAAAAGATTTCTGTACTTCGATTTTTTCTTAAGCTTAGTTCAAAACTAATACATGAATGTGTGTATGAACGACCTGGAGTAATCTTTTTTCTTGCTTGTTCATCTTCATTTTGGAAGTATGTTTATGTCAAATTTAACATGTCGGTGGCACGATGCAGGGATACATTTTCGCGGCCTCCCTGTACGTTAGTGCAACCATCTATGGAGGCTGTTACTGATTCTTGTCTTCGTATTCCTAACTTTGGTATCAGTTATTATTTTATGTTACATAGAAATTTTTATCATGTGAATGTATATATAATCTGTTTATAGTTTAGATTACTAGAATTTATGTTTCTGTCTGCGGTATTGAATATCAGGTAAGGATTTTTGTCCTCCGATATATCCTCTGGCTGAGCAGCAATGGCAGTTAACTGTGGGTGTTCCTTTGATATCTCTCCACTCTCTTCAAGTCAAGCCCTCTCCACTCCCTCCATCTTTTGCTTCGCAAACTGTAATTGATTGCCAGCCTCTTATGGTATGATTTCATAAGTTTGATACACAATTAATTTTGCCGATTGTATTAACTTTCATTACTTATTATCTTTTTAAAATTCATCATTCAGATACATCTTCAGGAAGAATCTTGTTTGAGGATATCTTCCTTCTTAGCTGATGGAATAGTTGTCAATCCTGGTTCTATTTTACCGGATTCTTCTGTAAATTCCCTTGTGTTCACCCTCAAGGAGTTAGATATTAGTGTTCCTTTGGACATAGGCAAAATGGATAATCCTGGTGGTGGAGATAACCATATCAGGCCAAAGTCATTTGCTGGAGCTAGGCTTCATTTTGAAAAGGTGTTTTTCTCTGAGTCACCTTCTCTAAAACTCAAGCTCCTGAACCTGGAGAAAGATCCTGCTTGTTTCTGTCTATGGGATGGTCAACCTATTGATGCTAGCATGAAGAAATGGACTGCTGGAGCTTCACAACTCAGTTTGTCTTTGGAAACAACTGCTGGCTTAACTGGAGTTCAAAGTTCTCTTGGCTGGTCTTCAGGCTTGTGGAAGTGTGTTGAGCTGAAAGAAGCTTCTATTGAGTTAGCTATGGTATCTGCTGATGGGAGCCCCTTAACAGTTGTGCCTCCTCCAGGTGGTGTTGTCAGAATAGGGGTTGCTTGTGAACAATTTATGTCTAATACATCAGTTGAGCAGTTGTTTTTTGTCTTGGATCTCTATGGGTATATTGGTAGAGTTAGTGAAAAGATTGCAGTGGCTGGAAAGAATAAAAGACCAAATAGAAACATGGATGATACTTTGGGTGGAAGACTGATGGAGAAAGTTCCTAGTGATACTGCTGTAAGTTTAGCAGTAAACGTCCTTCAGCTTAGATTTCTCGAATCATACTCATTGGATATCCAGGGCACGCCTTTAGTTCAGTTTATTGGAAATAATCTTTTCCTTAAAGTCTCTCACAGAACTCTTGGTGGTGCTATGGCTGTTTCATCTACTTTGTGTTGGGAGATTGTTCAGGTGGACTGCGTAGAGACAGAGGGAAACGTTGTCCACAATAATGGAACGCTGGTAGACTCAGTTGAAAATGGTTCTCTTGTAACTGGGAATGGATTTTCTCCGTTAAGAGCTGTTTTTTGGGTACACAACAAGCAGAAGTGCCTATCAAGTGGAAAAGCTTCAGTAATTCCATTTCTTGACATAAGCATTGTGCATGTCATTCCTTTTGATGAGAGGGACAAAGAGTGTCATAGTTTAAGTGTGTCAGCTTGTATATCAGGTGTGCGCTTAGGTGGAGGAATGAATTATACTGAAGCTTTGCTACATCGATTTGGAATTATTGGTCCTGATGGTGGTCCCAGCATGGAGCTTTCTAAGGGCTTAGAGAACTTGTCATCTGGGCCACTGTCAAAACTTTTAAAACCTTCAGCTTTTGTTGATAATGATCTTGTTGATGGTATGGGACTTTATCTGTTGTGATTTTTTGTTTTGTTAGTTACTCTCTTATAAATGACTGTAGAGTTTCCCTTTTGGATTTTGCTCTTGTAGTTTAACTGTAATGTCTTAAATTTTGACCAGGTGGAACCTTGGGAGGGAAGAAAGATGATAAGTTTTTGCACCTGGGAATGCCAGATGATGTGGATGTATCCATTGAGTTACAAGACTGGTTATTTGCTCTTGAAGGTGTGCAAGAAATGGCTGAAAGTTGGTGGTTCGAGAAAGAAGTCCTGGACAGAGAGCAGAGGTGTTGGCACATGACTTTCCGAAGTTTGCAAGTAAAAGCAAAAGGTAGTCCGAAGGATTTGCCAAATGGAAAAGGGATTTCAAATGGAATCCGGAGATATCCTGTTGAGTTGGTCACGGTAAGAATCTTTTTACTATGTGAGCAAAACTGAGCTGTTTTTGCTATTTCTCTGCATTTTGTTTTGAGTGTTAGAAGGATGTATAATGGTCTAGGTGTGTCTAGGGTGGGTTTTTTCATATGGTTGGGAGGTTATTGGAGGGTCTGGCCCTTGAAGTTGTCCTCTGATGATAAGATGGGTGAAAGGTTGAACCCCTTGGGTTTTATTTACTTTTTATTTATTTCTTATCTCTGTTGGTTTTGGAAGGTTAATACTTAGTAGCCAAGCAACGCATAGTTGTATATACTTTGTAGAATCTGGTGATCATCCTCATTTCCCAGGTACATTAGCACTAGAATTTTGATTTGGAATTGTCAGGTATGGCCAGCACAAGATGAGGGAATTAGAAATCTGAAATTCTGGTTTAGTTAGTTTCTACTTTTGTGTCAACCCAAAGACAGAAGCACCTTTGCCCCCTAGCAGTTGACCTTATTTCATGTGAATGTCAATTCTCGCATTTAGTTATTACTTTCTAAAAGTGAAAAATGCTTGTAGGTCTGTGTGGAAGGCTTGGAGACCTTCAAGCCTCAGGCACAGAGGAGCCCATCATCTGCAAATGGCTTCAAAGAAAGTTTTGATATATTAGGAGGGATAAATCTTGAAGTTTATATGCTGATATCAGAAGATAATGTTGAGAATGAAACGGTCAACTGGGTGGTGGAAAACATGAAATTTTCTGTCAAACAACCGGTAATGACATCTTACTTTTGAAGAAGTTGATTACAGCCAATAATGGTCAATCAATCTTAATTAAGGTTTCTCTCTTCCTGTAGATTGAGGCCATTGTTACCAAGGAAGAACTTCAGCACCTTGCTTTCTTATGCAAGTCTGAGGTTGATTCAATGGGTCGTATAGCTGCAGGAGTCTTGCGGCTGCTCAAGCTGGAAAACTCGCTCGGCAAGGATGCCATAGATAAACTTAGCAACCTCGGTAAGTGTGATTTGGTAAAGTTATTTTATTCAAGTTAAAAAGTAACATACTGCCGGACCTTTTGAATGAGCTGTAAGTTTTAATGATGTAGGAATTGAGGGATTTGACAAGATTTTCTCATCGGATAAGCTCAACCGAGGGAACAGTGCTGGGAGTATTGGGCAGTCTCCATTATCAAAAGTGATTAATGAAGACCAGCGCTCAACTATTGCTTTGCTCGAGGAGGCAGTTTTGGATTCACAAGCCAAGTGTGCCACGCTCGTTACTGAATTATCTAATGCAGAGTCTTCTGAGGAGAATCTTACGGCTATTAAAGAACTGAGACAGAGACTAGATAGAATGCAGATTTTGGTGGCGCAATTGCAAGGTCAGATGTGAAATAGGAATTTTCTTCTCATTCTTTGTTGTAAAACTTTGGGTACCATCATATAGTTTACTCAATTCTTTCTGTATATAGGAACACATATATAAATACATGCGTGAGGTTAGTTAAGCTTAGAAGAAGGCTATTTATCGGTGTAATCAGAAATTTTGTATCCTAAAGATGATATTTTTTCTTATCAACGTTTAAACAAGCATATCTTGTGATTGAAGGCAGCTGCAATGCGTTGAGTTTTTGCTGAAATCTGATTTATTTAGTTCACCTTTGGGACCATTTTGGGTAGCTGATTATAGTAGGTTGTACACAAACAAACAAAAATATTTCGATATTTTTCTTAAATCTTGAGCTCTAAAATTCAATCCCTAGATACTAAAATTTCAAACCCTAAAGTCTTAATTATAATTTAATTAATTAACTACAAAATTAGGCTAATTAGTCTTAAAATATTGTTGGGCATATTGCACCGGTGATATATAATCTTGATATTAATTAACAATCATTTAAAAAATATTAGTGAAGTTTAATTTATATAATGATGCTTAAAAGCTAACCATTTCTAGGATAATGCTAATAAAATTTAAATTCATAACAATTATCCAAAGCCTGAGATTTGTAGAGGTTTTTATTGGAAGAAGTTTTGAAAGTGTTCTAGAGAGTTGATGAACTTTTTAATACATTTGAATTTGTTTTTTGAGGAGGTTATCTTGGCTATGCTCATAAAAGAAGTTTGCAAAAGGTCATCTATGTCTTTCAAAGATAAATAGTAGAATGCCTCACTTATCAAGAAAACTAGAGAGTGTGTATTGGTTGGATTTGAGCTCATAACACAGATTATAAGTTGTTTATAGGTATGCATAGAATCACTTGTGCATAAAATTTTGTACGGACAATTATGGACTTGTAATCGGCTGTTGGCTAATGATATTTTGAAAACTTCTTCTAGAATAAATGGAAATTCCTCAATAAACTTCATTAGTTTATAATATAAAATTTAAGAGATTGATATTTGAAAAATATGATTTTGAAAATTTTTCGAGTTACAATATCATTGATAAAAAAAGTATAAGGGTAAATTATAGAATTGAACACTAAAGTAAGGCTAAATTATATTTCGATTGCCAAACTTTCAAAAATTACATAATACTAACCCATTAATTTCCTCTTCCGTTTAACGAAATACTAATGTAGTAGGATAATTAAAGGGATTAATAAGTAATTTGGTTACATAAGTATAACTAAAACATTAATTTGTTTTTTTAGATTTTTTTATTAATGATTCTATAAATTTTAAAAGATTTGAGAATTTAGTTTCTAAAATTAAAAAAAATAATTTAAAAATAAAATAATAAAAGGTGGAAGAAGAAGTCGGTTTATAAATTATTCGACTAAATTTATAAAATGTTGGATAGTCCCACCAGGTGAAGAAGAAATCAGCTGACTTTAAAAGTTAATATTAAACAGGACCAAATTAATTTAGGTTTAATTTAGATCGCTTATCTCACTTTGGTTTTAAATTTTTTTGTGATCCACTTTCATCCTAACATTATCAGACGTTGTTAAAAATTAATGACTATAATATAATATTCAGTAAATCATATGACGTCACATGTCACATGATGATATCATAATATCATCGTCCAAAAAAACTTTAAATTTTTTTTACAAATTGTGAAAAAATTAAAATAAATATTTAAAAATTAAAAAATTATAAAAAATATAAAAAATTATAAAATTACAAAAACAATATGAAATATTACGAAAATTTAAAAAAAATAGAAATTTTAATATTTTTAAATTTTTAGGTGATAAATTTTTGGATTTTTTTTCAACATATTTAAATAAAGTAAAATAATGCTATTTATTATTTAAATGATTATTTAATTTAAATGACATTATTTTTCATTATTAAAATAATTTTAAAGTTTATCCAAATTTATCAACTAAAAATATCTACAAATTATAAATTCCAATTAATTAAATGTTAAAAACTATCAGCCAATCATACAATGTCACGTAACACATGAGGATGTAATCATCATTCGAAAAACCTTAAAAAAATCTTCAAAAAATTACAAAAAAATTATTAAAATTATTAAAAAATAGGAAAAATTATAAAATTACAAAAACAATATAAAATATAAAAAATTCCTAATTTAAAAAAAATTCAGAAAGTTAATATTTTTTAATTTTTAGGTGATAAATTTTGGACAATTTATTTCAACTTATTTACATAATTTAAAAAAACTAATCCAATTTTATCAACTAAAAAGATCTACTAATTATAAATTCCAATTGATTAAACTATAAAACTATCATTGTAAGTGATATCCTTCCGAGAGGCAACAATATGATGTTCAAGCTCTAGTAAATATAATTTATAAAATTTATAAAATATTAAAATTTCTAATTTTTAAAATATTTTTATTATATTTAGCATTTTTATACTTTTATAATTTTTTTGTAATTTTATAATTTATCCATTTTTAATAATTTTAATATTTTTGTAAATTTATGTTTTAATATTTTTTCTACTTTTTAAATAAATTTTTTTGTAATTTTTAAAGAATTTTTAAAGATATTTTTGAATAATGATGTCATTATATGAAATGTGGCAACATATGATTGGTTAGCCCATTTTTTAACATCCAAAGGACTAAACTAGGCATTATTGATTGTGTTAATAACTAAACTAAAAACGTCCAATAATGTTAGGGATTGGAATGGGTAAAAGAACTTTAAGGACTAAAGTGGGTAAAAGAACTTTTAAGGACCAAAGTGGGAAAAACGGTATACTTCAATAGGGGTGAGCAAAATTCTATTTGATTTGAAAAAAAAAAAAAAATTTCGAGTTAATTTAATCAAGTTATTTGAGTTATTCGATTTTTTGAGTCAACTTGAATAAGTAAATCGAGTTTCGATTTAAGTGGAGTTTAATTTTACAATTCTAATAATTCGAATAATAGATTTGTGTAAATCCTCATTTAGTCCCTATAAATTTCGAAAATGAGCGAATTGATCTCTTTCAATAAAAATTATAAAAAAATTTAAAATAATTTTAAAAATTTTCTCAAGTAATAATTTTGGACCTAAATAAGTTAATTAGTTATTCTAGTTTATCATATTAAATTATCTTTTTTTTTTCTTATTTTGCTTTGAAAAAGTTTTCAAATATATATAATTTCAAATTTATGTGCTTTGTAACAAGATTTTAATTTAACATATTTAATTTTATTAATTTTTTAATTTAACTTGAACAATTTATCACCTCTTCCTCATAAAAGTTTTCTTTCATAATCGAAGAGGTTCCCATAGCCATGGATCGACAACTACTCATGGCGGCAAGAACCGGAAACTTAAACCACATCAAGCAACTCGTAGATGCTGAAACCAACATCCTAAACGCCACCACTCCGCAAGGCAACACTGCTTTTCGCATTTCTACACGATTCAGACATAAAGATTTGGTCGAACAGATAATGAATTGCCATCCGAATCTCGTCCATAAGACCAACCTCAATGGCGAAACATCCTTTCACGTCGCCGCAAAGGCTGGACAGTTCGATGTTATTCTCTTGTTCAAGGCTACTGTGGAAGATATAGCAAGGGTCAGAGACAAGCATGGCGACACCCCTTTACATTGTGCTGTCAGAAACAATCATAAGTTGGTTATATGGCTATTGGTAAACGAAGATCATGAAGCTTTGAGGCTAGTCAACAATGCTGCGGAATCTCCGCTTGTTGTCGCCATTGATTTAGGCTTAACTCCTATTGCTGATAGCATCATATTTGCAAATCCATCCACACTTGATCATAAAGGAAATAACGGCCAAACACCACTACACCGAGCCCTCTTAAGCTGTAATTTTGGTAAATTCTGGCTCTTTGATTTTGTCTAGATTATTACAAGATTTTGATATTTAATATAGTTCTAATTAAATGCTTGTTGGTGTTATCGAGCAAGCAAGCAGCTGGTATAGCTTTGGCTTTTGCAGCAAGTCACGATACTTGTAGAACAAACAAGAAGGAATCGAGCAAAAGAAAATAAGAAAAGAAAAACAGAAGAAGAAGCAATGGAGAATTGTTAAGAGTATTGATGAGAAAATGATGTATATTTTTCATTGAATCATCCTTGGCATATATTACCATTACATATATCAAAAACTGAAGATGAAGTGTACAAGTCAAAATGACTACCAAATCACATACCTAACCCCACTCTATTACATTGAAAATAGCTAAATTAATTGTCCATGTTGTATTGCTGAAATTTCAGTCAATCAATCAATGGATTACATTAAAAAATATTACCAACTAAGTTCAAGAGGCAAGCTAGATTACAAAATAACAAAACATTAGTTCAAATCCAACAGCAAGAAGAAACCATAGTTGCTGCAAGCTTGTCACAAGCTAGCATGGCCAACTTCCAGCTACACTTGCTTCATACCAGCCGCATGGAGATCAGCTTCAACACTCTTCCTTGAGCTCCATGCTGCACACGCCCAAAAGCTTTTTTAACTTGTTGAACCTTGACATACCTAGACCCTTGGTCAAAATGTCAGCTATTTGATCCTCCGAACTGTAATGAACCAGCTTTATTTCACAAGCTTGCTCCATCTCCCTTATCACATGCAACTTTATGTCAAAGTGTTTAGTTCTTCCATGGAAGACAGGGTTCTTTGCAATTGCAACAGCAGACTTGTTGTCACAAAGTATCTCTGTTGCTTCTTCTTGAAATAGGTTCAAATCAGCTAAGATTTTCCTTAGCCAAATGGCTTGATTTACTGCAATAGCAGCAGCTACATATTTAGCCTCAGCTGTTGATTGAGCCACCAAAGACTGCTTTTTCAAACTCCAACAGACCATTGCTAACCCCAGTGTGAAAGCATACCCCGATGTACTTTTCATATCGTCTTTAGAACCAGCCCAATCACTATCTGTGTAGCCTTTCAATTTCAGTTCTTTAGCCTTGCTAAACAAGAGACCATAACTTAGAGTACCTTTAATGTATCTCAGTATTCGTTTTGCAGCTTGAAAATGTTGTACATTACAGCAGTGCATGAATCTAGAAAGTACACTTACTGCAAACATGATGTCTGGTCTCGTTGCAGTCAAGTATAAGAGACAACCAATCAAGCTTTTATAGGTAGTCTCACAGACTTCTTTATATCCCTCATGGCTTGACAATTTTAACCCAGCTATAACAGCTGTAGGAGTTGGCTTGCAATTCAGCATTGAAAACTTTGTCAACACCTTCAAGGCAAATGATTTCTGTTTCAAGAAGATTCCTCCTTGTTTCTGGCTTACTTCCATTCCTAAGAAGTAAGTATGTCATAAGCCCCAGGTCAGTCATTTCGAACATTTCCTTCATCTTTGTCTTAAACTCTGTCAAAACAACTTCATCTCCTCCTATCACCAATAAGTCATCAACATACAATGACACCACAAGCTGAGTTTCAGTTTTATTTTTCTTGACATACAATATTGGCTCACTAGCACTTCTTTCGAACTTCAAACTGAGCAGATAAGAGTCAATTCGAGCATACCATGCTCTGGGGGCTTGTTTTAGGCCATATAAGGCCTTTCTTAGTCTGTAAACCAAGTCTTCCTTGCCAGGTACTTTAAATCCCTCTGGTTGCTCGACATAAATCTCCTCTTCAAGGATTCCATTTAGAAAGGCCGATTTTACATCTAGTTGATAGACATTCCACTGCATATGAGCTGCATAAGCTACAATTAGCCCTATCGTATCTAATCTAGCAACCGGTGTATATGTTTCATAGTAATCCAGACCATATTTTTGACTAAAACCTTTCACCACAAGTCTAGCCTTTAGTTTATTCAAACTTCCATCAGCATTCTGCTTTGCCTTGTAGACCCATTTTACTCCAATAATCTTCTTGTTAGCAGGCTTTTCAACCAGTTCCCAAGTCTGGTTCTTCTCGATCATGGCAATTTCATCTGCCATTGCCTGTTTCCAGCTTTCATGCATTTCAACCTCTTCAAAACAGGTTGGCTCTACTAAGGCTATATGTGCCCTCTCATAGATTTCAGCCAAAGATCTAGTACCTCTGATTGGCACATCATCAAAGTTTATATCTGGACCATTTTCTTCTGGCTCAGTCTGATCAACCACAAGTTCTTCAGAGACAGCCTCAGGTTCATTCTTGTCCCAATTCTAGCTTGCTCTTTCATTGAACACAACATCTCTACTTGCAAATACCTTATTCGTTGAAGGATCCAAGATCCTATAGCCCTTTTTCTCTGAGCTATAGCCTACCAAGATGCCTACTTGTGCTCTTTTGTCTAACTTACTTCTTTTAATAGCTAGTACTTGTGAATAGCACAAACAACCAAAGATTCTTAAGTGAGCCAGTGATGGCTTGAATCCAAACCAGGCCTCAAATAGAGTCATTTGCTCTAAGGCTTTGGTTGGAAGTCTATTTTGAACATAAACAGCAGTGTTAACTGCCTCAGCCCATAAGTTTTTGGGCAAATTTTTCTCAAATATCATGCATCTGGCCATATCTTGTAGGCTTCTATTCTTTCTTTCACTTACCCCATTTTGTTGAGGTGTATACACATTTGTTAGTTGATGTTTAATGCCAGCTCTTGCACAAATGGCTTGGAACTGAGCTGAAGTATATTCAGTCCCATTGTCTAATCTTATAGACTTTAGTTTACAGCCAGTCTCTGTCTCAGTTGCTGTTTTGAACTTCAGGAAGGCTTGAACTACTTTAGACTTATTCTTTAAGAAGTAAATCCAGCAGTATCTGGTACTATCATCAATGAAAAGAATGAAGTACCTATTGCCATTGAGTGACTCGGTCTTCATAGGGCCATACACATCTGTGTGCACTAATTGAAGCTTCTCTGAGGCTCTCCAAGCTGTGCTTGTAGGAAATGGAAGCCTGGCTTGCTTTCCCAACTGACAAACTTCACAAACATCTTCATTTTGGACTGATTTGATGAAGTTTTCAGCCATATCCTTACTGATCATTCGAGCCATTGAATTAAAGTTGGCATGGCCAAGCCTTTGATGCCAAAGCTTGGATTCTTCTATGGAAGCAGCATAGGCTCTATCTAGGCCCTTATTCTAGTCCACAACAAAACTCTTGTCAGTCATGGCTACTGTCATGAGTATGGCCCCTTTTTAGTCACTGATTTGGCACTCATTTCCTTTAAAGACCACTATATATCCTTTCTCAAGCAACTGAGCTATGCTCAACAAATTTCTATCGATTTCAGGTACAAACAATACATTTGGGATAAGTTTGTTACCTGATGGAGTGCATATCATCATATTACCTTTGACCTCTGCCTGAATACAGTGTCCATTTCCAATTTTTACTCTAGTCTTACAGCTTCTATCTAGAGATTTGAAGATAGATGCATCTGGTGACATGTGGTTGGTGCAGCCACTGTCAAGGAGACACCCTTTTGTAACCTTCCCTTTTGCAGCTAAACATGAGACTGCAAACACTTATTCTTCACTATCACTGCCTTGTTCAGCTACACGAGCCTCAGCAGCCTTGTGTTGTGGTTGATTTTGATCAGGTTTGTCTTTTTCTTTGCAAACCCTTTCAACATGGCCTCTTTTCTTGCAATGTTGACATATGGCATCTGGTCTGAACCAGTATCTGGCCTCTGAATGACCGGGCAGTTTGCAGTGCCTGCAAGGTCTATCCCATTTTCTCGAGGCATCAGTTTTGGATTTATCCCTCCAATTTTTCTTGCCTTTGTAGGCAACATTACTCGAACTAGGCTTGGTTTTGGCCTGAAACGCACCCTCCTAGTGCTCCTCGATCCTACTGGCTCTTCTTTGCTCTTGAGCATAGAGAGCATTAATAAGCTCAGTCAGGGAGATCCTTGCCATGTCCCTCGAGTCCTCTAAGGAGGATATCTTTGCTTCATATCTCTCTGGTAAAGTGGAGAGAACCTTCTCAACTATCATTGCTTCATCAAACTGCTCACCAAGGAGCCTTATGCTGTTTACAACAGCCATTATCCTGTCAGAATATTGCTTGACAGTTTCCTCTTCTTTCATTTTCAAATTCTCGAAATCCCTTCTCAAATTTAGAAGCTGCTGCTGCCTAGTCCTCTCAGTGCCTTGGAACTCCTCCTTAAGCTTGTCCCAAGCCTGCTTCAGGGTCTCACAGGTCATGATCCTGGTAAAGATCACATCAGAAACACAGTTCTGAATACAGGATATGGCCTTGTGCCTCTTGGTCCTCTCCTCTGCATGTTGCCTCATCTGAGCCATAGTGGGATTGGCCTTCAGTGGAGCTGGCTCAGCATCCGAGTTCACCACTTCCCACAGATCGAATGCCTGAAGGTATGTTCTCATCTTGACCACCCAGATGTGAAAACCTTCACTAGTGAAGACTGGTGGTGCTGCTGGAGAGAAGCTAGCAGAAGCCATTTAAGTTTTTGAATCAAGCAGAACAGGTCCTCAAAGATAATAGCTCTAGATACCAATTGTTAGTGTTATCGAGCAAGCAAGCAGCTGATATAGCTTTGGCTTTTGCAGCAAGTCACGATACTTGCAGAACAAACAAGAAGGAATTGAGCAAAAGAAAATAAGAAAAGAAAAATAGAAGAAGAAGCAATGGAGAATTGTTAAGAGTATTGATGAGAAAATTATGTATATTTTTCATTGAATCATCCTTGGCATATATTACCATTACATGCATCAAAAACTGAAGATGAAGTGTACAAGTCAAAATGACTACCAAATCACATACCTAACCCCACTCTATTACATTGAAAATAGCTAAATTAATTGTCTATGTTGTATTGCTGAAATTTCAGTCAATCAATCAATGGATTACATCAAAAAATATTACCAACTAAGTTCAAGAGGCAAGCTAGATTACAAAATAACAAAACATTAGTTCAAATCCAACAGCAACAAGAAACCATAGTTGCTGCAAGCTTGTCACAAGCTAGCATGGCCAACTTCCAGCTACACTTGCTTCATACCATCCGCATGGAGATCAGCTTCAACAATGCTTATGATTTAGCAGTTATAATGTACAAAGTCCTGGTTGAGAAACCAGAGTTGATTTTCTATGGCGTCTTCAGGATTGGTGACCTGTTGTTTATAGGCGCTCTTTAATGCTTTTTAACTACCTAAAATATAAAATAGTAAGACCATCAGGACATCAAAATGGGTCTAATGCATAAATGGTACTTGGATTATGTTCCATAACTTGAACAGAAGATTTCTTTATGCACATAAAAGCTACATTCTTTTAGCTCAATGTGCTTATTTAAAAGATGTGACTTCTCTAGCTGCTAAGTGCTAAATGCATATATACCTGTTTTGCCTTCTCAAATTGCCCACAAGCTGTATACGCATTTATAAGTGCCATAAAGATATGCTTTGTGACTTGAATTCCAAGACCTTCAACGTCGTGAGACTACAAGCAATCACCAAATTACTTCGTCACTCTAAGTGAAACTCACAAGAAAGATATCTTTTAAGAATTTCATCAATGCCAAACCATTAGTTGCATTAAAATAAAATACAACGAACTTTAAGCATAAACGAATTTATTTAACTTTGAACAGACCTCTAGAAACCTACCTTTGTAATATCCTCTACACGATTGTAGTTGTTATTAGATAGCTATAAGTATGAGAATCTAGTTTTACATCTTCACTTTCTATTTGCTTTGAGTACCATCAATGTAACACCCCTTACCCGACCCAATTATCGGGTCAAGGTATCGGGATGTCACATCTGTTGCCGAAGTAACTACGATAACATCACATTAATAAAACATTCTTATTGCATTAAAAATATGATTTTCTAGCTGAACTGAGCTTAAAACGATCTTTCGAAAGCTTTCTAAATGGCCAAAACTTGATTCGGGACAAAAGGGTAAAGGCTCAAGCTATCAGGTCGTGACTATAGATTTTCCCATGTCGCGATGTGACATAGCTCGTTGCGACCACACAAAATTTCTCGTTGCGACGTGACTCTCTGACTTGAGCTCATCGCGAAGATGAGTAATTCCTTGTCACGATGTACCTTTTTGACTTGAACTCGTCGCGAGTATGCAAAATTCCTCGTTACGACGCCGAACCTACAATTTCAAAGCTTGCACATTTATGTCACATAATCTTCCAATATCACATTCAAATATACCTATTACCAACCTTAAACCTTATTCAAGTCATCATGAAACAACTTCAAACATACTCAAAATACAAAGATTACAAATTAAGCCATGGCATTTATGTTTTCATAACATTCAACTAAATACATATATCATGTTCCTATTGTACATGGCATAACTAGTACCTAAATTTTAAATTCATACTCTCTTCAAGGCTTGACTTATGATGAGATGAGTTGAGAATACCCTTCAACTTCTAATTTCAAAACGAACTTTACCTACGTAATTACAAAAAAACGCGTTAAGCTCACAAGAAGTTAGTAAGCATATCAAGAAACAAACCATGCGAATATAATTAATACCTTATACACTCACATTTATAATTATATAAAAGAAATCTCATATATATATAATCATCCCATTAAATTACCATACACAAGTTTTATTTACATAATAGATTTATTAAAACACTAAATTCACAAGTACCAAGCTACTTACCTTTGCCACATTAATTTTACTTACCTAATGGCTAGAGGTGTTCATAGGCCGGGTCGGGCCTATGCCTGATATTAACATAATTTATGTTTGCCCAAGTTTGGCCTGGCCCGAAATATGGACCTAAAATGTAACGCCTTAAACCCAGCCTAAAAGTTTAGACCGAATCCCGAATGCTACATTGATCACTGAAGTGACCTTGAGGAAATTTTACAAAATAAGTTATCACATCAAACCAAAAACATTTAATCGTTTAGAATTCAGTCAGTAAAATTATAGTTTAGATAATTGATAAATTGTTTTCAATTGAGACTGTCCGAGACCTCCGCATACTGAGTCCGGCTTTAGAGTTACAGAAATGAACCTGCAAGGGGAAACACTAAGGGGGTGAGCTATATGAGCTCAATGTGAGTTCAAAACGAGACTTAAAACAGAATTACAGAACTCAATTCTAGAGCACAGTAGACTTACATACACCAACAGAATCAGAAAGCATACTTGGAACCAACGTCCCAATAGTATGTAACAACTCAAGCACACTAAGTCACATACAGTCAGACAGATTCTAGTAAGATAATTCAGTACGCAGAATGCTCAACAGATGTGTATGAAATGCGATCAAGTAATAAGACCCACCCATCCAGCCAACACACCTCTCTGTCCCCCGATCACACCCCATAAGAGCTGATTAAGCTCATCCAATCAAAAGACACCACGTAGCACCTAGAAAAGCCTATCCAACCCTACACACCATGTATGTGGACTAAGCCACTCAGATATTAATATGCAGTAGGGCTGGAATATTTTTAGTACAGTGCAATGCGGTAGTCCGCTGTATAGTCATATTGCAGTTTAAACTGCCAGATTAGATAATGGTATGCAACAAAGCTTACGTACGTGCGGTATAGTGCGGTAAACCGCTGTACGAATAAATTACAGTAGAATTGCCAGATCAAAACAGAATCAGTCTCCCTTCTCTTTGCAACAAACCCAAAAATTTACTTTATGCAAATGTATGTATGCATACAATCTCACAGAAACAGTGAACACACCGAGAGACAATCAGACATAACAAATATGCACACACACCAAACAAACCAGGTTCAGAAATAGACATCTCAGGTAATAGTCACCATTAACCCATTAGCCAAAGCCCAGATTAGAATCCTAACGACCCTCACTATAGACTAGCCAAAGGTTAAAACACACAGAACCATAATCAGAACAAAACATACACTCATACACAAATTAGATACTTAGAACCATATGGCTGTGTGCTCCGGCCGTGTGGAAAAGCCTAGGCCGTGTGGGGTCAAAACGCCCGTGTAGAGGGAGGCACATGGTCGTGTGGTAGAGGCACATGCCCGTGTGAATAGGCCACGTAACTCACTGTCCAATTGTGCTACAATAGAGTACAGGATAGACACGGCCGTGTGAGGGTCTCAGACGCCTGTGTGCCCACCAGGCGTGGCAGTGTGTAACACCTCTATCCCGTAACCATTGCCGGAATAGGTAAAGGGCATCACTGGACGGACAAAGCATACCAAAACAATACCAAATCGCATACATCATAGTACCTTAGTACATAAGCATTTACCAACAATTTATTCATTAAAATGGTCTACGAGGCCAACAACATACATTAAGGAGGGAATCGGGACTAAACTGAACCCATTCAGAATTTTAAGAACTTAAATAAAATTTTCAAAACTGACAAAGTCACACGCCTGTGTGACTAGGCCGTATGACTCACACGGGCAAAAGACACGCCCATGTGGTCCAACCGTGCCAAAAATAGGTCCTATACTGACTTTTTAACACGGCCAACAGACACGACCGTGTGCCATGACCGTGTAAAACTTAGCTAGCTACTGACTTTTTCACACGGCCACAAGGTACGCCCGTGTTCCCTGGCCGTGTGGCATAATGTAGACTTGGTTTAAGCTAATTTGCCACCCTTTAAGGGTCTAATCCTACAAGAATTAATAAGCAACATTCATACAACCGTTTTCAGCCAATTTCATGTTCAAAACATGCTTCAATACAACTATATCATCATTATTCAATAACTCACTCAAAACCATACCAAAACTTAACACAAACATACCAATTGCTAGCCAACTCTTATGGCATAATTTATACATACATCAAGCTTACAAACTTAGACATTCTAGCCTATACATGCCATACTTCAAATATGTACATTTTCTAAAAGTACCAAAAAGAGTTTGACGGTGTGATGACAATCCTCGACTATCCTGAGCCTTCAGTAGCTACGATAACTGTAAAACAGACAGAAATCACATAGAGTAAGCTACAAATAGCTTAGTAAGCTCGTACTCAAATCATCATCAATACATGTAAAAATAAGTATTGTACAAAATAAATCCTCGAGATCATGTCAACTCAATGAAATTCACATACATTCTATCCTCTACCACTTAGGTCTCGTACATACCTGGATTTTCCCGTACTTATTTACTTCCATACTCACCTCTTGTTAAATGTTACCAAACTTTCCATAATTCATCTGTATTTTGAACATCCGCACACATAGCGCTATAAGGTTAGCCGAAGCTAGAATATTTCCTCACACTTAGTGCCATCTCAAATAACCGAAACTAAGTCGGTATTGCACACTTAGTGCCTCAAGTAGCCGAAGATAGTTTAAATCGCACACTTAGTGCCAAAGTTTTCGATTCATCAATATATTATCCAATTCAATTATATACAACACATGTATAATGTAATGCATAAAAGCTTACTTAACATCACATTTTTAAGTACGAACTTACCTCGTACTCAGAATTCGTCGACTCAGACTATCTACTCGATAACCTTTGACTTTCTTTGATCTAAGTCCGAATTTCTCCTTTCTTGATCTATATGTTTTCAAAATTAACCCTGTTATTCACTAAATCATTCAAACCAATCCAAATACACACAATTAGGGCATTTTGCAAAATAACCCTCACATTTTCACATTTCGACACTTTAGTCCCTATTTCACAAAATCACAAAATACACATAATTTGTATATACAAAAGCTTAGCCGAATTCTCCTAGTACTCATACTAGTCCACACATTTCATTTATTTCACATTTTAATCCCTCAAAATAATATTTTTACCATTTAGCCCAAATTGCTCAAATTCATCATAAATCCAAGGATAAAACATGTAAACCCAACATCAAGCTCTCATTTTTCACCATTTAACAACACAAAACTCATGTATTCATCTATGGCATATTTTACAATCATCACCAAAATTAGAAATTGAGACATGGGCTTTGTAGTACACTAAGCAACGATCACAGAAACGTAGAAATTATTGAAAACCAAAGTAAAAATTAAGCTTCCAACTAGCCAAACCCTAGAACTCTTTATCTTTTCTTTTTTTTCTTCAATTTTCAGCATAAACAAGGCATATAATGCCTATTTTCATACTTTGTTAGGACATATATTAGTTTATTAAACATTTGACCATTTTACCCTTGCATAAAAACATTTATATACCATTCACTCATGTCCACTATTGTCATTTAATCATAACATTGGTCAAATAACTACATAAGGACCTCACAATTATAAAGCCAATTCAAATAGGCACTTTTAATAACTAGCACACAACTTTCACCTTTTACGCGATTAGGTCCCTTTTTACAAATTAATAACACAAACAATTAAATTTTCACACGATACTTTCACACATGTCAATTAACTTATAATAGGCACAGAAAATAATATTAAAATATTATTCTAACTCAGATTTGTAGTCCCCAAACCACTATTCTGACTAGGGTCAAAACCGGATTGTTACACGGTGTGTCCAAAACACACGCCCGTGTGGGATCCCTAAATCCCTAAATTAGCCATACGGCCGTGTGGCACCAAAACACTAAATCCCTATTTCCCAAACACACACGCCCGTGTGCCCAGAGGACACGGCCGTGTAGAAATCGACAAAAATCCTTAAATCGGCCACACAGCTGTATGGCACCAAAATTTGCCTGAAAACCCTAATTCCTAACTGCACACGACCTTGTGGACCGCCCATATGGGGGCACATGCCCGTGTGGCCACCCGTGTAGAGTATAGGGCAGACATGGCCGTGTGAGGGTCTCACACACCCGTGTACTCACCAGGCACGGCCGTGTGTCCAAAACACATGCCCGTGCGAGATTCAAATTAGCCACACGGCTGAGTGGCACCAAAACACTAAATCCTAATTTCCAAACACACACGCTTGTGTTCCAGAGGACACGGTCATGTGCAAATTGACAAAATGTGGCCAGGCCATGTGGCACCAAATTTTGCCCGAAAACCCTAATGCCTAACTGCACACGGCCATGTGGATCGCCCGTGTGGGGGCACACGCCCATGTGGCCACCCGTGTGGTCATGAAACCACCCTAAAATAGCCTGTAGAACGAGCGTTCGATACCAAAACTACCTTTCAGCCTTTAATAATTCAGAACCACAGCAAAACGCACCCAAATTCAAACCGTTTCACAGAAATTGACCCTTCGATTGGTCACTTTCAAAAACACATACAACTATGTCAAATTTCACATAAGCAAATCGACGATTTGATACAAAAAGAAAGAATCTCCGATCTCACATGGGAATTGAATCAACCATTTGCATATAAATTAAAAGAGTTTTGGAACCCACACCTGATTTGCAAGATAAGCACCCAACCCCATCGATGAACCACAACGATTGAAGGCGAATATGGTGCAGGAATCAAAACGACGAAACAGGAAAACTCAAGAAAACAAAAGAAAATCTAATGTGAGAAGAGAGGGGAGAAGAACGAAAAAAAAAAAAACGTTTAGAGAGCTTTTTGGGAAAAACCAATGTGAAAAGTTTCTCTAGTTTTCTAAAATAATAATAAATAAATAAAAATTATAAATAAATCACTGACTTTTTGAAAAAACAAATCAAACAGCACTGAAAGTGTAATACCTCATTACCCGAGATAGTCGCCGGAGTCGAGCACGAGGCGTTAACGGACTTAATTTATCACTTAAACAATTTCAAATAATTTATTTCACCTTTCGTAATAAACTGTCCATCTGCATCACAGTCGCTAAAAAAATTCATATCTCGAGTTACAAAACTCGAAATTAAAATTCGTAAATTTTTCCTAAAACTAGACTTAGATATCTATTTAAAATTTTTTTTCCATAATTTTTGGTCAGGCCAATTAGTACAGTTTATTAGTTAAAATTTCCCCTGTTTTAGTATTCGACTACTCTGACCTCTGTTCACTACGAAACACTTTTCTCTCTATACAGAATTCAGATACTATGCCATTTATTTTTCTTAAAAATAGACTCAAAAAGGAATCTGTACATATAAATTATGACTCCTAACTATTTTTGTACAATTTTTACTGAATTTCTAAAGTCAGAACAGGGGATTTAGAAATCGCTCTGACCCTGTTCCACCAAAACTCAAATATCTCATAAAATACAACTCATTTACTTGTTTTGTTTCTTTCATATGAAAATAGGCTCAATAAACTTCAACTTCATATTTTATTCGCCATTTAGTTCCGTCTCTACTATTTTTAGTGATGTTTCAAACTCACGTCATTGCTGTTGTATGATACTGTTTTATAGCAAATTTCACCTTTTTATGAATTTCCATGGATTAGATAGCACATTAAACATACATAACACCGAATATGATCTTGATTAGCCATTCCAATGGCTAATCATTACCAAGCATTTTCTTACCACTCAATAGCCATATCATAAGATCATATACACAAAATGATTATAATGCTATACATGCCATACTTAAAATATACAAGCCACTATACCAAAATGGTCCACGGATAGTGTGAGCGAGCCTCCGACCGTTCCTGATTTCCGAGCTGGTTTGATAAAACTACAAAGAATAAAAAGGAGGGAGTAAGCATAAATGCTTAGTAAGTTCACATGCAAATAGCAAGTAACATAATCATGCAATCCAACCTAAAACATCATTTGCATAAATATCACCAAGACATTCATGTTACATGTGTATTTACTATCTTACCACGATTTCATCATACCAAGTTCTCAACCCGAGGGTTTAAACACATACCTGTCGAACTTTATCATTCACCACACTTACCAACTTGTCACTTTCGTCTTAGGTGTTCTCCTTATTCACTTAAGATTCACCCGTTGAACACATCGGAATATGATTCGAATACACATATTGCATGCACATAAGTGCCATACCCGCAGCTAGACAAACTCAATAGCCTGCGGAAATTATGTAGCCAAGCTACCATGTAACCCTCCCATAAGCGAACTTGGACTCAACTCAACGAGTTCGGGCGTTCGCATCCATAAGTGAACTCAGACTCAACTCAACGAGCTCGGATGCCTAGTTACATCTCACGAACTCGGACTCAACTCAACGAGTTCGGAACTCAAATATCCTAGTGACATGTCACTTGTATTCTAATCTATTCCCAAGGTTCAAACGGGCTTTTTCCTCGATCCCACATCTTTGTCGTCTTCCACGAAATATCAAAACCGATACTCGGTAGCAATTAATATTTAACAAGTAGCACACATAATTTGCATATTACTCAATAATAACCACAAAGCATAATATTTTATGATATTAATCATCATATCATATAAATATCATTAAATTACTTAAAATAACAATTATGTTACTACATTTACACATGAACTTACCTCGGATCCAGAAACGGCAATTTACCATTTTAATCCACAACTTGGTATTTTTCCGATTATAGCCCGAATTTCAATTTTCCTTGCTAATCGAGCTTGGAAGCTTGGAAACCCTAGCCATGGAGTCTCCCTTTGTATACACGGCCATGGTGAAGAAGATGAGCAAAATTGGCTTTTAATTTTGTATTTTAATTCATTTTACCCCTAAATGACCAAAATGCCCTTTTTACTATTCTTTAAATTTTTACCCTTCCAAGTCCATTTTTGTCCAAATTTTTAGAACTTGGTCAAATTACTCTTTAAGGACCTCTAATTAATAATCTAATTCAATTTCATACAATATGCTTCTAGAACACAAGTTTTGCAGTTTATTCAATTTAATCCCTAAAGTCCAATTAAGCATTTTTCACATAAAATTTCTTCATGAAATCTTCACACAAGTATAGAAATATATCATAGACCTTATAATAATCATAAAATAAATATTTCTATCTCGGATTTGTGGTCTCGAAACCACTGTTCTGACTAGGCCTAAAATCAGGATATTACAGAAAGTAGACTTATGAGGGTTCAAACACAGAACCTAAAGGTACACTAACACTCAACCAACCATTAGACCAGTAGGCCCATTCTAACACTTAAACGCACAACTAAACACAATAGCACACCCTTCTCTCCGACCCTAACCACAAAACTCAAAACTTCTAGCCCCAAAAATTCAGGGTGTTACATAAAAATTTTGCCTAAACTTGTCCATATTTACAAAAGACTAACCCAAGCCCATTTTAAGTCTGCCCATATTATTTAAAAAAAATTATATTATAGTATTTTAATATTTAATATTTCTATACATTTTTTATTTATTGAAATTTTTTATATAGTCATATTAATATTATTTTAAAGTTTATATTAGAGTAGTATTATATATTTAGTGTAACAACCCCAACCCGTATCCGTCACCGAAACAGGGTTACAAAGCGTTACTGGGAACTTTTGGAACATTTATAGATAATTCATGTTGATCACTATTCATTTACCGAGATCATACATATTGTCCCTTATATGGACCCTCGAGGCCCAAAACGAGTATTATATTCAAATCGAGACTAAATCGGGAACTCAGGGAATTTTTTGCAAAACTCTAAAATTTTTCAATGTGCAGGGCACACACGCCCGTATAGTCCAAGGGACACGCCCGTGTAATCCTAAGACACATCCGTGTTACAGGCCGTGTTCGACCCTGTGTAACTCTCTGACTTGAACACACGGCCATGCCACACGCCCGTGTGTTAGGCCGTGTGGCACACACGGCTGAGATGCACGCCCGTGTCTCTACCCGTGTGCCCAATTCTGAGCATTCTGTTTCTCAAAATTTAAGGTGCAGGGGACAACGGCTGTACCACACGCCCGTGCGCATAGCCATGTGTCACACACGGTCTAGACACACGCCCGTGTGGATAAAATAAAGCCATTCCTAGCTTCATTTCTCACCCCAAACTTTATCATAACCTACACCACATCTTGCATTCATAACCCAACTAATCCAACATTCTATTCAAGTTAATTCCATCATTTAACATGATATAACTTCATATACGAATACTAACCATTTCAAGTATTCAAAGCAAGCATATTCCATCATCATCATGGCATATCATTTCATGCATACATGTTTAAAATCTTGCCGTAATTATGTTCTTATGTTAGACATAATTTGGTCAACTACTTAACATATATATGGCTAACATAATATGACATTACAAGTATATTGAAACAATCATTACTAGCCATTCCAATGGCTAGATTACAAGAATCGTTTACATTTACATGCCAATATGATCAACATATCCTATACATGCGATTACAACCATAGTTGGTTTACCATATTGTACCGATATAGACCGATAGAAAGTGTGAGTGATCTTCACCAAGTTTCCAATCCAACGAGCTTCCGATTTACTCTAAAACAGGGAAAAATAAAATGGATTATGCATAAAATGCTTAGTAAGTTCGTATAACATGGTACTTAACTTACCATTCATCCTATTTTGAGGTAACTATGTAAGGTTTATTCACTTAATTTAACTTCAAACCTTAAACAAATCCTCATTGCCCTTGTTAGACATATAATCCATAATAACATCAAGACATGTATAAGCTCAAACAACAATTGAGTTTCCATATACATACGCTTTCCACAACATGTATAGATCATCTCTTATTATTACAAGTAAAGCTTCCTAGTAGTTCATTTTGAGTTCATATTATTTCATATCAGGATTTTGCTCTTATCATTCAAAGTATCAAGGTCACACAAGTAGTAGTACACTTATGGTGTACGAGTCTATAATCAAGGATGAACATTCTCATCAAATAATTTACCAATATCATCTTTTCATATTTTCATACTTCACTAGTCATCAATCATCATTTCCATGTATTTCATGTAATATCCTTTTCATTTCATATTTCCATATCATATATATATATATATATATATATCATTACATGTCAATTTGTCTTAAATTCATATTTGCGCTTATCAGAGCTTTGCCCGTTGAATTTATTTGAAACATCGATGGATATATAGGTAGTACACTCGAGGTGTACGAATTAGAATCCGTCAATTCGTGTTCAATGGTACCCATAGGTACAATTTCAGAGTGCACTCTCAAGCCACATACATATAAACAACAAGATTACCAGTCCAGGCTAAATCCTTTGATGACATATACTCTGAAGAGCTTGATCTAGATTACCCGTCTGGGCTAAATCCAATCCATAACATATGCTTGAGAGGACTTATATCAGCATTACCCGTCCGGGCTAAATCCTTTTTGTGATGAAGTTATTAGGATTACTCGTCCGAGCTAAATCCATGTTGCAATTAATGCATGACCTCATTCATTTCGGCAATTACATTTATCCATCGATTTTCATTTGTTCAAACGAGATTTAAAATCTTGCAAGCATTATTAAGCATATGGTCAATCTCATATATTTCTGCATTTAGGCAATTCAAATGTTTACATTTAACTCAAGCATAACATTAACAATTTTTATCACTTATCATTGTCAGGCATTATAATTTATCGAGCTTTAACGAGTGTGTGATCATTTCACTTATTTATGACATTTATACAATTTAGGTAATCACAATCAAAACAATCATGCAAATAAAAATAATTTAGTTACACGAACTTACCTCGACAAATGTTCGTGTACATAAATCCACCAATCCGACATTTTCCTCGTTCTAACTCTGAATTTAGTCTATCCGGATCTATACGAGTAAACTTAATGTCAATATATCACATTTTACACTTATTTAATCTTTATACTATTCAAATCAGCCCAAAATCACATTATGGCAAAATTTATATTTTCCCCCTAAAGTTTGACATTTTTACAATTTAGTCCCTAGGCTCGTAAAATGAAATGTACTCAATTTCTTCAATACCCATGCCTAGCCGAACCTTATACATGCTTATAGCAGCCCACATTTTTCTTTTTTCACATTTTAACACCTATTTTACAACTTTTTACAAATAGGTCCTTTTTAGGCATTTTCATCGAAAATCACTTGGCAAAAGTTGTTTATCTAACAACTAACATCCATTTTCTACCATTAAACATCAAAATACACAAATTTTTATCATGCGTAAAAATTTATACTTTGATTTTCTTTCAAATTGGTCCTTGAAATAGCTAAATCAAGTCACAACATTCACAAAAACATAAAAATCATTAAAAAGGGACAAAGACGGACTTACAATCGAGATTTGAAGCTTAGACAAAGCCCTAGCTATGGCTTCTTGGTACATTCGGCCAAGGGAGGAAGAAGATGGAAAAATTTTGGCTTTTTAATTCATTTAATTACCAAATTACTAAAATGCCCTTAATGAAAAACTTTAGAAACATACCTAACCATGTCCATTTTTGTCCACCAACTTAACCAATGGTCTAATTGACATTTAAAGACCTCCAATTTAAAATTTCATAACAATTAGATGCCTTTAACCTATAGAACTCATATTTTTCACTTATTACAATTTAGTCATTTTGACTAAATTGAGTGCCCAAACTTCAAAATTTTCGAACGAAATTTTCGTGAAATCATTCCATAAAAATATAGACCATAAAAATACAATAAAAATGAATTTTTCTAGGTCAAATTCGTGGTCCCAAAACCACTATTCCGACCAGACCCAAAAATCGGGCTGTTACATTTATTATATGTTTATTTTTTTAATGTGTTCGAAAGTACATAATATATAGTATTATGAACTTAAAAATGGGTCGGGTCGGGGTGGGGCGGGCTTGGGAGTTAAATGTTCAATCCGAGCCTGACCCATATGTTAAACGGGCCTAATATTTTTACCCAAACCCTTTCAAATTTTGGGTAAGCCTTTCGGCCTGGACGGGTAGCTCAACCCATGAACAGGTCTACTAATGCCCAATTGTAGACTTAATAGAATACGTTAGTATATCCGGAGTATCGATAAGGTGCGCCGAAGTGCCACTATTCCTCGTACTGAGTGCGGATATCACTTTGCACCAAAGTGCGACTCACTTGCATCGTGCTGTTTTCACTTGCGTCGTGCCGTTTTCACTTGGATCGTAATACCACTATCACTAGCATTCTAATTCATTTTCCTAATGACATGTCATTTATATCCTACTAGTTCTCATTTTGTTCATGTGGGCATGTAACACACAATATTCACTACATTCATTCAACAATTAAAAATAGTTCCAATTTTAAAATTTAGGCATTTGTAACTACCATCAAATTCAACTAAATATTTATTCATCTACATCAAATAATTTACTTCAATACTTTATATCACTATTTAATTCATCTATTCGTAATTTTCACTTTTTACAATTTAGTCTTTATCTTACAAAATTTATCACTTACACATTTTCAAATTACCATATAAATACACAACAATTTCAAATAAATTCTTAAGATCTAATGTATCATATAAATATTTCTAGAATAAATTATCATATTTTTCATTTAGGGTTTAAACCATATAAGGTAAAAATTCTTGATATACTTACAACAAAATACTTGGATGGATAATTCTTCTTCTTCATTTACTTCTTTGTAACTCCCTTGCCTTTATCCCCAATTTGTGCTTCACTTTTCTTCTCTGTCACTCATTTACTTAAAATCCCTAACTTTTCTTCACCTTTTTTTTCTTCTCCAACTTTGAAAAAAAAAGAAAAAACAAACTCACTATGTAGTTATCCTTTTAATTTTACTAGTAATTTATGGAGAAATTTGAACTTTGAAGATTTGAAAGGTTTAAAAATGAAAGTGGAGGACTAAAATGAATGAAAAGATGATTATACTCCTTTTCTTTTCATTTTTCTTTTTCTACAACTTTCCAAAAAAAAAAAATCTATCAATTTTTCTTATAATATTTAATTAATAAAAAATCAAATCATCATCATTACAATCAAATGGTGGTTATTAACTCTCATTTTCATTCACATTTCCATATACCATCATAGTCAATTTACTCTCCTAGTTCTTCCTCTTTTTTTCATGAATCAATTTCAATTAATTCTTAATTCTAATTTTTTTCACTCTGGCCCGACACTTCTCACTCTTTTATAATTTAGTCCACTTTTTAAATGGATTTTCTTGAATTCAAAATTCTTTCTAATTCCCTATAATCTATAATTATCATCTCCACTAATATTAATATTTTGATTTTTATCTTTTATGAAAATTTCAAACACATGTCAATTCAAATTAATATTGTTCACTTCTCAAAAAAATCAGGGATATTATAATCAATGCACAAGCTTTGAAAAATATTAGACAAATAGAAAGAGAGTGTAACATCCCAATTTAGACCCTAGTCGGAATAGTAGTTTTGGGACCACAAATTTGAGTCAGAGAAATATTTTAATATTATTTTTCATGCTTATAATATGTGAATTAATATATGTGAAAGTTTCGTATAAAAATTTGATTGTTTGTGTGCTTAATTTGATAAAAGGACTTAATCGCGTAAAATGTAAAAGTTGTATTCTTTATGTTAAAAGTGCCTATTTGCTATGGCTTTTTAATTGTTAGGTCCTTATGTTGTGAATAGACCATTTTTAGGTTGAGTGGACCGTTTTAGGCATGTATTAATGATTTTTCATGAATTAACACTAAGGGTAAAATTAGAAATTGATTAATATATTTTTATTAATTAAAAACAAAAGAAATTAAAGGCCATTATCATCTATCTTTGCCTAAAGTTGAAAGAAAAAGAGTTCCTAGGGTTTGGCCTTTGTTTTCTTTGATTAAGGTATAAATTTTGTTCAGTTTTTGATAATTTCTACATTTTTGTAATCGTTGTTTTGTATTCCATCAAGCCCATGTCTCAATTTCTGAATTTGATGATGATTTTGAATTATGCCATTGATGCTTTTGAGAGTTTTGTGATGATAATAGATGAAAAATGAAAGATATATGTTAGATTACTATGCTTTGTATTTGAAGTTTTGATGAATTTGAGTAATTTGGGCTAAATTGTGAAAATGAGATTTTGAGGGACTAAAATGTGAAATAAATGAAATATATGGGCTAGAGGAAAATTTAGCCTAGCATGTGTAATATGAAATTTTGTGTTTTTTGTGATTTTATGAATTAGGGACTAAAGTGTTAAAATGTGAAAATATAATGGATAATTTGGAAATTCCCTAAATATATGCTTATGGATTGAATTGAATGATTTGGTGAATAAAAGAGTTAAATTTGAATGTGTTTAGATCAAGAACCAAAGAAAACAGAATTAGATCGGGGAAAGTCGACAGTGGTCGAGTAATTAGTTAAATCCGTTCATTCCCTATGAGGTAAGTCGATATAGAAATAAATGTATTTGAGTTGATTAATTTATACTTATATGTGTTTAAATTATGATGGGTGAATATGGAAGTTGTGTATGTGAAATCTGAGAAAGTTTCGATAATGTGACAACGTCCGAAAGCCCCGTACGAACCATAGGAATAACTAGGATACATATGTCATGACATAGGATTTTGATATGTGTTTTTGTGTAAGACCACATCTGGGACGTTGGCATCGATTTGAGATTTACATGTAAGACCATGTATGGGATATCGGCATCGTATATGATTTCGTGTAAGACCCTGTCTAGGACAGTGGCATCGATATTTGATTACATGTAAGACAACGTTTGAGACGTTGTCATTGTATGAACAATCCGAGTATCCTTATTGATTCCGAAAGGTTCAACGGGTATTCCGAAAAATGATATATGGATGTATCCAATTCAGGTATGTTTGAAATGTATATCATTTTGAGAATGAAAGGTAAGTGAATTATGATCAATTGAGTCATATGAGACATATGTATACGTAATCGTACTTTTGCCATGAGATACATGAATGAATTGATTTAGAAATGTGTTATGTGATAAGTTTATTTGTATATGGCTTACTAAGCTTTTGAAAGCTTACTTTGTGTGTGTTTGCATTATTTTATAGATCATCGAAGCTATCAGAGACTCGTGGATTGTCGAGGATCATCACCACACTATCAAACTTAATTTTGGTATCTTTGAAATGTATATATCAAAGTATGGCATGTATAGGCTAGAGAACTTTGGATATGTTTTGAGATGTGTAAATCTAGCCATGTTATGGCTTGGTTATGGATGAGATTATGAATGAATTTTGGTATATGTTTTGAGTACAAAAATGGTATGTTTTGATGTGCATAAATGGCCTTGTGAGAAATGGTCAATTCGGTTGGATTTTGGTTTGTACTTAATTGAGAAATTGGTAAGATTATAGCATGAGATTGAATGAAGTAAATTGAGGTTATGAATCATATGTTTTGGTATGACTTTGGCCTATGATTTGGCATGTTTTAGTATGGATTATAAGCATAAAATAGGTTGGTAATTATATGACATGAAAGAAGTATGTTTTGTGATTGAAATTGGTTGAAACTATGGTGCAAATGTGCTTGGTTTTATACTTGTAGGTATGACCCTAATTGGGTGGCAAATTGGCTTCTCAAATAGCCTAGTTTTTTCCACATGGGCAGAGACACGGGCGTGTGTCTCAGCTGTGTGCGACAAACTGTCATGTTGCACTGCCGTGTGTCCCCTAGGGTAATCTTACAATTTAAAGTCAGTCCTAAGCATGGCCTTGACACATGGGTGTGTGATCCAAGTCAGTTTCAACCACGACCAAGGCACACGAGCGTGTCTTGTGGTCGTGTGAATAAATATGTATGCCCTGATTTGAGACGGCCTAGACACGGGCGTGTCTAATGTCGTGTGAGGCACACAGCCTGTTCACACGGGCGTGTGACCTCTGTAACTTTGAAAATTTGTTAAGTTTCTAAGAATTTTTGTATGTGCTCAGTTTAGTCCCGACCCCTTCTTAAAGCTTGTTTAAGGTCTCGTAAACTTTCTAAAAGGACTATATGTACATGAATTGCTATGATATAATGATGTATGACTTTTGATTATGAAATGATTGTGAAATTTTTTGATATGTCTAGTAATACCTTTTAACCCTAATCCGGAGACGGATACGGGTTAGGGGTGTTACAGAGAGGTAGAGATAAGATTAGAGATCAGAATCAGATGAAAGCCTAAGAATATGAATTCATGACATTTCTGTTGTCAAATAAGTCTCATCCTTAAATTGACCATCTCTTAAATAACCATCTCACTGATTAGGTCCATGTCAAATCTTTCAAATTGTTGGAACATTTTCAAATATTTGTAGTGTTCCAATAACTATAAATGAATGGGTGTAATTAATCAAAAGATTATATTATTTGATTTTTTTGAAAAAGAATTATAACTATTTAAATAATATTATTTGAATAGTTAAAATTAAATGAATAATTATGTGTTTATTTTAAAGACATTATTATTTAGAAAGACACCTATTGATAAAAGATATCTCATGAAAAGACATAAAAATTCCTATAACTAGGAATAAGAGTTCATTTGGAAATCATACCAACAAATTCTAATATTGTTTCTTTTCTTCCTTCATATTCTGATATTATTAGATTATTCTATAAAGTATTACTGCAGAAATCCTTTATAGAAATTGAGTTCCTTGTCATACATTGTTTAGTGTGTAGTGGGCTATTCTCGTCAGTGCAAAACACAAGTAGTCATTTTCTTCATTGTATCCTCGAGGTTAATTTACTGAAAACTCATTTGCACACTGAAGATAGGTGGGGGCGAATAAAACCTTAAGGATAGTGGTTTGATACACGCCTTAGAGCCTTGTCCTATTTCTTCTTCTATTCGAGTTCCGTTCTTGTGTTCGAGATTTTCCTCACCGGAGATTTGTATTAACAATTTTAAGGTTATATTTCATGATGACTACCATAACTCATGAAAGTGGAACACTAAGGGAGATTTCAAAACAATCATTTTCTTTTGTTTCTTGCTTTCTCTTAGCAGCGGGAAAGGAGTCTATCTATCTGCCTAGCTTTGGTAGATTTCCCCCAACGCAATCCACAGAAATTCCACGAATCTCCATGGTGGATAAGTCCGACGACTCAGCAGCAATGCGGAATTGAGTTTCTCGTCTGGTGGATCGATCTATAGTTGGGGCAATACATATCAAAAGGTTCAAGAAAGAAAAGCAGCATAAGAGTAAGAGTATATAACCAAACCACCCTTCTGTATAACCTATTCACATTAGTGAAGCGGCTGGATGCATAAGGGAAGTGCATGTTTGTGAGACCTTAGTTGAGATGCATAGGGAAGTCAACCTACGAGCACGGAAGGGCGTGGTACCGCTGCCCCTCTCTAAGTAAAGGTAAAGTCTCTCCTTCAGCTAGAATGTAAGGAAATTGAAAGAAGCGCGGAGTTGGCTTCCAATTTTGTCAAACTTGATCGGTTTGATGGTGGTAATTTTCGACGATGGTAGAAAAAGATACACTTCTTATTATCAACTTTAAAAATTGCTTATGTTTTGGATATTCCAAAACCTGAAGAGACTGAAAATGAATCTGTTACTGCAACCCGAGAAAGAAAAAAATGGGACAATTCTGATTACATGTGCATGGGCTACATATTGAATGGTTTATCTGATGGTTTGTTCGACACCTACCAAAACGAGGTCATTGCTAAAGAATCATGAGACAAATTGGAGACAAGATACATGACTACTAAATCGTTCAAAAGAAAGTTCAAATAGACTGATAAAGCACCTAAGTTAAAAAAAAAACCAAAAGGGCTCACGCTATCATTGTGGTAAGCCGGGACATTTCAAGGATGAATGTCGATTTTTAAAGAAGAAATCATCTTCTAAGGCTGATAATAACGAAAAGTTAATTGCAATGATATTTGAAATTAATATGGCACAAGATGATAATACATGGTGGATTGATACCGGAGCAACCAAACATGTGTACAAAGACAAAAGTATGTTCACAAAGTTCACACAATGTGAAAATGACAATGTCTTGTACATGGGAAATTCTTCCACCGCAACAATCAAAGAAAAATGGTCTGTTGAACTACAATTCACTTTCGGAAAGGTTTTAACCTTAAATGATGTATATTATGTACCAGAAGTTAGAAAGAATTTAGTGTCTAGAAGTCTGTTGAATAAGTTTGGTTTCAAACTTGTTTTTGAGGCAGATAAGTTTATTTTGTCTAAGGGAGGAATTTTTGTAGGGAAAGGGTATTTGTATGAGAGTATGTTCAAACTGAATATTATTAATAAGAATAAAAATACTATTTCTACTTATATGGTTGAATCTTTTTGTTTATGACATTATAGATTAGGTCATTTGAATTATAGAAAATTGAATGACATGTATAAGTTAGATTTAATTCCTGTTTTTAATAATAATATTGAAAAATGAAATACATGTATGTTGACTAAAATACAAGAAACCCTTTCCCTAAGGTTAAAAGAAAAACAGAATTGCTTGATTTGATACATAGTGATTTATGTGACATGCATAATACTCCTACATTAGGTGGAAAGAAATATTTAGCTACTTTTATTGATGATTGTTCTAGATATTGTTATGAATATTTATTGCATTCAAAATATGAAGCGCTTGATAAATTTAAAGTTTATAAATTTGAAGTTGAACTTCAGTATGAATCATTTATCAAGTGCTTAAGATCGGATAAAGGTGGAGAATACTATAATCCATGTTATTTTGAATGCACTAGGATTGCTCGTCAAGTTTCAGCCCCTTACACACCACAAAAAAATGGTGTAGCTGAAAGAAAAATTAGAGTCTTGACTGAAATGATAAATTCAATGTTATCATATTCAGGTCTTGGACAAGGTTTTTGGGGAGAAACTGTTCTAACAACTTGTCATATATTGAATAGAGTTCCTAATAAGGAAACTAAAATAACCCCCTATGAACAATAGAAGAAAATGAAACCAAACCTTAATTATTTGAAGGTTTGGGGTTGTAGAGCTATTGTCAAAATTCCAACACCTAAACGTAAAAAGTTAGGTGAAAAAGGAATTGAATGCATATTTATAGGATATGCACATAATAGCAAGGCATATAGGTTCATGGTAATTGAACCAAATGATTTAATTTCAATTAATACTGTTATTGAATCAAGAGATGTTATTTTTGATGAAAATAGATTTAATTCTATATCAAGACAGTTACAGTGACAACAATTGATTCATTCTTCAAATGAGAATGAGATTCCATTGGAAGAAATTGATAATAATGATGAATTTTGTCAAGAATTAAGAAGGAGTAAGAGGATTAAAAAGGTCAAAGATTTTGGGCCAGATTTCATTATGTTTCTTGTAGAAGGAAAAGGTGAAAGTATATACAATTAGATACCTTATTGTTATAATACAGAATCTGATCCTATTACATTTGAAGAGGCAATGAAATCTCAAGACTCTGCTTTTTGGAAAGAAGCAATAAATGATGAGATGGATTCAATAATGGGAAATCAAATTTGGATCTTAATTGATCTTCCACCAGGTTCCAAACCAATAGGTTATAAATGGATCTTCAAAAAGAAAATGAAGGTCGATGGAACCATTCAAAAGTTTAAAGCAAGGTTCGTAGCCAAAGGTTTTACACAAAAACAATGTATTAATTACTTTGATACCTATGCTCTAGTAGAAATGATTGCTACAATTAGATTATTAATATCACTTACCTCTATATATAATTTGGTTGTTCACCAAATGGATGTTAAAACTGCATTTTTAAATGGTAAATTGGAAGAGGAAGTGTACATGGAACAACTGGAAGGATTTGTTGTTCCAGGACAAAAGCATAAGGTATGTAAGCTTGTTAAATCTTTATATGGACTTAAACAAGCCCCAAAACAATGGAACCAAAAGTTTGACAATGTTATTTTAGCTAGTGGCCATAAAATAAATGAACCCGAGAAGTGCATATATAGCAAATTTGAAAATGGAAAAGGTGTCATAATTTGCTTATATATAGATGACATGCTCATTTTTGGCACGGATTTGGAAAAAATGGAAAACACAAAGAAATTCTTGTTAAACAACTTTGCTATGAAGGATATGGGTGTAGTAGATGTTATTCTTGGGATTAAAATAACCCGAGATGAAAGCACTATAGTTTTATCACAATCACATTACATTGAAAAGGTGCTTAAAAAGTTTGATCTTTTGAACTGTATATCAGCATCTACACCCATGGATCCTCAAATAAAATTAGTATCTAATGCTGGTAGGAAAATTGATCAATTGAAATATGCAAGTCTAATTGATTTTCTTATGTACATAATGACTTGTACAAGACCAGATATTGCATATGTTGTTGGGAAATTGAGTAGGTACACAAGTAATCCAAGTAGTTTGCATTGGCAAGCTTTGAATAGAGTACTTAGGTACTTAAAGAAAACTATTAATTATGGATTGTGTTATAATGGATATCCTTCAGTTTTAGAAGGGTATTCGGATGCTAGTTGGATTACAAGTTTGGAAGATCATGCATTTACTAGTGGATGGATCTTCGTTCTTGGTGTAGAAGCCATTTCTTGGGGTTCTAAGAAACAAACATGTATTACTGATTCCACCATGGCAGTAGAATTTATTGTATTAGCCGCTGCATCTAAATAAGTAGAATGGTTAAGAAATTTGCTTTATGATGTACCTTTATGGCCTAAGCCAATTTCACCTATTTCTATCCGTTGTGATAGTGAGGCTACTCTAGCAAAGGCATATAGCCAAGTATATAATGGAAAGTCTAGGCATATTGGATTAAGACATAGTTATGTCTGACAATTAATCTCTGATGGAGTGATCACTATTAATAATGTGAGGTCAAATGAAAATTTGGTGGATCCTTTGACAAAAATTCTTGCTAAAGATGCAATAAAAAGGACCTCAAAAGGGATGGGACTCAAGCCCATTAATTAGAGTCACCCATGATGGAAACTCAACTCAATGCTTGATATAACATCAAGTCTTGAGTTCAATGAGACAAAGTACATCATTAGTATGTGACTGTTAGTACTATAAATAAATCTATCCTAAGATTAAAGTGCTAGGTACCCGTAATAATAAGGGAAGGATGAGTAATGTACTCTTAATGGACCCATAACATAAATATGTTAGAGTGTTATAATTACGGGAACACTCTTGATGGGATCTACCTATGTGAGTGGAAGTGTAGCCACTTCTAGGAGTTCAAAGGCTTGGCTCTGACAGCACTCATGAAAAGAGGACACAGACACATGGCCATAATAGTATCCTTAGATACTATGCATTGACCGATGTTGAAATCATTGTGTGAGAAGTGTTCGGTTAATCTTATAAAATAGTTGGTTCAAAGCTTAGTCTACCATGCAATTTCGATTAACTTTAACATGTTTTCACTAAGTAAAAGTTCAATTTTAAGATACCTTCATGTATGCAAATTTATTTCCAAGAATATCAAAATCTAAAATATTTTGAAAATGGGGGGAGATTGTTAGAACATTTTCAAATGTTTATAGTTTTCCAATAACTATAAATGAATGCGTGTAATTAATCAAAAAATTATATTATTTGATTTTTTTAAAAAGAATTATAACTATTTAAACAATATTATTTGAATAGTTAAAATTAAATGAATAATTATGTGTTTATTTTAAAGACATTATTATTTAGAAAGACACCTATTGATAAAAGATATCTCATGAAGAGACATAAAAATTCCTATAAATAGGAATAAGAGTTCATTTGCAAATCATACCAACAAATTCTAATATTGTTTCTTTTCTTCCTTCATATTCTGATATTATTAGATTATTCTATAAAGTATTACTGCAGAAATCCTTTATAGAAATTGAGTTCCTTTTCATACATTGTTTAGTGTGTAGTGGGCTATTCTCGTCAGTGCAAAACACAAATAGTCATTTGCTTCATTGTATCCTCGAGGTTAATTTACTGGAAACTCATTTGCACACTGAAGATAGGTGGGGGCGAATAAAACCTTAAGGATAGTGGTTTGATACACGCCTTGGATCCTTGTCCTATTTCTTCTTCTGTTTGAGTTCCCGTTCGTGTGTTTGAGATTTTCCTCATCAGAGATTTGTATTAACACAAATGGCCATCTCTTAAATAAAGAGAAAAGTGTAAATTTAAGTACATTTTTCATACATACTTTCTTTTCTCACTATCTTGGACATACAACAAAAAGAGTGGCATACTCATGCATAGGCAAAGGCAGAAGCTAGAACTTTGCAATAAAGAATACAAGTTTCCAAACTAGAAATAAAGGACATTGAAGAAACCATCAACAAGCAACATGTATTTTCTGACAAACAAAAGCAAAATAGAAACTGAATTGCATCTTACATCTTCCATTTTCAGAGAGAAACTTATCATACTCCTGATAGTCTCACTGGTGGGCTTTACATTATGACATCCAATCAGAGAATAAATTCGCCAAACCTTATAATGAATTTAAACATAAAAAAATGGCAAAATAAGTTGAGTTACTAATACTAGTTAATAATCAAATAACATGATAATCCTAATATGGATAATAATAAATGACTCTTTATTGAAACTAATTACGTTTACCCTTTCAAGTCTTTGTGTATTTTATATGTCATGTTTTAGAGCTCCAAAAGCCTTTTGCAACTCTTTAAACAAGACTGTTAGAAGTTTTTGGTTGAATAAACAACCAAGTTAGGAAAACAAAATCCATCTCGTAAAGTGAATTACCACTATAAATCAAAAGCTAATGGGGGACTTGGAACTTGAGATAGTCATTCTTTTAATCAAGCCTTACTTGCAAAACAAGCATTGATGATTCTTAGTGATAAGAATTCTCTTATTAACAAGACAATTGTGCCAAGAATGCTAACACCTAGGTTTGAAAAAGTATTCTCCAAGGTAGAGCTCTTGCTGGTTTAGCAAAGAACTAACAGAAGCATATAAAAATAAGAATTAAAGGGATGACTGAATTCATTAACCAAACAACCCTTATATACATGTCTCAAGTAACAACCTCAATCAAAATTTAAATTCCTACTCATACTAACAAGCTAACAAATCTCTCTAGGACTTAGTCAAATCTCTCTAAGACTTAGTTTTATTAATAAAAAAGTTTTGCAGCCTTTGAGACACTGACATTCTCCTCTTGACTCAAGTGCTGTAGGCAACAAGTTTATTCCTAAGAAACTCAAATTTATTAACGTGAAAAAAATTAGTAAAAATATCTGTCATCTGATCCTCTGATCTATAATAAACCAGTTTCTATGAATTCCTTCTCGTCTAGTGTAGCTTCAAGAGTTGCCTCCAATTGCTTCCTGACCTACAATTCCATCGTTAGATCATCTAAATCAAAATTCCACAATTCAAAATCATCATCAATTGTTCCAGAAAAATCATGAGAGTAGCCAAAGTGTTACCCTTTCCTCCAAGGTCTTGTGTTGCCACTATACTTACGGTTAACACCATTTATGGTTTGATTAATAGATTTTTCTCGTAGTCAATAATTCATTCTTTAATTTTTTATTTTGCACCGAAAGCCTGATCACCTCACCAACTAAATTCTTAAACTCAATAGCATATTTAGATGTCAATTTTTTCGCATATGAAGCTTCTTTAGCCAGTTTTTTATTTTGGAAACATAACCCACTGTTCTATTCTAAAAGTTACACATGTTTCAGTTTTAGTTTTTCACTCTCGATCTCCTGAGATTGAATCCTTTTCCTTAGCTCATCAGCATGTTCTTTAGATATTTCATGTGCAAAAAAGATGATAGTTTATCATCAAATAGGGATACCAACTGCTACTCTAAGAAAGTTACCTTTGCATGCAATTCCTTATTCTCAGAACACTTGTTTTGCAGTTGTTCTTGCAGGATACGATTATCTATCGATTTTGTCTCAAGCTCAAAACTCTTTTCATTACATTGCATCATCAATTTCATAATCGTCTTAACTTGCTCAGCAAGAAGGTCTATTTGATCTGATGTTATTACTATCTGACACTTGCATGTCACTTGCTCCTCGACTGGATTCAATGAGAAGCTCTACTTCTGTATCTTGATCCTAAACAATTCATTGTTGCTAGAGTCAAAGACTAAACACCTTTCTTTTTCAAACATCACCTTGAATCCCTTCTCTATCAATTTCCCCACACTCAGCAAGTTTTCATCAATCTTAGTTACAAGCAGAACATCTGAGAACAGCTTAATTCCATCATAACTCTCTATTACAATTGTGTATTTTCCTTTCACTTCTAGGCATTATCTATTTCCTATCCTTACTCTCGACTTCAATGACCTGTCAAAGACTCTAAACAGTTTCTCATCACAAGCCATGTGATTGGTGCAACTACTATCAACTAACCAACTATCATATAGAGTGCTTGATGAGAAGTAAGAGACAACAAACAGATGGTCCTCTTCTTCTTTAAGAACAATATGTGCTCAACCTTGTTACTGATTTCTTGGTTTCTTGTAGAACCTCTCAATGTGCCTCATCAAGTTGACCCTTCTGCGATTCACATCTGGCTTTCTCCAACACCTAAAATGAGGATGATTATGTTTTCCACAATACTTACATGAAGAATACTTGTTAGAATTTCCAGTACCATTACCTTTTGCAATAATTTCTAAACCACTATGCCATCACTCTTATTCCCGTTCCACTTTTGGTACTATCTTTTTTCATCTTGCTGCACCTTAGCCTTTAATGCTCATGCTGTGCTTCCTTCTTGCCTTATTAACCTCCCCTGCTCTTGTGCTTGTAAAGCACTTATCAACTCCACTACTCTCAATTGAGTCAAGTCCCTGGTGTTCGCCAAAGAGACAATTGTTGCTTCATAATTCTCAGGTATAGAAACTAATATTTTTTGTAACACCCCAAACCCGGCCTAGACGTTATGGCTGAATCTGGCGGTGTCACATGAGAGTGTTTTTAGAAAATCTTAGCAAGTTAAAAATCGTTCAGTTCATTATCATTACATAAGTCGTGAAATCTCTAACCCGATTATTAGGTGAACACATTTCATTAGTACGGAAGCTAAAACATCATTAATTCATTAATCAATAGCTTAATAGTTTAAAATCTCGAAATAAACTTAAAAATAGTTCAAGTTCAAAGACATTTTAATCCCAAAAATAAATATTTAAAATAAGGCAGACAAATAGAATGCTACTCAAAAATCCATAAATGTCCAATAGTGGTCACCACCGGGCCCTCCATCGCACCGATCCATCTACTGTTGAGGTTTACCTGACAGACAATTAAACGAAGGGGTGAGTTTTCGCAAACTCAGTGTGTACATCCCCGCAAACAGCATGCAAATAAACAGATAACAGATAACAGATTACAAATATTCAACCTTAGCCATACAGAACTCGTATGCATAACAGATCAGATATTAGATATCAGAATTCATGCCCATCAACCCTGCACACCATCTCCATCCAACCCAACATACCATGTGGGGATTAAATCAACCCACCCATCCCTACACACCAAGTATGGGGATAAAATCAACCCATCCAGCCCTACACACCAAATGGTACCGTAAAACAGTACATAACAGATAAGTGTAGTGTCGCTGCGAGATAACAGGCTAATCGTCTTTCATTCTTCTTTCTCTTCACAACAATCCTAGCCCAATGCAAAGCAACAAAAAAATCATGGCATGCTTATATGCAGATATCAGAACATATCAATATCATGGCAAAATAGATATACAGAGTCAGGCATATACACATGCTTATAATGACATTCTTTTGCATACAATTTGGCAGACAATTAGAGTAAGGGGTTTAAGTAACGCTTACCGCCCTTACAGTCAGGTCATAGTCGACTTAGGCGACCCGTGTAGCCTTACAGAACATTTCAAATAAAATTGGGCTCACATGCCCGTGTGCCCTGCTCATGTGGGCCCACACGACCCAACTTGGCTTTGCCCGTGTGGATCACACGGCCTGACCGAACTTTCACACGCCCATATGGTTCATACGTGTGACCCATACGCCCGTGTGACCCACACATCCGTGTAGCCTACACGGCCTAAATGGTTGGATCCGTGCCTCGCACACGGCCTCGCCAGCCTCGCACGCTCGTGACCGTCGCGCCCGTGTGGCCCGAGCATGGCCTGGCTCCTCTGTCACACGCCTGTGTCTTGCGATGCAGGCTACCACACGGGCAGACCACATGCCTGTGTAGCGTCGACAGACCACTTTTTGGCTTTCATCGAAACTAGTTTTCTAGGAGATCGGAGTACACACTTGGTTCATTTTCGCTGGTAATCCAACCATGAGCACTCCAAAGCCTAAGATTGACAATATCGAGCCCAAGTCAGTCACTTAAATCGTCTTACATAAGAATGGAAAAAACCCAAAACGCGAGATCTACTTACCTTTGACGAAGAACGACGTTTCTTCGCTGCTAAGAATTCGATTACTGATCTATTGAACCTTGATTAATCCCTAAACAGCAACCAAAATCCTTTTAAATAATCTCCAACCGAAATCTCATAACTTAGTTTAAATGTTACTTACCGAATCGTCAGAACCACTAGCAAATGTCACAGCTAAACGGAAGAGAACGAGAAATTGAAGGAAAAGAAAAATGGAGAAAAAGGAAAAAGAAAGAAAAAAAAAGAATTTCGGCAGCAAGGGTTTGGAAGAGGAAAAAACGGCAGATAAACTATTTTTTCAACTTGAAGAAAATAAGAAAACCCTAATTCTTCCCTAAAGACCACAACTAAGAATTTTAATAAAATCCAACTCTTAATTGCAACTTGCAGCAAAAATAATCCCATCGCCATTGCAGGGAATCGAACCCCTGACCCTAAGCGTATTCCCTTACCACTTAACAACTAGACCAGCAGGCCCATTCTGTTAAGTTTTTACCCATAATTCATTACAAGCCTATTGACCTCAAGTCAGGCTTTACTCAAATAAAGCCCAAATTTAGCCAAAGTTACAGCTTAAACTTAGGACCTCCCAAACACACCCTAGAGCTCATAATCACTTAACCCAACATATATTTAAGCCCAGATATCACGAAGCATAAATTCAGACACTTCTAAACCCAACACTCACAAAAGCCGAAGCTTCAAAAATTTGGGGCGTTACAACTCTACCCCCTAAAAGAAAATTCGTCCTCGAATTTTACCTGGTTAGAAATGTGAGGATACTGCTGACGCATCGAATCTTCTGGCTCCCAAGTAGCCTCCTCAGTGCTATGATTCTGCCACAACACCTTCACCAAGGGAATAGATTTCCTACGCAGAATCTTAACGTCGCGATCTAAAATCTGAACTGGCTCCTCCTCAAACGTCAAATCCGGTCTAACCTCAATCTCCTCCACAGGCACAATATGAGTAGGATCAGAGTGATAGCGTCTCAACATCGACACGTGAAATACATCATGTATACGATTAAACTCTGAAGGAAGCTCCAACTGATATGGGATTGGTCCCACTCGCTTGAGAATCTGGAACAGCCCAATAAATCGAGGACTTAACTTGCCTTTACGACCAAAATTCAAAACCTTCTTCCATGGCGAGGCCTTAAGAAAAACCTTGTCTCCCACAGAATACTCGATGTCCTTTCTTTTCAAATCCGCATAGGACTTCTGTCTATCGGAAGCCACTTTCATTCGATCCCGAATCAATTAGACCTTATCCTCCGTCTCTGATACTAACTCCGGACCCAGAATACGTAGCTCACCTAACTTAGTCCAGCACAAGGGAGTACAACACTTACGTCCATACAGTGCATCATACGGTGCCATCTGAATACTAAACTGATAACTGTTATTGTAAGCGAACCCTGCCAACGGCAAATACTCCTCCTAACTACCTCGAAAATCCATGACACAACCCCTCAATATATCCTCCAATATCTGAATCACCCTCTCTGACTGACCATCTGTCTGAGGATGAAAAGCAGTACTAAAATCTAGACGAGAACCCAAAGCTTCATGAAGTTTTTGCCAAAATCGAGACGTAAAACGAGGATCCCTATCGGAGATAATCGAAACAGGAACCCCATGCAACCTCACTATCTCAGAAATGTAGAGCTTAGCCAGCTTTTACAAGAAGAAATCCGTTCTAACAGGAATGAAATGTGCAGACTTGGTCAATCAATCCACGACGACCCACACAGAATCCTTCTTAGTGGGTGTTAGAGGCAACCTACTAACGAAGTCCATCGTTACTCGCTCCCATTTCCACATTAGTATCTTTCCTGGCTGAAGCAAACCCGAAGGTAACTGATGCTCTGCCTTAACCTGCTGGCAAGTTAAACAACGAGCAACAAATTCTGTCACCTCATGTTTCAACCTTGGCCATCAGCACAACTCTCGAAGATCCCTATACATTTTATTGCCTCCAGGATGCATAGTGTAAGGGCTACAATACGCCTCCCTCAGAATCGACAACCTCAAATCCTCATCATTAAGTACACAGATCCTATCTCAGAAACGCAACATCTCATCACTGTAAATCCTAAAATCAGTGGTTGTTCCAGCCTCAACTTGACGGAATCACAACTCAAGAGACTTATCTCCCAACTGCTTATCCTTAATTTGGTCCAACCACGTCAACCTAACTTGTAATTTAACCAAAAGACTCTCATCGTCATAAAGACTTAGTCGAGCGAACATTGCCCTCAAGTCGGTCATCACCTTATGACTTAACGCATTCACCACCACTTTGGTTTTACCCGGATAGTACTCGATAACGTAATCATAATCCTTAAGCAGCTCCACCCAGCGGCGCTGTCTAAGATTTAACTCTTTCTGAGTGAGGAGATACTTGAAACTCTTGTGATCAGTGTAGATGATACACTTCTCACCTACAAGTAATGCCTCTAGATCTTAAGAGCAAAAACCACCGCTGCCAACTCTAAATCATGCGTCGGATAATTAGCCTCGTGAGTCTTGAGCTACGAGATACATACGTGACCACTTTACCATCCTACATCAAGACGCAACCCAAACCCACATGTGACGCATCAGTGTAAACCATGAAATCCTTGCCAGACTCAGGTTGTATTAGAACTGGAGCCTGAGTCAAGACTGTCTTGGGCTTCTCAAAGCTCTCCTGCTGAGCATCTTTCCAAACAAAGGAAACTCTCTTACGCAGTAACTTGGTCAACGGCACTACGATAAACGAGAACCCTTCTACGAAGCGTCGGTAATAACCTGCCAGACTCAGAAAACTGCGAACCTTCGACACACTCTTCGACTGTTTCCAATCCAACACAGCCTCAACCTTATGAGGATCTAATCTAATCCCCTCTGCAGAAACTACATGGCCTAGAAATGTCACTTCTCGAAGCCAGAATTCACACTTACTAAACTTTATATATAGCTGTTTCTCTCGAAGAATCTGCAGAACCACTCGCAGATGCCTATTGTGCTTATCCTCCGTCCTAGAGTATACCAAGATATCGTCGATAAACACTACCACAAACTGATCTAAGTAGGGCTAGAACACTTGATTCATCAGATCTATGAATGCCGCTGGTGCATTAGTTAACCCAAAAGGCATAACTAAGAACTCTTAATGTCCATACCGAGTCCTAAATGCCGTCTTATGCACATCAGCCTCATTTACTCTCAACTGATGATATCCTGATCGTAGATCGTTTTTACAGTATGTTTGGTTGGGTGTAATAGGAATAGATTACAGCCTAATTCAATGGGCCCACCACTAAAACAATGTTTGGTTGGCTGTAATGCCATTATAGCCTTATTCAATTCAGCCTCTATTCCCACTAAACACGCTGAATAGCATTCCGTACCTTACCCACAGAATAGCCATTCAGAGTGTCTCAATTTCAATTTTACCCTTCTCCCTTCCTCACGTCTGAAGCCTCTTCTCTTTTTCCTTCTTTTTCCCATTTCCTTCCAGCCTTCTTGTTAGGGTTTCGATCAAAGAATAGGCAGCTATTGAATCCACTGCTAGAATGGAAGAATCCCCTGTACATGAAAAAGGATGTGACGGTTGGTTTAGGCTTTCTTTGGCCTGACTGATCGAGGGCGTGGTAGGCTTCTTTCGTGGTAGAAGAGGAAATCTTAAAGAAAATAGCCAAACAAGTTCAACTCATTATGCGTAAGCATAAATGAAGGGTCAAGCTCATCTCAAAATTCTGGTATCTTTATCAATTTTATTCATTTTTGTATCTTTTATTCTGTTAAAGAGAATAATTTTTTTCTTCAATTGTGCTGAATTCTTTTTCTTCAATTATGATTGATGGAAGAATGGGTATTCTGGTTATACTCATGAAATTCAAGCGCTTTTCTTTTATGGCATTGAGATATGTTTTATCAATGTTGAAGCATGATGCCGAAGGCAAATAATGCATTGAAAGAATTGTGAAGTGTTTGCATGCTTTGAGTTATCATACTAGGAGTTACTTTGGCTTGACTTTAAAAAATTATACTGAATTTAGTTTTGATTATTTTTTTCATATTGATAGTCTGAACAATCCAGCTTTGCTTGGGCTGAATGTGGGAGCTGTCATCCACGTGAAGTTAAGGCTACAAAGATCGAACCGGGATTGGGATTTTTATCCCTTCGATTAAGTTCTTGATACAATGCTTCACGAGCTTTGCCATAATGCTCATGGTCCTCATAATGCTAGTTTTTACAAGCTCTGTGATGAGCTTAGAAAGGTCCATTTCCATTCTTTTAGATAGCCCTAATCATCATTTTCCAGTGCCAAATACTGTTTCATGGATGGTTCATGTCTATATTACTAATTTTCCTATTAAGACTTGTTTAAGTTCGTGCTATTGTGTTAGAACCATATAAGCCCATCAAATGAAAGATTCTGGCGTGTGGGGATCAAATCATTAAGAAAGTATTATTAGGTGTGATTGGAGGTTCTCAGGATGTGCCTATATATGGACTCACGATTAGACATTATCTATGTGGAAAAGGGAGAGCTTATGTTAGTTGAATAATTTGATTATTGGTTACAATGTATTTGAGCCCTATGTTAGTTTTAATCCATTTGGGATGCATGTCTTACTTGGAAGATTGGACTAATCTTTGCTCAATCAGTGTTCCTTCTGTATGTTTCCTCATTGTTGTCTATTTACTTATGTTTCTGGAATTATTACAATTAAATAGGGGTTAGTTAAGGTTTTAAGAAATGCACCTTTATTTTTATCTTAGGTATACTAAAGATCTTGATATATGAAGATAATTTTGAGAATCTATATTTAAGTAGCACATGTTGGTTTTAATGTCTTTGTATATTTTTCCTTGTTATATCCATGTAGGAATGTGAGGAGCTCTGTTACCTTCTGGACCTAAACGTCTTGGTTGTGACAGCACCATTAGGGATGCGCTTAGTCCTATACAAGTAGCTGCAATGGCTGCTGAAAGGAGATTGCAGGATGATATCTGGTGTGGTTCCCATTGCTCTGACATTGCTGAGGATGAAGAAAGCTGTGCTGATACTCTGCAGGATCGTTTGGACTTGGATCAGGGAGGAGAGAGATTGAGTATCAATGATGTTTCCAGCAGATATGCTTTTGGTGGAATCTCTCTTAAATGAAGCCATGAACAAGATAAACCGGAATCTAGCTTTGTGGATTTAACTACCCCTCCTTTATCTGGATCTTCTATTAATGAAGGTGCCAAATCTCCTAAACGAAGTTGTAAATCCAATAACCTTATACCTCACCAATCTAGTTCAAGTGCCACTTTTTCTGCCCCCATGCTTAATTATGATTCTCCAGAAAATTAAGGAGTAACTGCGGTGTGGGAGTGCCAATCATGCACTTTATTGAATCCAGTAAGTGTTTCATGCACCAATATCATTTCATTCAAATACTTTGCTTATAAAGGGATATCATATTGTTTAACACATATGTTCATGTTTTATATTGAATTTTATGTGTTAAAACATTTTGATATTTATATTGATAATGTTAATGCTAGCATGCTTGGTCCTATTTTTGAGTTGTATAACCTTATCCTGTATGGTATTTGGCCCACATATTTTTTGCTTCGGTTGTTCTTAATAATCATGAATTTGTGCTTTTTGGGCTCCACAGGCCATGATATATTAATATTGGTTATGGACCATGTTTGCTTCTTTTTCTTTTTTTTTTACAGTGAGAGATGCTTTGTGTTACTTGTTTGCCTCCTAAACTGGATAAATATATATATATATATATATATATATATTTTAGTGCCCCCTCTTGGAAACTTACTTTGCATATCATTAATGTGAAAACATTGCAGCCGTTAGCCCCAATATGCAAGCTTTGCTGCACGGAAAGGCCCAAAGAGATTGGCACCAAGTACAAATTTTGGTCCTGCAAGTTTTGCATCTTGGAAAACAGTGTGAAACTGGATAAATGCTCAGCATGTGACCAATGGAGATATTCACATGGTGCTCCTATATCAACTCCAGCTCCCAATGTTGGCACATGAAAAGTAATATCTCATCAATGCCAATTTGCTTCATCTTATTCAAATCGGTTGATTTTTCCTTGTTACTGCTCGTGTTACAAATGATAGGGAGCGTTTTCCTTGTTTTGGTTGTTTTGGTTGCTTATTACAAAAAATATTGTAGTATTGCAATCTTGAAAATTATTCGAGGAACATTCCCAGGAACATATGAATATTATGTTTGAATATGAAATATAATTCTCAAGTTATTTATTACTTCTTATATTTTATTTTTTATTGTAGAATAATCAAATTATTTGTTTCACTAATGATATTTTAGCATATTATGTAGTGCGGTTTAAAAATAATAAAGTAGATTATATATTATTTTTATAGTATTATATATTGTGATTTTTTAATTCATATAATAATAATTATATTAAGAATTTTATTAAATTATATTTAGTAATAATTATGTTAAAATATGATTAAATTAATTATTATTTTTATTAAACTATTTTTAATAATAATCTTATTAAAATTTAATAATAATAACAATAATCATCTACCTACAAAAAATTCTACTAAGGGTATCCTGGTCATTTTAGTTTTTTTTCTTATTCTATTACAACATCATTCCATTCAACCAAACACAAGAATACTATTACAGTTCTATTCCATTCCATTCAACCAAACAGTTGAATTACTTATTACAGCTCTACTCCATTACAGCTCTATTCTATTACAGTAAACCAAACGTACCCTTAGAGAACACAGAAGCCCCTCTGAACTGATCGAATAAATCGTTTATCCTCGGAAGTGGGTATTTATTCTTAATTGTCAACTTATTTAACTGACTATAGTCGATGCACATCCTCATCGTACCATCCTTCTTCTTTACGAACAAAACTGATGCTCCCTATGGAGACACACTAGGACGAATAAACCTACGATCTAACAGCTCCTGAACTTGAGCTTTCAGTTCCGCCAGCTCTTTCGGTACCATTCGATAAGAGGCGATAGACATCGAAGCTATACCAGGAATCAACTCTATTCCAAAATCTACCTCACGACTCGAAGGCAATCCTGGTAATTCCTCTGGAAAAACATCTGAAAAATCCTTCACGGTATGGATTTTCTTAACCCAAGAGTCCACAGAATCAGAAACACTGAAGTAGGCCAAGTATGCCTCACATCATTTCCTCACCAGCTTCTCTGCTACCAATTCAGATATCACATTACTCAGATAATTTCATCGTTTTCCAATGACGACTACCTCATTATCCTCCTCGGTCCTCAGAACCACCCTCTTTTCAGCACAATCTAGACTTACACGTGCTTCACCAACCAGTCCATACCAAGAATTAAGTCAAACTCCCCAAATGGAAGTTCCATCAGATCAGCTAGTAATATTGTCCTTTGGACTTCCAACGGAACGTCCCTGAACAGCTTACTAACCCTAATGGTCTGCCCCAACAGAATCACCATAGAAATCTCACTAGAAGTACTCTCATGTGAAATCCCCAAGGTTTCAGACACAGAACATGCAATATAAGAATGCGTAGAGCCCACGTTTATCAATGCAACATAAGGTATATTAAGAATAAAAAAACGTACCCGTGATGACGTCTGGAGCATCTCTATCCTCATGGCGACGTGTAGCATAGACAAGTACAGACTGCCTAGCCTCAGTCGGCCCAGCACCCCTGCCAGATAATCTCTGACCTCGACCCATACCATTACCACCCCTAGCCTATCCTTGGTCGCTAGGTGGTTACTGTACTCCACTCGGCGGCTGCGCAGTCTCAATAACCAGAGCTTGCACCTGATTGCCCCTCAGTGGACAATTCTTAACTCGATGCTCAGTTGATCCACACCTCAAACAAGCGCCAGTAGATCTCTAACACTCGCTTGGATGGCGTCTATTACATAGCTGACAGTTTGTCACCCTAGCAGGTGCAACAGTAGGCCCAACTCTAACGGACCCGTCAACCCTGGCCTTTTTCTTAGGCCTCATCCCAGAACCAGTAGACTCAGAATCCCTCTTAACTTTTCCTTTCTCACGGTTTTGGTACTCAGAGCGCTTCACCTCCTCGGCTCTCTTGGCCTTCTCAACTAAGACTGAGAAATCCCATTCCCTCTGAGGAGCTATTAGAACTCGCAGACTATCATGAAGACTATCATCAAATTTAACACAGCACTTATTCTCATTCGTCACCATGCCTCTCGTATAGCTACTCAACCTCAGAAATTCGGCCTTACACTCTGCCACTGAACGGTCTCCCTAGGTGAGATTTAGAAACTAACGTCGTCTAGTGTCAGTGTAGCTAGCTCCCACATACTTACTCTGATAGGTGGTCTTAAACAAATTACAAGTCAACCTATTAGGCTGAGTACCCTTCTTAACGGTCAACCACCACTGATATGCCTCATCGCGAAGCAAAAACACAGCCCCCTTGAGCTTCTGCTCATAAAAAAATCCATATCATCGGTTATGCGCTCTGTGGCCTCCATCTAGTACTCGGCCACACTCAGAGCAACTCTAGCGATGCCCTTAAATATCTCACTGCTCGTTTCGTGAGTCATTCTCACATCGACCGACCGGGCCGGATCCAACATTAGCCCCAGCGACCCTCTCCAGAATTCACAGTATGGCTTGCGACAGTACGTCTTCCTCAGCTGCACGGCCCTAAGACTCAGCACCAATCTCATTAACAGGTGACACCAGCGTCTCGCTAGTGTCTAGATTTGGGATCGTATCAGATGCGAAGGACCTAGCTTGAATCCTTTTATGGCCTCTACCTCTGCCCCTAGTACCCCGTCCACGAGTATCACGCGTGCTCATCGTAGCTATCGAATTAATCTGTATTGAGAAATTTTATGCACATCAATTTACAGTTTTGATAATTATTTGTAGATATTTTATGCAATATAGTAATAGAGTTTCAGAGTTGGTTATCGCGAGAAGCAGTCTCACTATAGTTTCAGTCCATACTCCCTAAAGTGTTTCAATAAAGTATTACCTATAGAGGTCTCACAATACATACATAATATTTTAGAAAGATACAGATAAATTTCAGTATAAGCATGCTTTTAAACAGTTTCAGAAACTTACAAGATCAATGCCGGAGACTCGGTGAACCACTATTTTATAAAAACTGTTTTAAATTGCTTTACCACTTATTTTTCAAAACCCATTCTTTTTACTGCCTAAATCCACAGCTGAGTTTTTACAAACCTGGCTCTGATACCACTAAATGTAACATTCCAAACCCGGCTTAGACGTTATGGTTGAATCTGGCGGCGTCATATAGAGTGTTTTTGGAAAATCTTAGCAAGTTAAAAATCGTTCAGTTCATTATCGTTACATAAGTTGTGAAATCTCTAACCCGATTATTAGGTGAACACATTTCATTATCACGGAAGCTAAAACATCATTAATTCATTAATCAATAGCTTAATAGTTTAAAATCTCGAAATAGACTTAAAAATAGTTCAAGTTCAAAGACATTTTAATACCAAAAATAAATATTTAAAATAAGGCAGACAAATAGAATGCTACTAAAAAATCTATAAATATCCAATAGTGGTCACCATTGAGCCCTCCGTCGCACCGATCCATCTACTGCTGAGGATTACCTGACAGACAATTAAACGAAGGGGTGAGTTTTCGCAAACTCAGTGTGTACATCCCCACAAACAACATGAAAACAAACAGATAACAGATTACAGATATTCAACCTTAGCCATACAGAACTCGTATACATAACAAATCAGATATCAGATATCAGAATTCATGCCCACCAACCCTGCACACCATCTCCATCCAACCCAACACACCATGTGGGGATAAAATTGACCCACCGATCCCTACACACCAAGTATGGAGATAAAATCGACCCATCCAGCCCTACACACCAAATGGTACTGTAAAACAGTACATAACAGAAAGTGCAGCGATGCTGCCAAATAACAGGCTAATCACCTTTCAATCTTCCTTCTCTCCACAACAATCCCAGCCCAATGCAGAGCAACATAAAAATCATGGCATGCTTATATGCAGATATCAGAACATATCAATATCATGGCAAAACAGATATACAGAGTCAGGCAGATACACATGCCTATAATGACATGCTTTTGTATACAATTCAACAAATAATCAGAGTAAGAGGTTTAAGTAACGTTTACCGCCCCTACAGTCATGTCATAGTTGACTTAGGCGACCCGTGTAACCTTACAGAACATTTTAAACAGATAGGGCTCACACGCCAGTGTGCCCTGCTCGTGTAGGCCCACAAGTCTGTGTGGCCCACACGGCCCAACTTGGCTTTGTCCGTGTGGATCACACGGCCTGGCCTGAACTTTTACATGCCCGTGTGACCCACACACCCGTGTAGCCTACACAGCCCAAATGGTCAGGTCCGTGCCTCACACACGGCCTTGCCAGCCTCGCACGCCAGTGTCCGTTGCTCCCATGTGGCGCGCGCATGGCCTGGCTCGTCAGTCACACGCCTATGTCTTACGACACAGGCTACCACAGGGGCAGACCACATGCCCATGTGGTGTTGACAGACCACTTTTCAGTTTTCGTCAAAACTCATTTTCTACGCGATCAGAGTACACACCTGGTTCACTTTCACTGCTAATCCAACAACGAGCTCTCCAAAGCCTAAGATTGACAATACCGAGCCCAAATCAGTCTCTTAAATCATCTTACATAAGAATGGACAAAACTCAAAATGTGAGATCTACTTACCTTCGACGAAGAATGGTGTTTCCTCACTGCTAAAAATTCGATTATTGATCTATCAAACCTTGATTAATCCTTAAACAGTAACCAAAAGCCTTTTAAATAATCTTTAACTGAAATCTCATAACTTAGTTTAAACGTTACTTATCGAATCGTCAGAACCACAAGCAAATGTCACAGCTAAATGAAAGAGAACGGGAAATCGAAGGAGAAAAAAATAGAGAAAAAGGAAAAAGAAAGAAAAGAAAAGAATTTCGACAGCAAGGGTTTGGAAGAGGAAGAAACAGTAGAGAAACTATTTTGTCAATTAGAAGAAAATAAAAAAACCCTAATTCTTCCCTAAAGCCCACAACTCAGAATTTTAATAAAACCCAACTCTTAATTGCAACTTGCAGTAAAAATAATCCCATCGCCATTATAGAGAATCGAACCCCTAGCCCTAAGCGTATTCCCTTGCCACTTAACCATTAGACAAGCAAGCCCATTCTGTTAAGTTTTTACCCATAATTCATTATAAGCCCATTGACCTCAAGTCAAGCTTTACTCAAATAAAACCCAAATTTAGCCCAAGTTACAGCTTGAACTTAGAACCTCCCAAACACACCCCAGAGCTCATAACCATTTAACCCAACATATATTTAAACCCAGATATCACGAAGCATAAGTTCAGACACTTCTAAATCCAACACTCACTAAAGTTAAAACTTTAAAAATTTGGGGCATTACATTTTCTACACCAGTTTAGAATAATAGAGATCAGTCCCAATAACTCTTACCTTGTTAGTAATATCTAGTAGCTTGTCTGAGTATTCTTTGATTAGCTCAGACTCTTTCATTTGTAAGCTCTCGAATTCTTTGATCAAATTCAACACCTTCATGCTCTTGATCCTCTCAGCTCTTGGATACTCAGCTTTGAGGTGGTCTCATATCTCCTTTGCTGATCCAAAAACTATAATTCTATTGAATATGGATGGTGAAACCAAAGGATAAAGGTAAGCCTTTACTTTAGCCTTCTTGGTGGTTCTCTCTTTGTGCATTCTGATCTGGTTCATAGTTGGATTGTTGGAAAGTGGAGTCACCTCGTAATCTTCCTCTACGGCTTTCCAATAATCACAACCCTTCATGTATGATTGCATTCTCAGAGCCCATGGTTGATAATTTTCTTCATTAAACACAAATGGAGCTAAGATAGACAGGTTACTTGACCCTGATCCTATTTTTCTTAAAACCTCGTAAGTGTATCTCTCAATTTTTCTATCAGAACTCTTAAAATTTTTTTCTCACAGGACCCTTAAGAAAAATAGCTCTCAATATCACTGTTGGTTTAGTAAAGAATTAATAGAAGCATAGAAAAATAAGAATGAAATGGATAATTGAATTCATTAACCAAGTAACTTTGCAGCCATTGAGACACTAACAAATCTCATCTTATAGAGGGGCATAAACTTTACATATATTTAAATCCATACAATAGAATATCTGAAACAGTGATGCTAAGCTCCTTTTTAAATCCCATTGGTTTATTGATTCTTTAAAGGATTATCTAACCAAGTAAAAATTTCAGGAAATATTTTCTGAAAAGGCCTTCCTTTTTTATGACATGGAAGATAGAGTTCTATGGAAGCTTAGTACTTAACACGGTGAAATCTAACTATAATTTTATTGTTCAAGATAGACAGAATTCTCAACATCCTTGTTCAAAGAGGTCTAGTAAATTCTAGATTTCCATTTAGTTTTAAAATTTTCCTTTTAAAGTCATTCTCTTCATCTATAAACTTGCAATAATGGGTTGCCCTGTATATTTGAAATTTCCAAAAGAGTTCCAATACAATATACCTCTTGTCCTTTCTGCAAAGAGATGAATGAAACTATAGAACAACTTGTTAAGGAATGAAAACTGTTATAACAGTTAGCAGTTAGAGATTAGTAGTTAAAATAGTTATAAGTAATTATCTGTTGACAGATTGTATTTAAATACTATGTCTTGGTATTCAGTTTTGATATAATAAAATTGAACCTTTCAAATGTGTTCTTGTTCACTCAAATATCTTGTGTATTTATCATTATGGTATCTGAGCCTTAATCATTTTTTTTTTTGGTTTAAGTGTTTTCTTTGTGTTTCTTTCATGGAAACAGAAGTTGTTTCTGGTAATGATGATGAGAGTTATCAGTTAATTAATACAGCTGCACCAGTAGATGGTTCTTCTTCCGATCCTGGTCATGATTCTTTGAAAAAGATTCAACAGTTTCCTAAGCATATCACTGTGAAACTAGGTGAGCATAACTTTCTTCTATGGAAACAACAGGTTATGTTAATTCTTGAGAGGTATGGGCTCAATGAATTTGTTCTTGGAATTGTTAATGTTCCTCCACAGTCTGTTGTTGATAGAGATGGTAAACTTATTGTTAATCTTGATTTCTTGTTTCATAAGCAACAAGATAAGCTGTTAGCTTTTTGGTTATTATCCACTATTTGTGATGATATTTTGGTGCATCTCACTAATGCTCGATCGAGTTTTGATGTGTGGAATACAGTTGCGTGGCGGTTTGTTACTAAGTCTACTATAAAGTTTCTTCTCTGAAGCATTCTTTGTATTCTCAGAAAAAGGGGCAGTTAACCACTAAAGAGTACTTGGCCAAAATTAAAAGTTTTTGTGATGCCTTAATGGCTGCAGGAAATGCTATTTCTGAGCAAGAACAGATTAGCATCATTCTTGCTGGTCTGTTAGTGGAGTATGAGTCAATTCAAATTGTGGCTTCAGCAATGTGTGTTCCTCTTGATCTTCTTGCTGAGATGCTTACTGATTGTGAAGCTAGACAATAGGATTTTGTTTCTAGTGTGCCTTTACAGGCTAATGTTGCTCAGTAAAGTGGTAATGATGATAGAAGCACTGAGCAGTTCAATAGAGGTTCTAGACCACCCTATAGGGGTATAGTTTTAGGAGCTTTTGAGGCAGAGGCCGAGGAAGGGGGTTTCTCCATAACAAACCTCAATGTCAGTTATGTGGTAAGATTGGTCACACTGTACAGAAGTGTTACTATATATTTGATGAGTCTTTTGAATGGGTTTATGATCAAATAATGCAGGTGCATTGTCATCAGTTCCAAGATTCCTCCAGTTCCTCCTGTGGTGGTTCCCATTATTGTTCCCAAAGAAACACTGTGCAAAGTTTTGGTTTGTAAACTAATGCTATCTCCACAAAAGGGTAGTTTCCCATAAGCTCATTGAATACAAAAGTATGGTATCCAGACTCAGGAGCATCCAACCATGTTACCAATGATCTAGATAATTTACAGAAGGCAACACAATATACAAGTAACAACAAGCTTTTCATGGGGAATGGTGTGTCTGTACCAGTGGCTTTTTTTGGCTCCTCCTTCTTTACAAATGATAGTGGAGTTTTTCATTTGAAAAATGTTTTACATGTTCTAAGAATTTGTAAAAACTTAATGTTTGTTGCACAATTTGCCAAAGATAATCAAGTTTATTTTGAATTTTATCCTTTCCATTGCTTTGTGAAGGATATCAAGACAGAGGGCATCTTGTTGGTGGGCCACATTTATGATAGTTTGTACTAGTTTGATCTATCAGGCACTCAAAGTTTCAAAACTTCTTCTTCTCTAACCACTGCTCACACTACTCATATGGGTCTCCTATTCTAGTGGTTTAGTTTTTGATTTGTGGCACAAATGACTTGGTCACCCTTGTATTAAAACTGCCAGTACAGTTCTTCAAAAGTTTAATATTGTTTCAAAGAGTTGTAAGTTGAATTCACTTTGTTCAGCATGTCAACTTGGAAAGTTTCATAAGCTTCCACTTTCTACCTCTACTACTGTTTATTTAGCTCCCTTTGAACTAATCGTTTCTGATCTGTGGCATCTGAAGGCAATTTTTATTATGTTTTTTTTTTTGTTGATGCATACTCTAGGTACACTTGGATGTATCTTATAAAACGCAAGTTTGAGGTACTGGACAAATTTCTTCATCTACAGAAGTTTGTTGCAGCTCAGTTTGGATGTCAAATAAAGGTTCTTCAAAGTGATTGGGGGTGGAGAACTTCGTTCTTTTCCAAAGGTACTCTCTCAGTTGGGGATTCATCATCGACTTTCTTGTCCTCATACTTCTGAGTAAAATGGCTTGGTGGAGAGAAAACACAGACATATAGTTGATACTGGTCTGACATTATTGGTTCAAGCTAGTATGCCTATGCATCTTTGGGTTCATGCTTTCATCAGTGCTGTTTATTTCATCAACAGACTTCCCACACCTATCCTCAATGAAAGGTCACCATATGAGGTGTTGCATAAAGCTCTACCTAACTACATGCATTCAAAGGTTTTTAGCTGTAAGTGCTATCCATTTCTTATACCCTTTAATACTCATAAGTTACAATATCGTTCTAGGCCTTGTGTGTTCCTTGGCTATAGTCCTGTTCACAAAGGATACAAATGTCTTGATGATACAAGTAAGATTTTTGTCTCTAGGCATGTGGTGTTTGATGAAGAATGTTTTCCTTTTGCTAGTTCTATTGGCTCAAATAGTAGTTCTGCCACTTCTTGGACTAAGTCAAAGTTCTTGTATCAGCAGTCTCAAGTTCCAGTTGTGGTATCTTATTTGGAACAATCTGGATTTGGTGCTCCAAATGTGCCTATTACTTCAGTTCGAATGAATGTAGGTGACGTGTCAGGGTCTGCTACTAAAATTCTGGTCATCTTCCTTTGGAGTCCATTGATTTGAGATTGAGGCAAGGTGATAGCATCTCGCCAGTAATAAAGATAGCAGTAGTAGTTTTGCTCGTTCTACTCATACTCTAAACTCATCTCACCATGTTGTAGATCCTCTTATGAACTCAAGTTTGGCTTCTAGTGATAATCTGGTTGTTGAGGAATTTCAGGATCCTCTAATAGTTTTACCTGCCAATTCTCATCCCATGCAAACCAGGTCTAAAAGCAGTATTTTTAAGCCCAATGTGTTTTCAGCTGAGTTGATTGAGACTGAGCCAGTCACAACTGAGGAGGCCTTTGCTAGTAAAGAGTGGGCACTAGCAGCTCAGCAGGAGTATGATGCTTTGCTGAAAAATAAGACATGGGACTTAGTTCCCTTACCTACAAACAGAAGAGCTGTAGGATGCAAGTGGGTGTTCAAACTCAAATGCTGTTCAGATGGCTCTATTGCTCATTACAAGGGTCGTTTGGTAGTCAAGGGATATCTTTAGGAGGCAAGTATTGATTTTCAAGAAACATTCAGCCCAGTTGTGAAACCAACAACAATTCGAGTTGTTTTAACATTGGCTATGAAGTTTTGATGGCAGCTAAGGCAAGTAGATATCAATAACGCATTTCTTAATGGTGACTTGTTTAAAGAAATTTATATGGTTCAACCTCCTGGTTTTGAGCAGAAGCATGGTAAACGACCTTTGGTGTGTAGATTGAAGAAAGCACTGTATGGTCTTAAACAGGCTCTCAGAGCTTGGTTCTCCAAGCTAAAAGATTTCTTGCTTGCTTCACAGTTTGTTTTGGCTAAGTTAGATGGTTATCTTTTTGTTAGGAAAGTTAAAGGAGTGCTTTTGTATATCCTAGTATATGAGGATGACATCATTGTCACTGGAAATCATCAAGGTAGCATAGATAACTTTGTTTCAACCTTGGATACCCAGTTTTCATTAAAAGATTTGGGGCCTTTAAGTTACTTCCTTGGTATTGAAGTAACTCCCACCACTGATGGGTTGTTTTTAAGTCAGCGCAAATATGTTCTTGATCTTCTAAAAAAAGCTCGAATGGATCAGGCAAAAAGATCTCCCACACCCATGGTCACTTCAACAAACTTATCTCAACATGTTGGCAGTGCAATTGAGAATGAATCCGAGTATAGAAGCATTGTGGGGGCTCAGCAGTATGTGGTCATCACCAGACCTGACATTCCTTTTGCTGTCAATAAAGTTTGACAATTCATGCATAAGCCTCTTGACCAGCACTTCAAGGCTGTAAAACGCATTTTCAGGTATCTTCAAAACACTGTGGACTATGAAATTCACTTTACTGCAGCTGCCAACTTGGATTTGGTTGGTTATTTAGATGCAAATTGGGGAGCTGATGTGTATGATAGGAGGTCTACTACAGGGTTTTGTGTGTTCCTTGGGGGTAATCCTGTGGCCTGGTGATCCAAGTAGCAACAAATTGTCTCCAGGTCAATTGCAAAAGCTGAGTATAGAGAGCTAGCTCACATTATTACAGAAGTGGTTTGGCTTGAGTCTCTCTTGTCTGAGTTGCATGTTTCTACCTCAAGAAAGGCTGCAGTGTGGTATGATAACTCAGGAGCAGTTGTTGTATCTGCTAATCCAGTGTTGCACTCAAAGTTCAAGTATGTCGAGTTAGATCTGTTCTTTATTAGAGAGAAAGTTGCTGCTGGAAAGCTAAGCGTGGGGCATGTTCCAACACAAGAGCAAGTAGCATATGTATTTACCAAACCTTTGCTAGCTCCTTTGTTTGCAAAATTTAGATCATATCTTAAAGTGGCTGCGAAGTTTGAACAAACAGTAGATATTAAGAAGATGGAGGCATGTTAAAGAATGAAAATTGTTATAACAATTAGTAGTTAGAGCTTGGTAGTTAAACTAGTTATAATTAGGTTTCTGTTGACATATTGTGTTTAAATACTATGTCTTGGTATTCAGTTTCGATATAATAAAATTGAACCTTTCTAATCACTATGAATTGTGTTCTTGTTCACTCAAATCTCGTGTATTTCTCATTACAACAATTCGTATTGTTCGTTTTCAAAAGCTGTCTAACTCACTTGGATTCATGACTAATAATTTTTCTGTTGATGATTGACCAGATTTCTTTCTGCATTTTAAGAATGCTTCAAAAAGATCAACGCACTACTATTGTTGTCAGCATACTATCCACGTATCATGTTGTGTGATAATTTTTATCTATTACGTCAGCGTCATTAATAATCTAATTAGTAATAAATTTTTCTGTTAACTAAAAAGCTTGATTGTTTTTGGAAAGATGAATTTTCAAGCCTTTTTTTAGTATGGGCTTTTCCCCTTCAGCGAAGTTAGTAAAGGTAGAAGAAAAAGTCAGTTTATAAAATGTTACTCGAGTAAACTTCTAGATGCCACGGTGAAGAAGAAGTCAGTTGACTTGGATAGTCAATATTAAACAGGACCAATTTAATTTGTGACCTCTTCTTCAACATATAAACAACAAAGAAAAACAAAAACAAACAAAGACTTGTGCTGAAACTTAAAACCCATTGCTGCTCTACAATTTCCAACTTTCCTTGCATAATCAAAGAGGTTCCCACAGCCATGGATCAAAAATTTCTCATGGCGGCTAGAACCGGAGACTTAAACCTCATCAAGCAACTCGTAGATGCTGAAACCAACATCCTAAACGCCACCACTCCACAAGGGAACACTGCTCTTCACATGGCTGCACGATTCCGACACAAAGATTTGGTCGAACAGATAATAAATTGGCATCCGAATCTCATCCACAAGACCAACCTCAATGGTGAAACACCCTTTCATGTCGCCGCAAAGGCCGGACGGTTAGATGTTATTTTCTTGTTCAAGGCTACTGTGGAAAATATAGCATGGGTCAAAGACAATAATGGCGACACCCCTTTACATTGTGCTGTCAGAAACAATCATAAGTTGGTTATGTGGCTATTGGTAGAAGAAGATCGGGAAGCTTTGAGGCTAGTCAACAATGCTGGGGAATCTCCGCTTGTTGTCGCCATTGATTTAGGCTTAACTGATGTTGCTCAGAGCATCATATTTAGAAATCCACTCACTCTTGATCATATAGGAAACAACGGCCAAACACCGCTGCACCGTGCCGTCTTAAGCCGCGATCGGGGTAAATCTAGCTGTCACTTTGTCAAGATTTCGATATTTACTGTAGTTTTAATGAAATGGTTATGATTTAGCAGAAATCGTGGACATGATCATGTTTTTGAAACCAGAGTTGATCACCTTGCAAGATGGGAGAGGGAGAAATCCCCTTCACTATGCTGTTTCCTTGGATGACTATGAAATGGTTAAGAAATTACTAGAACGCAATAGTTCAGCCGCATATCAAGTAGATAATAATCGACAGATACCTCTCCACTTTGCTGCCAAGAATGGTCAAGTAAACTTGTTGAAGCTGCTGCTAAATCCTTGCCCGGACACCGTTGAGATGATCAACAATGAGCAACAGAATATTCTCCACCTTTCTGCTAAAAATGGGTACATGAATGTAGTATTGTATGTCTTGGATTTGCCTGAAGCTGAAGATTTGGTTAATGGATCAGATATTGCTGGAAACACCCCTTTGCATCTTGCAGCAATGAACTTCCATAGCAATGTGGTCTATTTTTTGTCAAAGAATTCAAAGGTGAACATTAGGGTAATGAATCAGGATTCTCAGTCAGCTTTGGATGTGGTCTATTCAATTGACGATGGTGGGATGGAACTACAAAAGGTACAAAAATTAAGGTATCAGAACTTATGTTATTTGGATTCAGAGGATTACTGAATAACAATAGTTGTGTTTTTCAATTGCAGCTCTTGACCTTAAAGGCTTTGAAGAGTTCTTATATGAAGAGAGCTGGCGATCTCCTTCAAGAGGGAGGATTCGTCTATACAGATGTCGAGAAAACAAACAAAATGGGACAAAAAAGCAGGGAAATGGCGACAACTATGTTGCTGATGGCAACACTGATTGCTACATTTACATTCACAGCAGCTTTTACAATCCCTGGAGGTTTCAAAAACAAAGGTCCAGACGAGGGTATGTCGACATTACTCGGTAAGTCTGCTTTTAAAGCATTCGTAGTCACGGATTCGATTGCCTTCACCTCATCAATGACTGCAGCAGTGTTGGTTTTCTGGTCATCTTCATATCAAGTCACCGAATCATTCATGGACACACTTCCTTTCGCCATTGCTTTTACTTGGATTGCACTTGTGGTGATGTCATTGGCATTCGTTACAGGATTGTTCGTAGTGTTGTCCAAGACATTGTGGCTTGCCATACTGGTTTGTTTCATCGGTTGTGCATCGCCTGCAATTCTTTACTTATTTGGACCGTTGTTTCTCCTCGTGTTCGATCGCTTGTCATCTTCTCCAACCTCTCTCGCTCGCCGACGTAACATACTTGAAGACAACCCGTTTTTGTTTATCTTTCGATTGACGAAGATGATTTACTGAAGTAAAAAGATAAAAGGCTAAAATGTGTCTGTAGTATCTGTACCTTTTGAAAATTAAAAATTTAGTCCATATACTTTTATATCTAAAATTTAGTCGCTCTACTTTGTAATTTTTAAAGTTGTTCTTTATGTGAAATTCAGGTTTTACTTAGTAATTATGCAATTAAAAAAATTATTGTAGCTAACTTGATTTTAACAAAAAAAAATTAACAATATTAATTTTCAAAAAATAAATACTAAATTTTTAATTTTCGAAAAGTAAGACATATTTTAACCAAAGATAAACTAGTAACACAAAGGAATACGTGATTCAACCTGTTGGCCGACTGCTGTGAGATGTCTTGTTTCAATTAATTTTCATCTCAGCTGACCAAGTTATATCTCGATTACGGGATGGTATTTCTACAATTGCAATAGACCTTCTGAATTTAACCTCAGATTTCTTTGGTTCCGGCAGCAAAGCTCCCTGCGGTACAAGTACAAATGTGTAAAAACTATGAACAAAAACAGAGAAAATCAAAGTAATTCAATATCTATAATTCATTCTATAAACTAAATTCCAAACTAATGAAATTTTTATGTTAATATCGAATGTTTAATATCGAAAAAAGGGGTGTGAATTAGAGTGTAGGAAACTTACGTCTGTTTCGGCATAAACAGTATTAAGTGAGGCTGACACAGGCTTCTTGGATTTTGTAGCTAAGGACTTACAGGCTGTCATCTTTAAAGACGTCAAAAGAAGGAATTCGCAGCTGTAATCCACAGGGTTGAAGGTGGTGAGGGCGGGTAGGTTTTCAAGTTGTAACTTTCCAATTTCGGAAACCGCATGCCCTTTTCAGTTTTCACTTTGGCTTCACCTTCTTCGTATCTAAAGAATCACAAGGAGAAGAAAAGACGAAAATTTTAAGGCTAGAGCTATATTATATACTGCAGCCTCACCAAAAACTATTGTCATAAAGAAATCAATTTAAAGTCTACAATTTCTTGAAGGAAGAATACGAAAGAGATGAAAGGATTAAGGGAATGCACATTCTCAATTTAATCAAAGAATTTGAACTTTAAAAGATGAAAAATTCTGAGGCAATTAAAAAGTACTATGATAGATTACTCATTATTGCCAACAGAGTAAGATTACTTGACTTTGAATTTCCTAATTTTAGATTGGTTCAAAAAATTTCTTATAATAATCCCTGAAAGATTTAAAGGAACTATTTCCTCATTGATAAATATTAAAAATGTGTTAAAAATTAGTTTAGTAGAATTATTAATGCTTTACTTGCGGGTTTTTTACCTCAATATTATAAAAAAAATTTATACACCAAAATAGGTTGTCAGCCAGATTAATTACGAAAATGGTATATTTTTTTAGGTCGTGCCTACCTGACAAGCACAACCGATTAGATTTTTAATATTAAATTTTTTCGTTTAAAAATTATTATTATATTATTTTTAATATTTATATTAATATATATGTAAAAATATGAATTTTATACGGGTAAAAATACTCAAAACAGGTCGGCGCACATCAGTAGTAGGCACGACTAGTCGTGCTGAATGTGTAGGCACAACACCTCCCTCTTCTTCTTTGCCTTCCCCACTGCATGTTGCCCATTTTTTCTCATACATGAGTCTTATCACTCATGGAAAAAATTTTTTTATGGGGGACCTTATAAGCATGGTCCCCCCATATTGAAGCAGCCACCGGCTGTGAGAAAGAAAGGAGAGAAAGGAGAAGGAGAAGAAGAAGGAAAAAAAGGATAATGTATTATTTTAGTAATTTATTATAAAATTATGGTGTTTTGTGAGTTTTTAGTAATGTAAATTTTTTTAAAAAATTTGTATAATTATTTTGTTAGTAGTTTATGATTAGGTTATAAATTATTAGTTTTTTTTTTTATTTTGTATTTTGTTATAGTTATTTGTTTTGTTAATAATTTATGAGATTAGGTTACAAATTGTTAGTGTTTAGTGTATTAGTGTATTGTGATTTTTTTAGTAATTAAAAAATAATAATTTTATAGTTGATTTGGTTATATAAATTGTTAGTGTTTAGTAGTTTAGTGTATTAGTGTATTGTGATTTTTTTAGTAATATATTTTTAAAAAAATAATTTTATAGCTATTTTATTAGTACTTTAAGATTAGGTTATATAAATTGTTAGTGTTTAGTGGTTTAATATATTAGCGTATTGTAATTTTTTTAGTAATATATTTAAAAAAATATTTTTATAGCTATTTTATTAGTAATTTAAGATTAGGTTATATAAATTGTTAGTGTTTAGTGGTTTAGTGTATTAGTGTATTGTGATTTTTTTTAGTAATATATTTAAAAAAAAATATTTTTATAACTATTTTATTAGTAATTTAAGATTAGGTTATATATTGGTAGTGTTTAGTGGTTTAGTGTGTATTAGTGTATTGTGATTTTTTTTTAGTAATGTATTTAAAAAATAATTTTATAGTTATTTTGTGTTTGTATATGATTATAAATTGTTAGTGTTTATAGTTTAGTGTTTTGTGATTTTTTAATGTAATTTTTATATAATGTAATTTTATATTATTATATATTTATTTGATAATTTTTATTGATTTATTAAAATGTTGATTAAATTTGTTGTTACATAATTTTATAGGTTATTTGGAAGTTCTTCTAATTAGGTATGTTTCTAGTTCTTTTTTTTTAATTCGTATATTTTTTATATTTAGATAGTTTATATGTTTTTAATTATATTATTATTGTTATCTAACATAAAAAAATTGTAGGTAAAAAATGAGAAATTATGAGATATTTACTGTGTTTATTTCTAAAATTTGAAAAAAATTATTTTATCTTTTGAAATAAGAAAAAATGAATTCAATTTTTTTTTAATTGCAGATTTGTAACAAATGGGTTCTTTGATTGATAATGCAAATCACATATCAAGTACCATTAAGGAGACGGTAATAAAATTTTTATTTCATAGTCATGTTATTTGTTGAATTAAATTATATTGTATTAATTATTTCGCTAATATAATAATGTCGAGTCGTCACTGAGTGTATTGAGAGGCCGTGTCAATAGTATAGGGTTTGGCTAGATGAGCGCCTAATACCCGTTCTTGAGTTAGCGGGTTGGATCAAGCGGCATTGATCCGGACTTTTGATCTGCGATATGACTTGATTTCCGCTTTAGTCGAGCGATGGCGTCCGGAGACCCACACATTTCATTTGCCGTGCGGGGAGTGCACCATCACTCTAGAAGATGTTGTAGTACAGCTCGGGCTCCCCATCGACGGGAACGCGGTCACGGGCGTAAGTTCGATCTCCAGGCCGGTAACCCTTTGCTATGAATTACTTGGACGCTCGCCAAGTGAGGGGGAATTTGCCAGTTTGAGGTTGTCATGGCTAAAGGCCAATTTTGAGTATTTGCCGAAATCGCCAATGAGCGGGAGGTGGTGATGCGGCCGTTCGAGCTTACATTATGCACCTTATAGGGGTGTACTTATGAGCGGAATCAAGCGGCGATCTTTGTTCACTTGATGTACTTACCCTATTATCTAATTTGCATAACACCCGTTCATACGGTTGGGGTCCGCGATGTTAGCCATGTTGTATCGAGAACTTTGTCGGACGATGCAGATCATCTCTGCGATGGACATAGGCGGATGCCTCATCATCTTGCTGCGATCGTGAGCACTTTACCGGATGCCATTCTTGGCATCAATTAGTCACCAATCATATATATTTTCACTAGTTAATAGGTGATGAATTTTTTTGCGTTGTAACAATTAGTTGACTTTTTTTTGGATTATGTTGTTCTAACAATTTTTTTTCTTAGATGGAGCACAAATCCGGGTATCAGAAGGTCATACACGATTCTGATATACTGCCTGATGATCGAGAATCATTCTGGAGAGGGGTAAGTTTTTCCAATATCAATTTTATTTTATTATTTTATTTCACTCGACCTACGTTAATATAAAAAATGTGATTAAATGTGCAGTTCATTTTGATGCCGTATTCTGTTCTAGAAATTATAGCGGTTATTCCCTCGTCTGCCCGCGTCCACTCAAACTTGTGGTGCATTAGCGCACCCGTTATTAATTTTCAGATAGTAGAGTGGTATCATGGCGATCGAGTACTTCGGCAACTTGATTGCATTCAATATATCCGGAGTCCACCAGTACGATTGGGGGATATCCATGGGATGACCAGGAGGGGGAGGCATGGGCTTGATTGGGGAGATGAGCATGAAGAATATGTTACGATGTGAAACAACCGGTTTGAGAGGGTACTTTAGATAGATCGTGGCTTGGATCTTCAGCCCTCGTTATAGTACCTACAGTGGTACTGTGAGATAGGGAAACCATTTTTGTTTGGTGGGCAGTCGATGGTAGTCCCCCCGCATACGACACGAATTGGGCAACATCTTCCAGATCCGCATCATGCACCAGAGCCGAAGCCACAATAGGAGCCAGAGCCGGAACTACACTCTGGAGGTAGTTCTTATCATCCAGATTTAGGGGGCGATAACTATTTCTCGGGCTCTTCAGGCCACGGATATCATTCAGAGTTTGATATATTCAGCCCACTACCACCTCAGTACTCTAGTCATCCCGGCTCATATTTATCTCAGTACTCTACTCCTTCCGGCCCGCATCCACCCATGTACTCAACTCCTCCAGAGCCGTATCCACCACCGTACTCTGCTCCTCCCGGCCTATATCCACCTCCATATTCTACTCCCCTCGGCTCAAGTTCATCGATGGCGTTTGAGACATATGATTTTTCGTCTATGTTTCACACACCCCCGCATACAGATGAAGAGAACGTTGATCGTCGTAGTCGTCCGCAACGTGAACGTCGGGCTTCACAAAAATATACCCCTAGAACCACACCATCAAACCATCAATTTTAGGGGTTTTTGTAATATAAATAACTTCCTTTTTTATGTAATAAATTTTTTGGCATTTTATTTATCAATTTAATTTATTTTTGGCAAATTATGTAATGACTATTTATGTAATGAGTTTTTTATCATTTAATTACAAAGGATAGTCATCATTCCCCCGGTTGAAGAACGTTATTATAATAGTAAATGAAATACATGATAAATCCGAGTTAAGTATGTATGAACACAAATAGTCATGCTTCACTCGGAGTAAGTATGTAAATTGTATATAAACATGTGCTTCGAAGGCGAATTTTGGATTTGCTTGGGTTGAAGTACATAATTGCAAAAAAAAGAGGAGTGTTAAAAACAATCAATTTTAATATGCTTAAAAAATCCATTTAATGCTACTCGGTGGGACTTTTTCTTCCAACATGTAATTAACAAAATCTTAATTTCTATCTGATCGCGACGATTGTCCAATATGGTAGTTTCGGAGTGGGCATTTATTCCGATTATGACCTGGTAATCTGCATACTCCACACAACTTCCCATCGGATTTCTCTCTAATGTCCATTTCGTTACGAATTCTAGATGATTACGGACGACCTTTTGGGTTTCTACGCAACCCTTTGTCTGGGACAAGCTCGAATGTCGTCGGAGGAACCTCCCAAGTAGATAGGTCAGAAAGTACGGGAAACTCATTCTCCCATACACGCAACGTGCGTTCGAGGGTATACACTTCATCGATAAATTGATCTACATTGAGCGAGACTTTAGCACAAGTTGCTACAACATGTGCACAAGGATAATGAAGTGTCTGGAACCTCCTACAATCGCACCGTCTATTTCGGAGATCAACTCCGTAGGACCTAGGTGGTATACCGGGTCGACGACCGATAGTCTCTGTAATGCGAAACGTTTCATTATGTCGTGAATATACTTCTACATTCATCGACCTCGCCATCCGACGGTTTGTAACCATTGCATCCCTGACATATTCAACAAACACGTGTCCTGCCTTCATCTGGTTGACTTGTTGTTGACCCATTCTTGGCATCAAGGTAGCCAACCTGTAAAATGTAGCCGAGAAGACAGATAAAATCGGAAGATGTCGTGTTTTCAATAATACAGCGTTGATACCCTCCACCAAGTTTGTGGTCATTTGACCGTAACGAAAGCCATCGTCAAAACTTTGAGCCCATTGCCACGGCTCCATGGAACCCAACCATTGTTGGAAAGATGTGTTCGTTTGACCTTCTATGTCATTCTCAATTCGAGTCATCCTTTGCCGGAAAATGTGTGGCTCAAGCTCGTACGCTGTGTATGTATTAAGAAAATATAAGTTACAGTCTCATCACAAAACATTAGGTTATATATTGAAAGGATAAGGTTATTCTTTACCCATTTTCACAACTTGTCTCTTCCAGTCTGCATTCTTATAATCTCGATAAAAGTTAGACGCAATGTGCCGTATGCAGTAAACAGATCTCCATGGCACACCGGAACGCCTAATGGCTGCAATTAATCTTTTCCCTCTATCAGAGATAATGCAAATACTATCATTACTAACAACATACCTCCGCAGGTTTGTAAGGAAGAATTCCCACGACTCTATATTCTCTTTATCTAGGATGGAAAATGCAATCGGGAGCACGTTATTGTTCCCGTCCTGAGCAATCGCAAGAAGTAAGATCTATGTATATTTACTGTATAGCCATGTCTCATCTACTTGCACAAACGGCTTGTAATGGGGAAATGCATGTACACATAGATCAAACGTCTAGAACATCCGTTGGAAAATTCTTTTTCTCGGTTGTAGTTGCTCATCCAGGCCGTAATAAGGTCGTGTCTGCAACTCAATGGCAGTCCCTGGTACATACTCCCTCATAGAGGCAATCCATCCCTTCAACTCATTATATGATGCATCGAAACCTTAATGGTCGGCATGTCTTCAACTATTGGCATGATGCACGTACAGATAGTTTTGGAATCAAGTTTTCGATGATCTTCTGACATACGTGATGAAGTACATGTGTGAGGCCTAACAAATTTTCGTATCTCCTACATCTACGGCTTTTGGATAAATGCAGCTCATATCCGCCAATTGCAGCCTTCCGCTGACTTCCAACACTCTCCAATATATAATATCGGTTTAGACACGACGACTTTATAGTCTACTGATATATTCATACTATACCATTTAATGGCAAATACGCATTCTTCCTTATTTTCGAATCTCTGGCCCACGAACAACTCCTCAGGATCAAAATATACAGCCATCCGATGAGCAGATTATATTTCAGGGTACTCTGGGAACTCGGCTACATGCGTCGCATCGGGGTCTATCCGTGGCATGTGTGCCCCAGGATTATTATGTATCACAATACGATGACTCTGGTTCCTGACTGAAGACGCATTAACATTTACTTCCTCATTCACGCCTTCATCGTCAATATCATCCGGGACCTCATCCACGTCGGGATCACTTTCACTATCGACTTCATCATCAGAAGGATCACTACTATGGTATACATCATCACCAACCACAGCAGTCTTGGGTATAGCATTAAGATCAATGTCGATCCCATGTATAGTTGATTGACTACCAACGTATGATACCGGAACCACCATACACGGTTCTTGAGCTCCATCTTCTTCACCTAATGGAGTGGCATCTTCAGTTTCCTCCAGACCAGCTAACTTAGCAAATAACTGAATCGGTGCATTTTGGTTGCTCCAAGTCCCACAATAAAGAGCAACCATTGTCTCCACGTCTTCATCGTCTACAAGATCCTTCTCCTACAACGTTTATAAATTTTTTTCACTAATTTTTTCCTTCATATCATCGAAAGAGATATTTCTATTGAATCTCATTGCTACTTGTTTACGACATTCAAATATACATCCTACACTTGTTGTCAAAATTTCTCCATCAAAATAAACGCATACGAAAAACTGATTCTCCATATTCAATACTAGATCTGTTAAAAAAAATTCAAAATTCTCAAAATAGTTTCGAATAGCAAAAAATTTCCATAAAATTTTTCATTCAGAAGCTAACAAAATTATTAATCTAACGAACTTTTAAATAATAAAATTTCTAACAAAATTCTACATTCTATTTAAAAATAAATAAATTAAAATACCTTATCCTCCTTCTTGCTTTCCTTTCTTTCCTTCTTCTCACTCTCTTCTTACTTCTATTTTGATACTAAATTTTCTATATGTTCTTCATCTGATTTTCGGGGGAATATATAGGGGAAAAATTAAGCATGTGGGCCTCACCAGTTGTGCCTGTCAGATAGGCTCAACTAGTTGAGCCTGTCAGGTAGGCACAACATGTATGTATGCTTCCATATACACGGGTTGTATACTAACCCGAAAAAAAAAAATATAATAATAATTTTTTAAACGAAAAAATATTTAATATTAAAAAAATCAGTTGTGCCTGTCAGGTAGGCACGACCTAAAAAAAATACCATTTTCGTAATTAATCTGGCTGACAACCTATTTTGCTGTATAAATTTTTTTTATAATATTAAGGTAAAAAACCCTTTACTTGCACAAAAACAGAGAAAGTTTTTGACATCTGAAGGGTTTGTCGAGGGAGCACTACCTACAAGAGGTTAATAAAATCAAGGAGACAAAGGAAAGAAAAAGAAGTACAAAAAGAAAAACCCAGGTTTTGATTCTCCTAAAATCAATGGCGAAACAAAATTTGTTTTTTCTCCTCGCAAGCATTATGGAAAGAAAGGTCATCCACCATTCAAATGTTGGAAAAGACCAGATCAAAAGTGTGAGAAATGTCTGAAAATAGGACATCATCAAAAGATTTGCAAAAGTAACTTTCAAAAAAATAAGTTGTGTAGGTAGCTGATCAAAAAGAGGATGAGCAACTCTTTGTAGCAACTTGTTTTGCAACTAGCAGCTCTAGTGACAAATGATCTATTGAGAGTGGTTGCACAACTAGATGCTTCGATAATTTCCAAAGTACAAATTAGTAATGGAGACAATTAGATGCCCTTCAGGTATAAATTTAATCAATGATGTGTTATTTGTACCTAATACAAATAAAAAGTTGTTAAGTGTTGGTCAGTTGCTTGAAGAGGACTTTAATGTTTTCTTTGAAACTGATCATTTTCAAATCAAGGATGTAGAAGGCAAAGATGTATTCAAAATAATAATAAAGGGAAAGAGCTTTATTCTAGATCCTTTAGAGCAGGAGCAAAAAACCTATGTTGCAACTAAGATCAATACAGAAGTGTGACACAAAAGGCTTGGACATTTTAATCATATTGCTGTAATAAACCTACAAAAGAAAGATTGGGTTCAGGGGCTACCTTACCTTGAAACTAACATACAATTTGCAAAACTTATCAATTTGGTAAGCTAGAAAAGCTTTCTTTCAATAAAATAAAATAAAAGAGCTACCAGAAAATTGAAATTAATCCATATAAACCTAGTTGAACATAAAAAAAACTCGCCACTAAATGTGTGTAAGTATTACATAGTTTTCATTTATAACTATACTAAGATATGCATGATTTATTTCTTCATATTCAAGTTTGAGATTGTTGACGTGTTCTGAAAATTCAAGCAATGAGTTGAAACTCAAAGTGGCTATAAGATTAAAGCTTTAAGGTCTGATAATGGCAAGGAGTACATATCTGATCAACTCAATTTGTTTTGTAAAGAAGTTGGGATTAAACACCAACTCACTACTCCATATACTTTAAAACGAAATGGAGTTAGTGAGAGGAAGAATCATACTATAAAAGAGATGACTAGATGGTTATTGTTTGAGAAGTGCTTGCCAAAAGAGTATTGTGCAGAAGCTACACATACTACTATCTTTCTACTCAACAGGCTTCCAACAAAAGCAGTGGAAGGAAAGACACCGTTTAAAATCTGATATAGTTATAAACCTTCTTTAAAAAAATCTCAAGGTGTTTGGATGCTTGTGTTTTATTTATGTGTCACAGAACAAAAGAGGTAAGTTGGACAAAAAGGTAAAAGTCAAAATCTTTGTAGGTTACAACAAGCTTACAGAGTTTTCCAACCTCATACAAGAAAATTTTTGATAAGTAGAAATCTGCATTTCATGGAGGATGAACAATGAAATTAGAAAGAAGTATGACCAACATCAATTCCGAAAAAAAGTAAAAAGCTCCAACTGAAAGAAAATGAACTTTGGATGATGTCCCAGTTAGAGGCACAAGGTCATTTTTTTGATATCTATAAAAAATGTAACGTAGCCATTTTTGAAACAACAGATTTTTGGGAAGTAGAAAATGATCCCAAATGAATAACTGTAATGAATGACAAAATCATCATAATTGAGAAGAATAAAACTTAGATACTTGCGAAAAGACCATAATATAGAAAAGTCATTGGAGTGAAGTGGGTTTTTAGAATCAAGTTAAATGCGGTTGGCTCTATCAACAAGTACAAAGTCAGAATTCTTGAAGAAGAGATTTATGCTGAACAACCTAAAGAATTTTAAGTCAAAGGGCATGAAGATGAAGTGTACTAGCTCAAGAAAGCTTTGAATAGACTAAAGCTGGCATCTAAAGCCTAGTACAACTAGATTAATTAACATTTGTTGCAACTAAGTTTTAGAATGAGCCTCACTGAAGCTACTCTCTACATTAAAGGTGATGAGATCAAATTTATTATTATTTCACTATATGTAGATGACCTTCTAGTTACGGGAAGCAATGATGAAGTTATTAAGAAGTTCAAAGATGATATGCAACATAGTTTTGAGATAACAGGCCTAGGAGAAATGGTTTATTTTGTGGGAATACGAATCAATAAAAAGCAAAATGAAGTGTTCACCAATCAAAAAAAAATATGCAAGTGATATTTTGAAAAAGTTCAAAATGGAAAATTGCAAAGAAACAACTACTCGAATGTGTCAAAAGAAAAAGTTGAGTAAGAATGATGAAGTCGAAAGAGTGGATGAGACTCTTTACAGAAGGATGGTTGGCTCTCTCATGTATCTTACATCTACTAGCCTTGAAATTTTACATATTCTACATCTTCCATCTAGATTCACTAATTTTGCAACTATCACCTATTTTAAAGTAGCTAAAAGGGTGATAAGTGTAACAGTCCATTTTTAGTGAAATCGGAATAGTAATTTATGGATCACAAGTTTGACGAGTAGATTATTATTATTTTTATTATTTTAATGTCTATGGGATGTTATTAAGGTCGTATTAAAATTTTGTTAAGAAATTTTGACGTTTTCATGCTTAATTAAGTGAAAACGACTAAATTGTAAAAAGTACAAAAGTAGAGTTCTATTAGTTAAAGGTATCAAATAGCTATGAAATTTTAATCTAAGGGACTTGGATGGTAAATAGACCCATTTAGTTGGTAGTGGATGTTTATGGCAAGGTTTTTTTTTTTTTAATTACTAAAGTTTTTAAAGGTTAAAATGGTAATTAAGTAAATTAATATTAAAGTAAATAAAACAAAATCACTTCATCTCTTTCATTTTGCCATTCGCCACTAAATTAAAAGAAGGAAACCAAGGAAGCTTGCTAGGGTATTTTTTTCAAGTCATTTTGATTGCATGGTCTGTATTTCAATCCTGTTTTTAATGATTTCTATGTTTTTGAAGTCGTTTTATCTTAATCTAGCTAACCCGGGGACCAATTTATAAAACTGTTAAAAGTATTAGGATTATACCATGAATTTTATTACTTTATTCTTGATGTTTAATGAAATATTTTGAGTCCTTATTGATAGACAAACAAGTTTTGTAAAGTGATTTTTTATGAAAATGGCATTTAGGGACTTATTTGTAAAGGTAGTAAAAGTTCATGGTAAATTTGTGAAAGGATGGTTTGTACAGATTGATTTAGGTCCCTAGAGAATTTGGCTATCATGAGAAGAGGATTAAAATGTTTAAATTTCAATTTGTGAGCTTAAGGACAAAATTATAAAAAGTTAAATTGTTAGGGGTAAAATAGTAATTTTGAAAAATATGATATGTGGACTAAATTGAATACTAGAAATATTAAATGAACTAAAATTTTCTATTTAGATCAAAATAGACTACGTATGGATCTAGATTGGAGAAAAGCTAAAGCCTCGGATTAGTCGATCTTATTTTTACGCCCTAGCCATCGAGGTAAGTTCGTATGTACAAATTACTATGTTTATGTTGTTTAATTATATGTTAATATGTAATTAAAATGCTATTGATCAATGTATATCCAAAATCATGTTATGACGGTTAATGAGTCCTTGTTGAACCTTAGGAATTTGTTGGATACAAATGACATGTCATTAAGGATTTCATGTTTCGGGTGCTGGTCTTGAATGTCTTACCAATAGCTGAGGTCCTGCTGTGTTGCGAATACTCCACAACTCGTGTGAGCAATGATGTAAAGGAAATTTTACGGTTATATGTTTAAGCACACTTCATGTGAGCTTTCCCAAGTATCCAAAGATATTCTAAATGGTTCAACGGGCAATGAAAAGGATTGAAAAGGTAAGTTTTCATGTCGTGAAGTGCATATGTTAATGGGAAGTTTAAACGATACAAATGATATATATGTTCACGAGGAAAGGAATTATCATATGTTTAATTCAAGTGAATTATGTATAAATGCACTAACTTGTGTTGATGGTGATGTTTAGGCTTGTGCCAAGCTTAAGGTTGAATTACATTATGCTTATACTTAATGTTATTTAGAAGAAATGGTAAGTTACGCTTCATGTTCTATGAACTTACTAAGCATTATGTTCTTACGTAGTTTCTTTCCTATCTTTTATAGATAATTGGAAGCTCGGTCGATTTAGAAGCTTGTCAGAGATCTATCACACTATCCAGCATAAATATCGGTAGATTTTGAATGTTTTGGCCAAGGCTATAATGGCATGTATATGTGGACTTATAATAATTTTTAGTTGAATGTTAGTTAATGATTTTGGCATGTATAAGTTGTTTGGATTGATACCTTATGATGCTTGCCACACTATGTCATTTCGGGTACTTATGATGCATGAATGGTATGGCTCAAATGGTATGTTTGTGATGAAATGTTTATGTTCATATTTTTGGCATGATTTGTTAGAAGTTGAATTATGTTTGATGATGGAATGTGAACAAATATACATGTATAGGTAAGCTATGATGTTTGCTTATGAGGTGCCTTGAAATGGCATATTGGTTGATTGATTTAAGGCTATTGAAATGGTCAGTATATACATGTTTTGGTAAGGTTTGAACTCTTGTTTATGTGCACAAAAAAGCCTATAAATGTATGTATGAGATGGTGTAGGAAATGCTTGAGACACGGGCGTGTGACTAAGCCGTGTGTGACACACAGCCCAGCGACACGGTCGTGTGTTTCCTGTAGGTTCTATTAAATGCAAGTCAAACAGTTACACGGCCTAGCACACAGCCTGGCACACGAGTGTGTGGGCTGGGACACAGCCGTGTGTCCCTAGTTTGATTGTTACAATGCCTGAGACATGGGCGTGTGTCTCAACCGTGTGACCCCTATAGTTAAATTTTTATAACTTTTTCTTAAACTTTCCAAATGTTTCCAATTTAGTCCCAAATTGTTTCTAATGTATTTCTAAAGCCTTGAAGGCTCGATTTAGGGATGATATGTATGTGAATGAATGATTTATGTCATGTTTGTATTAATGTATGAAATGTATGTTTCAACGTTCCATTTGTACGATAAAGCTTCGTAACCCTATTTCGACGACGAATACGGGTTAGAGGTGTTACAATAAAATATGTTAAAGGAACACTAAATTTTGTAATTAAGTTCTATGCAAGTCAGAAGTACATGCTGCAAAATATTCTAATAGTGATTGTATTGGTTTGCTAGATGATATGAAGTACACTTTTGGTTATTGTTTTAATCTTGGTTCAGGGGTATTTTTTTATATTCTAAAATGTAAGAAATCGTGCTTGGACAGTCCCCTAGGGATAGGGAACAGAATTTCACGTGCTTGACATTGGCATAGTTGAGAGCAAATTTTAAGGAGTTATCAAGCACTGCCACTGAGCATGAGGTGATTTGCGTTGCTCGAGCCTATATTATATAGCTGATCAATGTCACAGGTCAAAGTTCAAAGCCCGTGACCATCACTCTAAATGCATCCAATGGGGGTCTATTATTTAGATGGGGATCATTTGGCCTGCAAGAACTGGCCCGATTCGGTAAGCTGTTGGAAAATCCTGTCAGATTGAAACCTAGTTGGCCCAATGATGAAGATATGGCAACTTAGGCTATCTTGATAAGTATGAGAACTAATCTTTAGAAATTTATAGGGAATCATATCTTGTAAAGATTTGATTTGATTTGATGTAATCTTGTAAATCTCTAAAATTAAGGGATAGGCTAATCTCGTCCGTCAATGTAATTTAACCTTGACCATCGGTTTTAGGGGAGCTCAACTATAAATAGAGATCCTCCCCCTCATTTGTACTAACTTCATTCATTATTTCATTATTCTTTGTGAATAAGAGAATATTGAGAGCATTTACTCAAACACCTCTCGTGCGTTCTTTCTTTTGGCATAAATTGCTTTCCTTGTACAAATTAGTGCCTTGGAGGAGTTCTAAAGGAATCTTCACTTGTGTTTAGGCTGACTTAGGCAAGTTTGGACGAATGGATCGCCTAAGGCTGCACGGATCATGAGATGAAAGATCTAGCCTCGTGATAATCGGTGGTACTTATGCCGAACAACACGTCTAATATGGTCCACTTAAAATATTTGCCTCTATTGGAGGATTTCCATCGTGCTGGGACTTACAGCTAGGGATCAATAGTGTTGGCCATATTGTACCGTAAGCTTTGTCGAGCAACAAAACAAAAGGTAAGTAACATAGCCGACTGTGTAGAGCTACTACAGTCCTAGGCACTGTACAGGATGTCGTTTTTAGTAGTCGTTAGGCATCAACCATATTCATGGCCACTATAAATAGGTAAAAATAAAATTATACTTAACATTTAACAACTCATAAGTGTGAATAATATTTTCCCAAGTTTAAGTGCTGACGTGTTTGTTTCGATTTCAGATGGGCCACGTCTCTAAGAATTGGTGTGAGCTAAACATTAATCATTTACTGCCAAATGATAGAGGCATTAACCAGAGAGAAAGTAATATATATTGATTTAACTTAAGTAATGTTGATTTAACTTATCCACTTGTAATATGTGATGTGAGTTAACTCATTATGTTATATTGTGCAGTTCTTGTGGATGTCGTATTCTACACCAAACGTTGCAACCGTTACTCCTTAATGGGTTCACACCGAAGCAAATGTGTGGTGTATTAACACATCAGTGTTCAACTTCTCAACCGTTGAGTGGTACAACATTGATCAGGTTATACGATAGTTAGGGTGTAGGCAATTTGTATCGGTCGATCCACAAAAATTTGGTGATGTCCATGGTAAGACCATGAGGCGAAAAGATAGAGTGGATTGAAGCGTTGAACATCAGCGTTATATAGCATTATAGAATGCCCAGTAAGACAGACGGCCTGAGATGCACTCCTGCTTGTTTGACTTTAGTCCATTGACTGAATACATGCAATGGTACATGACCCGATGGCGAGTTTATTTATATGTTGGGCAACTTATGATAGTACCATATCACGACTATAAACTTGGAAGTGGAGCTCGACCAAAAGGATCAACATATAGCGGAGCCTAACCCGAAAGACCAACCTTTGACTTTCCTACGTAGTGCCTGATCTGGCAATATCTCAAACGCAGGCGGTTGAACTTCTCATGCCAATACATCCCTTAATATGGAGAACTCATTACCCCAAATGTGCAACATACGTTCAAGCATGAACACATCGTCGATATATTGTTCGACACTCTATACGTTCAAGCCATTTGTTTCACCCACCACACTTTCCTGTACGATACTCTGTACTAGAATCAGGCTTGCACGTCCGCAATCAATGTCAACACAGGAATGGTTGGGCTATCTTTCTTTAGTGGCATGATGTAGTTATTGATATTTTTGGCATCCAATTTCCAGTGGTCTTGAGACATACATGTGGCAGTGCATGTATGATGCCCTTCTAATTTTCATATTTGCCACTGTTGAGTCCTCTATATAAATGCAATTTGAACCCACCAGCCACATCCATCTCCAGCTCTCTAACATTCCCCAACATATAATTTCGGTGTAGACTTGGCAAGCTTGTAATCAATTGACACCTTCGTGTTGTACTATTTGATCACAAACACATAATCCACCTTATTCTCAAACTGTTGCCCAACGAACAACTCTTCCAACTACGAATTTGACGCCAATCTATGAGTAGGTACTAAATTGGCGTACTCAGGGAACTTAGATGCATGCGTTGCATCTGGATCTACATTTAACATGTCGCCCCTAGGTTCATTTTGTAAAACAATGCAACAACTCAAGTTATTGAATGAAGGGCCGTGAGCATCTTCAACTTCTTCTGGGCTTTCATCGTCGAAATCGCCTGGAACCTCATCAATATCGGGGTCACCAATATCTTCAACATCCTGATCAAAATCTTCATCGTTACTGGTCATTTCTCTGACGTTTGGCTCTGTGCTTATTATTACATCCGACTGTATTTGTAGATAGGGACCTGGGGTAAGGTTATTATATGAATTCCCACCATAATTTAGATTTTCGGTATCTGCGATGTCCCTCAGCATTCTAACTTTCTGTCCATCCGACATTAAGATCAAAGTTAAATTAGAGATATTGACTTATTGGACTAACATTCTCAACGAGCTCTAAGTCCACTAACTCAGCAAATAACTCAACTGATTGGGGGTTCTCATTCCCAATCAACCACCATATTTCCATCATAGTGCCCAAGTCATCATCATCTAACAATAGCATCTCACAAAATTTCAACGGATCTATAGAGATTGGAAACTTTTAAAATAATCTGAACGTTGCCCTTCCACAACGAATAGCTATTTTCGCACTGATCTTTTTTTTCATTTCTTCCAACTTCACATTTTTATTAAATCGCAACTCTACTCTTTGCTGACCTTGAAATACACAACCAATATCACCTTCTACAATTTCATCATAATAAATAACTTACACCAAAAACATCGTATCATGCATCTTCAACAGAATTTTTGAACTCTCCACTAAACACAACAATTTCTCTTTTTTCTTCTCTTCCAGTTCAACTTTTACAAAAAACGTCTCAATATACCTATATATGTTGGATAACCAAGTAGTGGCGCCATTTAGAATAGCTACACCAAATAAAATATTATTTTTCAAAAATTTTAAATATAAAAAAATAAATTTAAAAAACGTTTAAAAGAACTAATGGCGCCATTTAGAATGGCTCCACCAAAAAAATATACATTTAAAATATTATAAAACAAATAATAAACAATTTTTTTAAAAAAAATTAAATTAACTGGAGGCGCCATTTAGAATGGCTCCACCAAAAATATAAATATTTAAAATATTATAAAACAAATAATAATAAAAAAGAGAGAAATCCGGCATGAGACATTGAAACTAGTGGCGCCAAATTATTTAGTTCCACCAGAAAAAGGAAAATTTTTTTAAAGCCCCTCATTTTTTTAAAAATTACAGTATTTCTCTGGTATTTATACAGGTGGCACCATTCTACATGGCTCCACCAAAAAATTGATTTTTTATCTTGGTTGCTGATGTGGCATGTTGGTGGCGCCAAACTCTTTGGCTCCACCAACTTTTACTGTAAATTTTAGATCATTTACATGTTTAATAAAAAAAAAGGATCATTTACATAATTAATAATTTTTTGGGCTAGTTTTATAACAAAGTCCATACTTAACTTAGGACATGCTTCCACTTCCAGATGCCACAAGTCTAGTAACTGTATAGAAAGGTTGCCAATATCGTTAAGATTACACTTCAAGAAGGAAACAATGCGCTACATAATGCGGCAAGGTACGAGCACAAGTTGTTGGTACAAGAGATCATCAAAGAATGTCTTTCCCTCACCTTCAAGATGAACCACAAGGGAGAGACACCGATGTATGTCGCCACCAGGTTTAGAATACATGACACTATTGAATTTTTCATCAAAGAAATGAAATACTATAAAGGCATACACATTGGTAAGATGAGAAATAAATTTGGGAATACCTCTTCACATGAAATCGCCAGGAATGCAAATTTCAAGGTAATGGCAGCGTTGGCAGAAAACGATACAGAATCATTGTGCAGGATAAACAATATGGGAGAGTTGCCACTGTTGATTGCTATTTCTATGAGGCTCACCAATTTCGCAGCGAGAATCATAGATTTTATTCTGGAGACACTTGATGACATTGGATACAACGGCCAAACACCTTTGCATGTTGCTATCAGGAGGAACAATTTTGGTAAACCACTCCTTTTTTTTTATAAGAAACATAATGTTGGGTTTTTATAAGAGCAGAAGAAGAAATACAGGACACAAGACAAGGCAGCAAGATACAAGAAAAAAATTTTACTTGCTCACAAATGTGCAGCAAGGGAGCTTATGGCTTTTAGCTCATTTTTGCTCATTCATTCAACTAGAAAATTAATACATTTATACTCAAATACATGGCCAAATACTACCTACTACCACTAAGTAGCCTAATAACTTGATAAACATTGCTTGTACACATAAACAAGCCATCTAAATTAGTCATTCAACACCTAAACATATCAAGCTGTCATTAGCTTGTTCATTTTCAACTAGTTTGATTACAAAGAAATAAAAGAGAAAACCTTGCTGTTACAGCAAGCATACGTGCTACAACATATTTACAAGCTGTATGCACTTCATCCAAAAATAACACAGCAGCATGGTTGGCCAATTTTCAACACTCCTTCTTGGACTCCATGCTACAAATACCAATCATTCATCAAGTTTTTTAAGCTTGGCACTCAAAAGATTCTTTGTTTCAAGCTGAACCAACTCAGGCAATACATTTTCAACCTTGGCCTCATTTTCAACCAAATCTGACTTACACAATTGACCATACTAGTCTTTTGTGCCAAGATTTGTTCATCAAATGGAGTATTCTTCTCCTTCACGGCCTTAGTTGACAACACATCTTGTCTTGTTCCCTTGTTCATTACAATCTTGTTTCTTCTTGCATATACAGTTTGCAAGTATAGTTTGCTTACCTTCAGTCTGCCATTTTGGCTTGCAATTCGACAAGCTCACACTTTGTTGAGCTCTTCGACAAGCTTGTACTTTACTTATTGTATTCAACAGGCTTGCAACTCTACAACTCGCATTGAGCTTCCACATGTTGCTGAGCTTGCACCTTTGACAGATTCGTATCTTTGCATACTGTCTTCAACAGGTGTCTTCAACAGGTTCGCAACTATATAGGGCTCGCACATTTTGATTAGCTCGCACACTTGCTTAACTCATAGCTCGCATTTCTTGTTAAGCTCATAGCTTTCACATCTTGCTGAGCTTGCAGCTTGCATATTTTTGCTGAGCTTGCAGCTTGCACATTGGAAAGCTCACATACTTTTCTTGAAACTCTTCCTTCAGGTTATTCAAGCTTATTTGGGAGTCTCACAGGGTTGAGTTGTTACTGTCTTCTCAGCAAGCAGTCTTAAATGACATGATTTGGCAGCTTCTTTCTTTCTTAACAAGCAGCAGAAGCAAAATCAATGGCCCTCAAAGACTTAGGCTTATGATACCAATTGTTGGGGTTTTGACAGCAGTAAAAGAAGAAAACACAGAACACAGAACAATAAATCAAGATTCAAGAAATATTTTTACTTGACTATAAATGTACAGCAAGGGAGCTTATGGCTGACAGCTCAATTCGCTCATTTATTCAACTAAAAAATCAATATATTTATAGTCAAATACATCACCAAATACTACATACTACCACTAAGTAGCCTAGTAACTTGATAAACATTGCTTGTACACATAAACAAGCCACCTAAACTAGACATTCAACACCTAAACATATCAAGCTGTCATTAGCTTGTTCATTTTCAACTAGTTTGATTACAATGAAACTAAAGAGAAAACCATGCTTTTACAGCAAGCATACATGCTACAGCATGTTTACAAGCTGTATGCACTTCATCCAAAAATATCACAGCAGCATGGTTGGCCAATTTTCAACACATGGTCACTGACCTAAATTATAATCTCTCTCTCACTCACTTCTGCATTTGTTTCTATTTTTTTTAAATGAAATCTAGAAGTCATAAGCGTAAACCAGAATTGGTCCAAAAGCAAGATGAAAGAAGAGGACTCCCCTTCATTATGCGTTATGTTGTTGTTTGACAAAGATTCTATTGTTGTATACATAAAAGATAACAATAATAAAATACCTCTTTACTTGGCAGCAGAAAAGGGCTCCATCGAGATGGTTGATGAGAGCCAACACAACCTTCTTGATCTTGCAGCTACGAAGTGGAATATAGATGCAGTGAAATATAGTTTAAATTTGTTTGAGATGGAGGATTTGATGAACTCACCTGATGTGGATGGAAACACTGCTTTGCATCTTATGGCAACCAACTACCATAACGACGTGGTTATAATTCTCTCTGAGAAAACTAATGTGAAAGTCAGGGGAGTTAAATTCTTGTTGGTGTTTTACAAGAGCAAAAGAAGAAAATAAGACTTAGAACAAAGGAGAAAGATGCAAGAAATATTTTGCTTAGTCACAAACGTACAGCAAGGAATGAAAAACTGATTTTCATTGATTTTCATTACCATTAACAAAGCAAAACATGGATTTTATAGAAAATTAAACATTAAACAAGTCAACTAAACACATCATTCACTACCTAAACATATCAAGCTGTCAGCTTATTCTTTGTAGTTAAGTTTAATTACAATGTAACTTAATCGTGATTTTCCCATGATAAGTTTTATAAATTTATAATGAATCATTCTTGAAACTAACTATTATCACGATGTAGGTAAGTGTACCTATCAACAGTAGTATAGCTTTAGCAAGACCGGATTGTCGAACCCAAAGGACTAAAAGTACTAGTAATAACTGTCTTTTTATTATCTAGCCTAAGAAATAAAAGGGGTTGTTTTAACTATCTAATTTAAACTAAGAAATTGCAGAAAATAGATTTGGGAAATTACTTTTGGGGAAAACGATTGATTGAGCAATACTTAAAGAAAGATCCACCTAGAATTATACTTGTTATTCTGGCTCCGAACCGGACGATTTATTCATTTAACTTATTCCGTAGAAATCCCTAATGTATATTATTATCCCTCTCGAGACTAACAACGTCTAATCCCTAGGTTGAATAACCGAGACTTTTCTCTAATTAACACCCTAAGGTTGTATTAACTCGATCTACGGATTCTCTTATTAGGTTTCACCTTAATCTAGCAAAATCTTGTCACCCTATCTCTAGGTGCGCAATCAACTCCGCTTAATTATGACAAAGTTACTCTTAACCAGGGTCTATTCCTTCTCCAACTAAGAGTAGTAACTTGAAGTGATATCCTGAAATACCAAAACAAGAATTAAGAACACATAATTAAGAACAAGTCAAATATTTATCATACGATTCAGAAATAATAACAAGGTTTCGTCATAGGTTTCATCCCCCTTAGGTATTTAGGGGTTTAGTTCATAACTAAACAAGAAAACATCTCAGAAGAATAAAGAATACAAACCATAAAGAAAACCCAAAACTCCTAAAGGGGAAATTGAGGAGAGATCTTCAGTCTTGATGGTGAATCCTGCTTTTGAGATGGATCAATCAGCTTCCTTGGAGTGATTTCTTACTCCCTCTTCTCCGCCTCTCCTTTCTTCCTCCTCTAGGTTGTATTTATAGGCTTTGGAATGCCTAAGAACCCTAAAAAGTGGCCTTTTTCGAATTGGACTCAACTTGGGCTCGGCAGGGACACGCCCGTGTGTGATAATTTTAGACCGTGTTTGAGCCTGTTAGATTGGCACGAGCGTGTGATCTACCCGTGTGAGAAGATCCAGGCTGTGTTGATTCCATACCTTGGCCCATTTTTTTCGTTTTTGGCCCGTTTCTTGTTCCTTTCTCTCTCCTATGCTTACCTGAGAATAAAACATGAAATTAAGGCATTAGGAGCATCGAATTCACCAAATCTAAGGAGAAATCATTCATAAAATACATTAAGCATGGGTTATAAATATGTATAAATTACGGTTTATCAAATACCCTAACACTTAAGCGTTTGCTTATCCTCAAGCAAAATCCTCGAATCACAATTAAAATTTTCTTTTTCTCAACTTATAATTCCTATCAATATTATCTTAAACCATCTCATAAGTAATCATACATTGAGAATTCAACTAAAAGAACATTAGAGCTTCAAACATTCTAAATTGAGTATTTTAATCATGAAAAACTTAGGTATCTCCCCTCCTCTAAGTAGTTATCATTGATTCGGAACCTCACAGAGTTTAACATTCTCCCTAAAGATTCACTATGGCGTGTCGCACGCCCGTGTTATTTTAACAGGTTCAACTATGGCCATGTCGCATGGCCGTGGTGATTTATCGCAACCCATGTTTTGGGAAAATTTTTGCCCTATTTTGGCATG